>JAMJFZ010001195.1:1025000-1302500 GCA_026225945.1 Cricetomys ansorgei | reverse complement strand
TCTCCACCTCCCCTCCTAAGTAAGGCCTCCCCTGCACACCAAGCAGAAGTGACTTCTGCTGACTCCTCCTCTCCCCTCTTCTTCCCTCCCCTCCCTTCCCCAAAGGTCAAGGAGGAGCAGCTGGGAAAGCAGAGCAAGTGTCTAAGCTCTCCACAAGGGTGGCACTTGATGTCATGGAGTTCCTCTGAGAATTGATGTTTAGCCAACTCCATGCCAGAGGAGCTGAGGGGAGGCCTGTGGCTCCAGGCAGTGCAGCCTCCTCACAGGTAGGCCTCTCCATTATCTGCCTACGCTCTTTGGTTTCATCACATGATGGTGTCTGTCACCTGAATCTCCACAGACAAATCTGGGGTCACAGGTTGTCCCATGGGATACCATGAGACCAAAGGGTAAGCCAGAATCTGAATTCTCCATGAGTGCTGAGCAAGTATGAGATGGTGTCCTGTCTTTAGAAGGGGAGTTCTGACCTGCTTTGTGGCTCCCTGCTTTCTCTTGCCCGTGTAGAAAGCTCAAGATGTCTACTCCTTTTTGGGGTAACTTCAGTCATCAGTTGTTTTCAACCATCTTTGGTTACACACACACACACACACACACACACACACTTGACACAAGCTAGAGTCATCTGAGAGGGCGGAGCCTCAATTGAGAAAATGCTTACATCAGATTGAGCTGTAGGCAAGCCCATAGAGCATTTTATTAATTAGTGATTGATGGGGGAGAGCCCGGGAGGGCCCAACTCACTGTGGGTGGGGCCAACCTTGGGCTAGTGGTGTTAGGTTCTATCAGAAGGCAGGCTGAGCAAGCAAGTAAGCAGCACCCCTCCATGGCCTCTGCATCAGCTCCTGCCTCCAGGTTCCTGCCCTGCCTGAGTTCCTGTCCTGACTTCTCCAACGATGAACAGTGATGTATAAGCTAAATAAACCCTTTTCCTCCCCCAAGTTGCTTTGGTCATGGTGTTTCCCCACGGCAATAGAAACCCTAAGACACAGATCACAGATACAGATACAAAAGTCACATACAGAGAGAGAGAGAGAGAGAGAGAGAGAGAGAGAGAGGAGAGAGAGAATGCTTTGAGTATTAACAATATTTTTAATTATTTGACCCTCAGTTGCAAGTATTTTGACTATAGCAACCAAAGTCTTACACACCAAGGGCCTTGTATTTCAATACAGTAAATCTGAATACTGTGCAATTGATTGTTACAATGAATACTGTGCAATTAAATTTTGGCAATTGATTATATATGTCTGTTTTTATAGTTTGAGCAGGTCATGTTCCCCACAGGCTCAAATGTTGAATACCTGTCTCTAGCCAGTGATGCTAATTCTGGAGTGTTAGGTGTCAAACTCACAAACTGCTGGCTGAGATACCTATGTAACATATCCAAGTGAGCCTGGCTGCCAGGTTCTCTAACATCCCTCCACCCCTACCTGTGTTACAGGGTCCTCCTAGCTTGCATACCCCGCCCCCTACTCCGAACTCTCCAACCCAGGGGGCCAGGCTGCCTTTCCCTATATAATCCAGCCATTTTTGGTTACTCTCTCTCTCTCTCTCTCTCTCTTGGCCTCTCTGTCCTTCTCTTGGCCTGGTCTCTTGGCCACCACTCCAGATTCTCCTCTCCTCCCTCTCTCCCCTTTCCCCTCCCCCTCTCCTCACACAGCCAGGCAGCTGGGTCTGTCATATCCTCCTTGGACTCCCCCAGATGTCTCTGCCCCTGGCTATGCTGTCCCTCACATTCTTATATTCTCCCTCGTGCATACAGTGAACTTTCTCCTCCACCATACCTAGGAGCACTTGTATTCTTTTCCTCTTTGTTTCTCACTTCATTTACAGGGGTAGGCCTTTAGCTTAAGGAAGGAGTTCCTTGGGGGTGTGCCTGTGAAAGTTATAACTGGTTCTGGGTGCTTTCCTCTCTGCTCCCTGTCCATTGCAAGATGAACAACTTGGGCTGACAGCCTGACTTTAGAGAGGCAGTTTCTTAATCGAGGTTCCCTCTTCCCAGCTGATGTTAGCTTGTCAAGTTGACATAAAACTAGCCAGGACAGTTAAATTTTTCTTTTTATAAGAAATTAATTTTTATTTGTGTGTATATGTGTGCGTGTGAGCGTGACTGTGCTTTGTGCGTGTGCGTATGTGTGTATATGTGTATGTGTGTATATGTGTGTGTGTGCGCGCACGTACACATGCAATATGTGTGTTTGCCTTTGGAGGCCAGAAGGGGGTGTGAGATCCCTTGGAGCTGGAGTTACATGCAGTTGAGCACCACCAAATGTCGGTTCTAGGAACTGAATTCATGTCCTCTGGAAGAGCAGCAAGTTCTCCTAACCTCTAACCCATCTCTTCAGTCCCATGTTGGAATATTTTAAAAGGAGAAAAACTATATTGATCATTGGAAGCCAATTTGCTTTTTCCTAAGAATAAATCACATTAAACAAGTTTCCTTTTCCTTTTCCATAGTCACCGAAGAGCCAGAGATCTTAGGTGAAATGTATCAGTTCCCGTAAGGTGCATGAGGCAGTCTCTCATATGAGCTACGGCAGTGTTTCCTGGACACAGACTCTGCACTCTCTTCCCACTGAGCAGGGCTGTGTGTTCTTGCTCTCTTTGAAGGAAAGGAGATGTTATCACGCAAACCACTTTGGCCAATAGAATGTGAGTGGAGGACACTCCATGATGAATGAGCCAATGTACCGTTAGCTCTTGGATGAACTCACAGACTAGGCCCAAACAAGTCTGGATAGAGTTGCTAGCCACTCCTGAGGGCAGGCGAAAGACAAAGGATTCTTAAAAGTCAAAGATGGCAGTGACCTTGGAGATAAGATAGTAAACAAAGAAAGTACTCAAAGTAGCAAGAGACAACCTGCTAGGTAAGACCTGGCACCCCAGGGAGCTGGGGTTCCACAGTGCTGAGACCTGGGCTCCGACTGTGCCATCAGAGCCCAAATGGTCAGTGAAGGGAGAACATGAGGGGTTGTTGGCTGATGGATGGCTCTGAACCTTGGGCCTCCCTGTCCCACACACAACTAGGAGCTTAATGGAGGGCAGAGGGAAAAGGGACGGAAATATGTATGTTTAGAGGAAAAGTTGCCAATAATTTCTTCATGTAAACATTGAAAGTCTTCTTGGAGAAGGTTTTTGCCATCTAATCTTTGAACTTTTGAACCTTGGTGATTACTCAGAATTGTGCAAAAACAAAAAGGAACAGCAGGAGCTTTAGCAGCCAAAGTCTGTGGCACACAGATCCCTCTGTATGTAGAAATGCCTAACTGGGGCCAAGGAGGGTCCTGGGAAAGCAGGATTATGGCTCCAACTGCTTCTTCCCTTGTGAATGTCACTGTGACCAGGACCTTCTGTTACCAAGCTCAGGGTCATAATCTGTGAGACCCATGTTTGGTTACTGGTCTTAAAGAAGCCAATTAAAATAGTCAAATTAATAGCAAAAGGCAGAGAAAGATTTATTCAATGTGGCTATTTTGGGAAGGGGGGTCAAAAGGATCCAGTGACCACCCCAGACCATATTTAGGGCCCTGAAGTGATATAAAAGTTTAAGTAGAGGGTCAGGGATGTGCAAATCTAAGCAGTAGAAGTTATGATTGGTCCTGTCCACCACTGATTCATCAATGAGTGTCAGTCTTAACCTCAAGATGATCAGATGACTGGGAAGTGTGGACTCCTTTCTGGGAATGAGAACTGGGAACTATCCCTCTCTGGATAGTGCCAAACTTCAGCCTTTTTCTTCTCTCAGCATACAGTTTCTGGGGGCAATGTCAGTTCCTCTGGGTCGGCTGTTTCATGTTCTAATAGGTATGGTGGCTCCTGTCTTTCATCCCAGCATTCGTGAAGCAGAATCAGGATGATCTCTGTAGGTCTGAGGCAAGTGTGGTCCCTAACATAAAACAGTAAGGCCAGTCAAGGCTACAGAGCAATATTACGTCTCGAACAACCTAAAATTCGTTGAAATTGAAGAGATTACATCTAGAGCTGCTAGGAGCTGAGGACCTGCCCCAACCGGCAGATCTCAGATGAGGTCATGGCTCCTGTCAACTACTTGATGAAATCCTTGTGGGGGTTTATATAGACTAGTTTAGCCTTGCCAAGTTTGGATCCATGGAAGCAACAAGATTATACATGCATGCTCACTGAAGTTGGTGACAATTTGTTGGCAAGCAATAGGAGACTAATATACCACACTATGGACTTAAGTTGTTGGGTTTTTTTTTTCTGAGTCCAGTGAGAATCCATTGAATGCTTTAGGAATGGTGGCTCCAGGATTATAATGGCTACTATACTACTGGCTGTTTCCAGAAGCATGAGTGTGGATACAGGAAAAGTGGTTTGCAAGTTTCTAGAGTGGAAGGGACAGGAGGTGAGAGATATGCAGGTACTCCATGGAGGACAAGGAACTGAGAGAAACTGGTTCCAAACACACTTGGAAAGATGGTGGTGGAGCCCAAGGGTAGAGGAAAGTGAAGACAGGGTCAATGGTGTCTTCCAAGCTTTAGGAAGACAAGCCCCTAGCCAGACATTTTGGGATAAAGAGAAATTAGCAAACGTAAAAGCTTATGACGTTATAATGTAAATTAAAGCCATGCTTCCCCTGTTCTTACAAAAAACATTAAGTTTCTAAATTTATGTATGAAGAATTGAGTTTTCTTAAAATACTGAAGGTTCTAATAACAATATCCTAGGAATCACTGTCTCTCAACACTGAGACCAGTGTGTCTGTTGCTATGGTAACAGTCACCAGGGTGAACATCAGATCATTCATGGTGAGGTTGAAAGTTGGAGGCCGGCATTTGGTGCCTACCACCTGAGCTGGTGATCTGCTTCTGAGGTCTTCATTGCTCTTGTGCTTATGCCCTCATCTTACAGGAGAGAAGCTGTGAAGGCTCTCTTAGCTTTAGGGACTTGGTGAAAGGGATGGTCTTCCCAAATAGTGTTTGAATGGCAGCAGAGTATGAACTTCACAATGCAATACAGACTCTAAACGAGCTATCACAGTCCCTGCTGGGGCTCTAGGTTGGTGTAGTGGTTTTGAAAGAACTAGCACCACTGGCCATCAGCTTGTGACTCGACACTGAGAGCTCACCAAACACACTTCATCTTGGTGCTGTAAGTGAAAGGACAAGAACAAAGCAGCCAGACTTTAGTCAGGCTTCTGAGAGCACCAAAACTGTGTAGGCCCAAGTCAGGGGCAAGGTGACTCAGAACAGTTTCCAGAACTAGGATAAGAAAGACAGTTTCTGGGACACGAACAAGATATGGACTGCGGACTGACGGCCTTGGGCTGGGAGTCTCCCCCACCCGCATTGACTAAATCCCTGAGCTTGCATTTTCTAGGAGCCCGCAACCTTGCTGTGTGCCAGCACCAATCAGTTTGAGGGTCCGTACCCACATGACTGTGTAGCCAATAGAATGCACCTGGTGCTCTGTTGCTGAGCTCTGCCTTGGAAAAGCGTATATAAACCATGCTTGGAGTGTGCTGATGGTCACTCCCACCTGCCTCGCTTGAGGAGTCTGTGGGAGTGGACCCCAACGCGTTGGAAATAAACTTCCTGCTTTTGCATTGATCTCGAGTTCTGGTGATTTCTCGGGGGTCTCCTTCCATCTGCCCCTCACAGTACTGGCAGAAAAGCCTTCCCTCATGCAGCCTGATGTGCATGAAATAACCTTGGGCGACCCAAGGAGCAGAGATGTGGTGGCTTCTGTCAGCATCCCAGAGGGATTTCACCACCTAGTTCAGGTCTGTCAAGTTGCCATACTTGTGCGCCAGATGCCCCTGCCTTCACAGAGTCCACGGCCCACGGAATACCCAGAGTAAGAGTAGACATTAAGAAGCTGTCACTTTGTGAGTGGAGGCCTTTCATAAAGGACTGGGAACAGAAGGTGCTGATGTCGTGGAATCAGGGAGCCATCCCTCCTCCAGGTGGTGTCTGCGCTGAGAGTGGGAACTTGAGGAGCAGAGTGTAAGCAGAGTACTGTATGAGCTTCTGTGTTAAGTTTGTGATGGCTTTTACAAACACATACGTATTTAACTGCTAGCCTTTGTAAGCTAGGCCCCTCCTCCAGACTATTTTAACTGCCATAACTGCAATTTTCAGTCCCAAAGGCATAAAAGTGGTCAATTCAGGGTAAAAATTCTGAACTCAAACCCACCAATCAATGGGCAGCCACTGAGCCAGAAACCCACCAACCCTTGAGCTCAAAATCCTGCTAATCACTGAACTCAAAATCCCACCAATCCCAGGCCACCTTGGACAGCTCTGCCACCCACCCCACCACCACCACCACCAAAGAAACCCTACATAAAGAGCTGCATTCTGCTCAGTTCTCACCCCACCTGTGGCTACTGCCTTCCTCCAGAGTGGAGGCAGCCATGTCCCTGGGTTTTCCCCTTCCAATAATCTCTCTTGTGAGATTTTACTGCATGGAGCTGTCTTTGTTGTCAGGTCAAAGCGAAGTGAAGCAGAGCAGAGACCGCCTCAGCTCAGCAGGGGTTACCCTCCCCTCAGAGTGCAACACCGGGGAAACTTCTCCCCTTGGAGCAGAGCAGAATGGAGCTGTCACACTGTAACACACCAGCTCAGCCGGGAATGCCTTCCCCGCCTCAGAGCTGTGTGTCTCGCTGGCTCCCGACTGCCAGGTCACCTTTCCTCTCAGAGATCCATTAAAGTCACCTCCCCCACTTCAGAGCTGTGTGGTCCCATGGCTCCCGATTGCCAGGGCACCTTTCCATCTCCATCTGAGCTGAACGCTGACAGATTTGAATGAGAACGACCCTCGTAGGCTTCTATATCTGAACACTTGGTCAGCAGTTAGAACTGTTTGGGAAGGATTAGGCAGTGTGGCCTGAGGTGTGTCACTGGGCTACTTTAAAGTTTCAAAAAAGTCGCACTATTCTCAGTGTGTGTGTGTGTTTCTCTGCCTTGTGGTTTGTCTCTGAAGACGTGACTCTCACCTCTGCTCCAACGCCATGCCTGACTGTTCGCTGCCGAGCTCCCCACTATGAAGGCCTATCAGTGTCCTATCACAGCGATAGAAAAGTAACTGAGAGAGTTGGCCTTCCCTGCACCTATTTACACATCATTGGCCAGGGTTCAGTGAATTAGGGCTAAGCACATTGCAGCCTGGTTGAAACGTCTATGAGTAGGAGAGGCAGGTGGGCAGACTCTTAAGAAAGCTGCTCTTGTGAGGCTGGAGTGCTGGCTTACTGGTTAAGAGCACTGGATGCTCTTCCAGGGAACCAGGTTCCAGCACCCACACGGTGGCTCACAACCATCTGCATCTCAAGTGTGAGAGAATCCAATGCCTCTTCTGACCGCTATGGGCTCCTGTATGTACGTAGTGTGCAGAATACACTCAGGCACACACATATACACAGACATTTTTAAAAACTACAAAAGCTTCCTTTGCTGCCTGTAGAGGGCCGTGCTTTTGGGTGCTCAGACTTGAGACAGCACCCCATTTCTGCTTTAAAAAAGGCTCCACTTTCTCCAGTCCTAACAGACAGAGTTCAGACAAAGGTCAGTTAGCCTGAAGTCGCCCAGTTCAAAGGAACCACCATTTCATTAACAACTATCTCTCCCTCATTCTGTGGAAAGTTTCTACCTCTATAAATTAGATAAAAACGGCACCTTCGGCGCCATGGCCTTGGAAGAAGCTCTGCAGCTGCATTTCTTGAATCCCTAGGCTCCTTGACCCAGTGACCTCAGATAGGCAACTAGCCTGCCCCTCAGATAAGAGTTACCATAGCAATCAGCTTACCTGCCCCTATAGTTACCATAGTAACCTGCTCACCACTCCCATGCCCCCTCCCTACCTCAAAACTTCTTTAAAAGTTTGTGCTGTGTGTTCAGTAAACGAGGCTTGATCAGGATACTGTCTTGCCTCATCTCTCTCGTCTCCTTGATCCCCACAATCCTCGCTCCCTCTCCTAGGTTTATCGTTGCAGAACCCCGCGGGCCAGGACAGCTGCCCACCGCCCTTGTGGGACTACAGCACCAGTCCCTGTCTTAGGAGCCCGTACAGAAAGCGCATGATGGGCAGAGATGTGAAAGTCATTCTGTTTTTATGATGCAATAAACATAGAATAAAGAGGCCTCAGCAGAGAGCGCCACCAGGGATCTGCCAACAGGATGAAGGTTATCAAAGACTGTGAGCCTAGGGATCCCTCTGTTGGGTGACACTCACTCCACCCCATCTTCCCCGACCCTCCTCCGGCACAGGCTCCAGCAGGGCTAAGGAAGTCCTCACCTTCTCTGTGACTAAGCTTCCAGAGACAAGAATTCTTGGCTGGGCTATAGAGAGGTCCAGAAAAAGGCTGGGGAAGTGGAGACAGAGGCCAGTGTCCTGTGGGCGAGCCTCCTGGGAAGGCCTGTGAGGGGCCTGGAAGACCACCACAGGCTTCTTTTCAGCCTTGGGAAACTCACTGGAGGCTGAACCCTGAGTGGCGTGCTGGGCCCTGAGCAGAGCCTGACTTTGCCCCCTTCTCTCCCAGCAGGCTGTGTGAGCACTTCCCATGAGTAAGGAAGTCTCCATTCCTTTCTTGGGCCCATGAGCCCCAGGGAGTGGCTTCCAGCATTGTCTCTTTCCTGTTCGGTCTAGATCCAACAGCCTGCTTCTAATCTGGTTGCTTTGCTATCTGTTTGTTCACAGGGATGCCATCCTGTTCAGACAGGATGGCACATGGTCCTGAACCAACCCGCATGGCTACCCACTTGTCCTTCTCACCGAGAAAGCTTGTTTTGTATGCTCTAGTTAAATGGACTCACCTATCTGTGACTCCAGCACACGGCTACCCCGGGATAGTCCCATTGCTACCAGGAAAGTGCTAAACGTGCTGCCTCAGAGCCTGCGGTGCTTCTGGTTCTTTTTTGTTGTTTTCAGCTTGACACAAACTAGTGTCGTCTGGAAAGAGGGAGCCTCAGTGGAGAAAATGTCTGCATCAGGTTGGCCTGAAAGGCAAGCCATGGAACATTTTTTTGACTAATGATCCATGTGGGAGAGTCCAGTCCATTGTGGGTGGTGCCATCCCTGAGCAGGTGGTCCTGGGAGTATAAGAGAGCAGGCTGAGAGACCTGCAGGTCAAGCCAGTAAGCAGCATTCCCCCACGCTCTGCTTCAGTTCTTACCTCAAGTTTCTACCTTGACTTTCCTCAGTGATGGACTGTGATTAGAACCAGATAAAAAAATCCTTTCCTCCCCAAGCTGCTTTTGGTCAGAATGTTTTGTCACAGCAATGGAAAAGCACCTTAGGACAGAACCTGTGCCCGCTGGGACCAGTCTGCAACAGTGCAAAGCAGGAAATGCCAAGGCAAAGCTGATCCAGTGGACCTCAGGTGACAAGATGCTGTGTGAGGAGTTGGAGAGGTTGGGCTGGCCAACAGGCTACAGACCATAAGCAGGCAGAAAGCCGAGCACACTGGGAACGGTGGCTCTGGCCTCAGCTGGTCAGCCTCCTCTTTAATGCGATGAGCTCACAATGCGGATTTCTGTAGACCTGCCTTTCTTCCTCTACCCGGTCTCCCTCCTCACCACCTGCCCACTGTTCAGAGGACAGCATAGCTGCTGGCACTTGTCCAAGCCCCTGCTGGGTGATCGTGTCAGGAGATGGCTGGGCAGAAGCCAGCTCCAAGGACACCAGGACTGGGTCTTCCTTGTGTGCCAACTCTAGGGCGTCGTCTTCACTTCTAAGTAGATCCATTTAACTGCGAAACCACCAATAGCAAGCATGACTGCTGAAGCCCACACCAGGTTCGCTTTGCAGTTCAGCCATAAAGGTTGCAGACTCCTTTGAGTAACCCAGAAGTCAGGCCTTGATATTTTTCTTGAACTTCCAAGTCTGCCTTTCTGTGGTTTGGACCCTAACTTGGGGCTCTATAAGGAGATCGCTTGTTCTCAGGATTTCTCTCCCCACCAGAGATACACCAGGCAGAGATGCGTCTGTGGAGAATGCACCCTGTGGAGGTGGCCCCCTCATGACAGCAAGCTTCTTCTGAATGAAGGGGCTGGATACAGGAAGGAGATGAAGAGGCTGGCTCTGGTGAGCAGCCTGGCTTTAGATCCTCATTCTGCCATGTGTTTGTTGACTGTGTCCTTGAACAAGCTGTTGTAAGCTGAGGGAAGCAGTCGTACCCTCTTACCAGGTTGATGCTAGGACCAGGTAAGTTGCCTAAGGGACTAAGGCTGGCCCCATGTGTGGCAACCCACAGGTAAGAGTGGGCCACCGTAATGGGGGACGGCAGAGCTGGCTTCATTCTGGACCTTCACCTATGCTATCTCCTCATTTAATGATTTGGGAGGAAAGTATTCAAGGCAGGTTGTAAAAGGCTACTGTATTATTTAAAATAGACAAAAGAAAGAGAAAGACATCAATAAAAACCAGTAGTGGAGGGGCTGGAGAGATGGCTCAGTTGGTAAAGTGCTTGCCAGGCAAGCTTGAGGACCAACCCCCAGGAGCCCCAGGTAAAAAGGAAAGGCCCTGTCTGGCCTGCTCCTATAAGCCTGCACTGGGGAGGCAGAGACGGGTGAATCCCTGGCTCTCCCTGGCCAGCCAGCCTAGTCTGGTTGGCAAGTTCCAGGCTAGTAAGAGACCCTGCCTCGAAAAGATAAAGCGGACTACACCTGAAGTTGACTTTTGACATACACACAGGTGCACACATGCATTCAACAAACTCACCTCATGTACCTGTGTGTGAGCATGTACGCATACACATACAGAGGCAAAAAGCAGGGGTTTTTCAGAAATGCAGTGGCGAGCAACATTAAAATGTTCTGTTTATAGGGAACCAGCAGTTGAAGCAGCAGTGTGAAGCCTGTTTTATTCATGGGGAGGCTGATGCGGAAAGGGTTCATCTCTGAAAGGAAAGCTCGTCCCCCGCACAGCTGGGTGTGTGGTGAGGGTTTCAAGATGTCACTTGCACAAGTGCATCTGCATCTGGATGATTCTTTGTTGTGAAGACTGCACTGCGGATTACAGCAGCATTTGAACCTGTGTCCACTAGATGCATCTCTCTATGGTTGTGACAAAAATGTCTTTAGACACTGACCAGTGCTCCAGGTGTGCGTGGGAGTGCAGATGTGTCCCTAGTTGAGAACCACTGTGTATAGAAAACAGCTACAGTTGTGTATGACTTTATGAATACTTGTTAATCCCCAGTTTACACATACGAGAAAGGAAGTGCAGAACGGCCAGGTAACTTCCTTAGTGTCACATTGGTGAGCTGAGAGCCCATGACTGAAAGGAGAATCTGCACTCAGAGCCTGCTGAAACACCGCCTCCCTGAGGGTGGACTGCACAGACTGGGATGTCAGGCTCCAGTTTCTGTGTAAAAATCTTGTGTCAGGGGCTGGAGAGATGGCTCAGTCATTAAAGTCACAGCCAGCACAGGGGCTTGAATTTGGACACCAAGTAAAAGTGGCCAACTGCTGAATTCTGGGTTCAGTGAGAGACCCTGTCTCAGAAACTGGGTGGAACGCAACTGAGGAAGATGCTCAGCATTGACCTCTGGTCTCCACACACATGTGCACACTCACCAACACACATACACATACATACATACATACATACATACATACATACATATATACACCATACCCACCTACCTAGCAAGCAAGAATCCTGGGTGAGGGGTGTTCCGTGTGGTCCACTGAGGCCAGTGGGGTCTGAGCTCTGTGTACACCAAAGCTCACTGGCTGAGCTCCCGCGACAACAGCACCGTGGCTAGCCAGTCTAGAAAGCGGCACCAAGCAGGGCCACCAGACCTTCCTCACACAGAAACTCAACACAGAGGCGCACTTGGCTGTACCAGGTCGGGGCTTCTACATTCAGGATGAAAGAGTAGCCAGGTGGGGAGAGGTGTGGCGGAGGGGTTTATACCTGGTTAGGAAGCGATGGCTGCTCTTGTTTTTTTCCCAGCTTCCTCTCTTCTGGCCTGAGCACCTAGACTCCTCCTCTCTTCTCTCCCCATGAAGCTGGCAGTTTGGTCCTACCTGGAGGAGTGTATGGTGCATGCTCATGTGATACCTGCTACGCACCTTAACCTTTGGCCAGTAATGAGGCAGAATTCCCTGGTGAAGGGTGTGTTTGGATGCTAAATTACTAGTTCCACAAAAGCAAGGCCCACACAGTTCCCACAGACGGAGGTGTCATGGGATGGATGCAGAATGAGAGGGAACTGGGAGCATGGGCTATGTGAGGTTTTTGGGTGCTGGCAAGCAGCAGCAGGTGCCACTGTACGGATAAGCACCCCATTCACACACTTGCTCCAGTACAGCCACTGTAGAGCCTTTGGTGACCCCTGACATCTGCACCCAGCCTCCTTAGTACTTCTGGAAGGACAGAGCATGACTGAAGAACCAGAGGGATGATTCTCCTTGGACAATCAGGGTCTACGTTTGCTGGGGTTGGGCCCAGGACCTTGCACGGGTACTCTCCCAGAGCTGCACCTCCAGCCCTTGTTTTTCTGACAGGGTCTCACTATGTAGGTCAAGATGGTTTAAGATCCTCCGGCCTCAGCTTCCCAAGTGCTGGAATTAGTGGTGCATGCCACCAAACCAAAGCTTTTGGTTTGGTTTGGTTTTGATGGAAACTTAACTGTTTTAGAGGAAATACAGGCCAGCCAAGCATCCCCATTTGGGCCTGCTGGTGTCCTCCTGGAAGGAATTTTGAAGTGGACAACTGGTTTCCCTGTGCTGGACTTTTGCTGGGGGGGGGGGAGCTTCCTGCTGGAAGAAACGCACCTGTCTTCTGCTGGGTTTCCGAGTTAGGACACTGCAGCCTCCTTTGAGCTCTTTTAAAACTCCTTGTAGACAAGGTGTAGCCCCAGGGAAGAATCAGCAAGGGCTCAGTTACCTTCACTTGTGTGAAGTTAGCTTTAAGTTACATTACTGGGGGCTAATTAAGTCTGGTTTTCAGCTCTTGCTGTATATTCTTATCTGGAGCACATCTGGAGCAGACCCAGCCTGCAGCCAAGGGTACTCCATCCTAATCTTGGGGTATGGTTCTGGAATTGGTTTCTAAAATGTTCCCCAGGCGCTGGGGATAGAGCAGAGGTAGAACACTTGCCTGGCGTGAGCAGCCCCGGGCTCCATCTTCGGCCTGAAGGGGGAAATACGACTACAGTCCCAGCAGATGAGAACACACCTGGTTTTCCCTACCTGGCCTGCTCCCCTATTCCCCGGGTCATTTTACAGGGCTCCTTGCTTGCTTGCTTTAGTGGCTGTTTGGAACCCTGATGTGGAAATTTGTTTTTAGTTATGTTTAATAATTGGCTTGTGCACTGTTGGGAAAAGGGCTGCCTAGGCCTTAGCATTTTGTATTATCTACAGGTGTTGTGTTGGATTTATGTGGGGGATGTTTGATCGGTCATGATCTGTACATGCTATTAGTTCTGGGTCAATAAAAACACCTTAGCACCTGCCATGATGGTGGTTCCCTCTGCTGGGATCTGGCAGGTTCGCATCTATGAAAATGCCTCGTCTTCCTTGGTGAGCCACCACAACAACAGCACAACAACCACAGAACCCTTTGAGATTGGTCTTCCTGGAAGGTTATGGCAACAGTCTTGGGAGGATTCTCAGGATTGAAAATGTTCTTCTGAAGGTGTTTTGAGTTTTCAAGAGTCTCAGTAGGCCCAAGCTAAGTGTGAGAAAGGGAGGTGTGAGATACCTGTGTGGGTGGGTGGAGGGAGGATGCTCCTGTACAGGTCAGAGGTCTGCCATAGCATGCTCAGTCCCTAGCCACGCTCTTCCATTTGGGGTTACTCCTTTAGCTCCACGCACTTCAGTTCCCGGGTGGGGCTAACCCCAGGAAACCACACATCCATCTGTTCTCTAGGTGCCACAGCTCTCAGACCATCTGGGTGCTTCCTACAAGGACCCCTCTTACCATTCCAGTCTGAGGAGAAACTGAGTGATGAACTTGCCCTTTTACCTGAAGAATGGATGCCTTATCCCACAGGGCTTCCTCAGGACAGGGCTCTCTGGGGACCCTTCCTGTCTGCCTCCCTTGGAAGCCATTCTTCTATGCCCGTGTCCTGTGGTCTGTCATGAGGTGCTGGCTTTCTTGGGGGTGCACGGACCGGGTCCCAGCATGAGACTGAAGAGGCTGCAGTGTCTCTCCTGGCAAGGCCTACCTTTAGCCACACACACCACTCCTTTCCCCCCCCCCCCACCTCCAGTCACCGCAGCCCTCTCACCCACTAAGGTTAGCGCAACTTCTTCCCACAGACATCTGTTCTGTGCTTCTGGCCACAGATGGGAGTCAGAGGTAAAGACTTGGGGTGGTGGGTGAAATCTGCCCTTAATGTTGCCAGATAAAAGCAGGAAGAACAACCTGAACTCTGTGTCAAGAAAATCTTGATAATCAGATACAGAAACCACTAACCAAGGGAAGATTAAAAACCGAAGTGGCGATTCTCTCCCAACAGCCAGTCCCAGCCACGTTTATTACTCAGTCCATGTTGGGTAACCGGACAAAAGAGAAATGCCCTTGGTCTTACAAAGCCTGTCTTTCTGTCCTAGTCAGGGCACCTTACTGCATGCCTCGGAGTCCCCAGCAGTGCAGGGCCTGTGGAGTGATTGTGCTCTGACATCAGGCCGAGCGCAGAGGCAGGAAGGCCAGGCTGTCTGCTGAATGAGCAGGAAACGTGGGGCTTTATGGAGGTATAGAGTTCTGAGGTCCCAGAAAGAGTGCATGCAGCCACACAGCAAGGGCAGCAGGGCTGGGCCTTGTGGCTCAGGGAAGCAGCCCCGGGTGGAGACTCTTTGAGGACTCTCTTCCAGTGGCTGTAGCAGGGAGGGGCAGGCATGGAGAAGCAGGTTTCATGCTCTTTCTGGCTCTTCAGGAGCCCCCAGGAATGCTTCCTTAGCCACTAGCTCTGTGTAGCAATGGTGGCCCCTGGGATGCCCAACAACACACATGGCTCACAGCGATCCTTCCCGAGTGCAGCCCTGGGCGTCTTGTGGATTTGGCTGAGGCCTTCTGTAACACAAGTGAAGCCATGTTCATCCTGGAGGGCTCAGGAAGCCTTGCTGCTGAGCCTGGGATGGGAAGGCCAGGACAAGCTTTTACTGAGTGAAGCTGGCCCAGCCCAGAGGCTGGCAGCTTTCTGGAGCCCAAGGCCACTGCTTTGCAGTGCCACCCCCAGGTCCTCTAGGGCGCTGCTATCTTAGAGGCTGCTTGAGCTCAAACAGGCCTGTCCCGCCTTTGACGACTTTCCCTACCACGAGACAGGCTGAAGGAGACCTCAGCTCATCGTGGGATCCTGCAGAAGACAGAAGAGCTTATGTCAGGGGTCTGCAGGACTGAGGGCTCAATGCCGGGGTCGTGGGATGGGTACTTCAGATGCCCTGTGGGCCCCTCCATGGCACTGTCCCAGAGTCTAGCAGAGGAGAAGCTCCTTCTTTATCCCATCAGAATGCAGACCTTCACTGTCTGCTGCCTCTCCACTCCTGATCCCGAGGTCACACTGCCGGCAAGGTGTAGGGGAGATGCCCCGTGGGACAGCCCGTTGGCACAGGGAGCCCAGGCCACTGCCCATACTCACCCATCATGGTGGCCTGTTTGAGAAACTGGAAGCTGGTTTCAAAGGTCATCTGCTGCAAAGGGGAGGAGCTTGATTGGATCCCAAAGCGATTGAGTGGCTTATAAACACCCTCGAAACACATGTAATCAGCGACCAGGGAGAGATGGCGAGGATCCACTTCAATGCCTGTCATGGGGGCAGAACATCAGGAAGAGTTAAGAAGTGACAAGGGAAATACTTGACACCAGCATCGCCTGACACAGGCAGGCTTTAACGGAGTACGCGGTCTCTCCCAGCTCCTCGACCTCCTTATCCAGCTACGAAAGCCCCACACTGGTCCAGGATCTGCCCCAATTCCTTCTTCATTTTGCTCATCATGTCCCCCTGGCAGCACGGGAAACGAGAATCTATTTGTGCTGCTTCCACCTGGGATTTAGAACCTCAAAGGGCCAAGCCATCAACCTCGGACTTCGTAAAGGCACTAGCAACTGGGATGCTACTGAGTAGCTTCAGGAGTCCAAGCTGCCACCCTCCGTATGGCCTCATGGGGACTCTCAAGCGACTGTAGTCCCTGTACACTCCACAGCCACACTTCGGTTCCCGTCAACACGCAGGCTGCTTCAGTCCTCTCGCCTTGGCCATCGGTACTCGGACTAGGCCAGGCGTGCTGTCACGTTCTGCTCACCGTACACAGCAAACACATCGTTAATCTCCTTCTCAATCACCCGCAGTGCAGCCTCGATGCCGTAAGTGTTGGCCATGGCGTGGATGTCGTTGGAGTAGAGGCGGCGCAGGTCCAGCACCTGGGCGAGGGAAGGAGGGACTGACTTAGGTGCCCTGTTGCCAGCCCTCGCCTGTGTGCGTGTCCCGCCGCTCTCACTTGCCTTGTGCCCGGTGGCTGGGGACAGCTGGTGCCAAGTGTGCAGAGGCAGCAGGATGAGGGAAAAACTACTGCTGGTAGACTGCCACGCACACTGGTCAGGGCCCTAGGCTGCCCCGCTGCTGTAACCAGTGCGAGGAGACAATAGGACACACTTTAGATCAGCAACAACATTTTTTTTTGGTTAACTGTTATTCCTTTAACAAACAATGGGATGGATGTTTGGGGAGTGAGGCGAGGTCCCTCAGCAGAGACCCTCAAACACCCTCCAGGGTGCACATATAGGAACAGGTTGGACCCACAAGTCACTGGGCCTCAACAGAGGCCTGGGGTTCAGTGGCTTTGCACTGTGGCTGGAGGAGGCTCTGCACTAGTCACATTACACAAGAGACAGAGACACTGCCTGACCAAGGGCTTGAAACCCCAAGTGCACACGACTCAAACCACACCTTGCGTACTCAGGAGGGACAGGCCCTCTCCTGCTCATCCGCGGGCCACGCTCTGGGTAAAGGCTCTAGAGCACCACTGGCGGCAGCAGAGCGGTGAGATGTATGGGACCGGGGCCAGTGCCATGCGGGCCAGGGGACAAGGAGCCGAAGCAGCCCCTAGCCCCTCAGCAGCCTGCAGGGCAGTGGTTCTCGACCTTCCTGGTGCTGCAGCCCCTTAATACAGTTCGCCGTGCTGATGACTGAGGTCATCACAAACTATTGTCGTTGCTACTTCGTAGCTGTGATTGTGCTCCTGCTGTGACTTGTGATATAAAGATCTGATGTGCAGGCAGCCTGGGGTGACCTCTGTGAGAGGGTCGTCCCACTCCCAAGCATGTCGTGACAAACGGGCTGAGCACTGCTGCAGAGTACTCTTATGCCCCGGGGTTCAAGCAAGAGAAAAGGACTGGTGAGGACGGGAGGGAGCACAGGGTCTCCTTCAGCTCCCTGCAGGGAGCTCTGCTGGGCTGCAGCCCCTCCTCACCAGATACAGCAGCACCCGGCCGGCATGCGGGACAGCCGTCCCCTAGACGCTGCTCTGAGAAAGCTCGAGCAGGTTCTATACTGCAAACCTGACAGGCTCTGGGGTCCCTGGAGCACGAGTGAGGGGACACTCGATCTGGGGACCACAGTGTGGCGCATGTGACTGGGCAGGGTGCAGTCAGCTGTCTGGGAGCTCAACTTGCAGGAGGCTGGGCAGAGGACCTCTCACAGACCAGCAACCCGCCCGCAGGGCCCACACACCTCGGAGTACTTGAACAGCTCTGGGAGGTTGATGCCCTCTGTGTTCAACACAAGCTCCTTCTCATTCTTACTGTTGGTTGTTTCGTTCAGGAGGCACCGAGTGATGCCCTTGGTTGTACGGACAATGGTATTGTGGACCAAGGCCACCACCAAGGAGCTCATGTCAAAATTAACCTTCATCAGAGGGAGCTTCACAGTCACCTACAGGAGGAGAGAGAGCTGGGCCAGGGTGACAAGGCCCTTAGTTCTGTGAGAAGGCCAACTTCAAGTCGCCTTCAGCGCCCACTTGGCGGTCTCCGGCTGGGGAGAGAGGGCCTACTGCAGAAGCTGGCAGAGAACTGAACATTAGGTGGTTTAACTGACCCATATTCAAGGTGGGAACAGTCGGCAGATGTCATGAGGACACTGAGACTCAAGGCCACCCACTGCCTGCCATTCAGTGACCGCAACACACTGCCTGCTGCTTTGGGCTTGGGTCCCAAAAGTTCTGTCATCTAAGCCACCACGTGGGAACCACGGAGTCTGACTAAAGGGATGACAAGAAGCATGCCTATGCTGGTATCAAAGCACTGAGCCATCCAGATGTCAAAGGAAACACAAAATCCTCAGCACTGGGGTCAGGGGACATCTTGGGGGAGACAGAACTGATGAGTTCATGTCTCCCAGCAGAAAGGAAGCTGCCACACCTGTGATGTATGGTGAAATGTTTGTGTCCAGAGATGAAACGAAGTGATTCATTTGGAAGGTCTATACCTATTAGGCCTGCCGTTGAGACTCACACTATCCACTATTTCTGAGAGCATAGGGCTGGCTCACTAGGGACTGGAAAGTGGGATGGGTAAGGCTGTGCTTTAGAGCCCAGGTCTCCAGTCATTAAGATACTCTTCCAGGCTTCTGAAGAAATGGCTCAGTGGTTAGTAATACCAGTTGCTCTTCCAGAGAACCTGGGTTTAATTCTCAGCACCCACATAGTGGCTCATAACCACCTGTGACTCCATTACCGGGGACCTGATGTTCCCTTCTGGCCCCCAAGAGCATTGTACACATGGTGTACAGCCATACTTGCAGGGAAAACACCCATACACATAAAACATCTAAAAAGGAGAGATGCACCAGGGTATCCTCACACAGGAAGAGCAGCCTGTGGGCTTGGCAGTAGGCTTCTACTCAAGGGTCGGGCTGGATATAAGACCCTGGCGCAGCTGGAGAGACGCTAACCTGGCACCACAGGCTCTCCTCTGTGTCATACTGGTAGTCCTCAATGAACGAGTGGGCCTCCCGCACAGCCTGGATTCGGCGTTCTGCAGCCTTGGCTCCCTGAGGCCTGGGGTGGTGGTGGGCAGGGTTCTGGGATGATTCCTCGAGGCCTGAAGTCTCTTCCTCGCCTGGCTCATGGGCCTGGTGGGCACCTTCACTGTTGACGTTCCTCTCCTCTCGTGCATCCTCCTCCTCCTCTTCCTTCTCCCCTTCCTCCTCACTCTCGTAGTCAACCTGGCAGAGAGTGAAGTGCAAAGTCAGTCAGGGTCCCAGTCACCTGAACTCTGCCTACGGAATGAGCACTGTACCCGCAGGCCTTGCTGCTCCACGTGAATGGCCCGTCCCCTTCCTCTGTCTGCCTTCTGGGGCCTTTCTTCTGAGACAGCCACCCATCAGTCCTGGTGTGACCCCTCAGAGGCGGCTTACTTGCCACACAGCCTCCCTGGCTCACACACCTGCCTGGACTTTCTCCCTGTGAACTCCCCCAGCCGCTCTAATCTTCTCTTTGTCCTTAGATTACGACACTAGGGGATCGGTCTGAGGAAAGTGAAAGAGATCATATTCTCTCTATACAAACTTCTCATCAGTCTTCTCTGGGTCCTTGGGTCTGACTCGTATCTGGGATTAGCCAGATTCCAAGGCGAGTCCTGTGTGCTCAGTTAAGAGCTGTGCTGGACAGACAGGTCTTACTTCAGATTTCAGCTGGATTCCAAGCATGACAGGGAGAGCTTCTGAAGCGTGACCACAGCCACTGCACTCCGCCAGCACCCTTACCTCTTCCTCTTGCTTCTCCTTGCGTTTGGTGTCAGAAGCATCTGCATCTCCCTCCTCAGCCTCGGCATCCACAATGTTCCCCTCTTCTTCCTCATCCCCTTCCTCCTGTCTCTGTGGTTTGAGATCAAGGAGAAAATGACTAGTTCTAATACCCAGTACTCAGCGAATCCATCTGTCCACCCGACGATGCTTTTACCTAATGATCCATCCGCCTTCTAACTGTCCATCTGCACACCTTCCGTCAGCCTCTACTCTGCCACTACCTAAACAGTCTGTACTCATCTAACCTCGGGCTTCTGACCCTCTTTCCCTCTAGCATGCTCCTCTACATGCACCACTTGTGAAGGCGTAAGTGCTTACAGGTTAGAAAAGTCACCTTAGGCAGCATTCGAAGCGGCGGGTTTTGCTGTGGCGCCCACATCACTCTCAGGACACTTCGTCCTTACTTGCCCCCTCCACCTTCCCTCCTTGCTCGCTCCTTACGTGTGCTTTCACGTCATATATGTCTCATTTTTATGTCTCTTGCTTACCCCTTGTTTGTTAGTTGAAGGGGTTAGGGATACAGTTCAGTATAGAGGGCTACCAAAAATCATTACAAGATGACATAAATATTGCTCCAACGTTACGGGTGGGGACGAGGAAAGAACTGTCTTTTCTCTCCCTGGCCTTGGTTCTTGGTTTCTTAGCTTCTTTCTGGCTAAGTCAAGACTGAGCAGACTGTTAAATACACCCCATGTCAATCTGTGCTTGAGTTAGTAAAATGGCAACGCCACAGGACAGGGGGGACCTAGTACTTTCTCTGATCTAGGCCACCCCCTCATTCTAGATAGGCCGACAGGGAGCAGAGCCAGGCAGGGTGTTCCCAGCCCAGTGACATCCACTGGAGGAGGCTCACTGCATCAGCTGGCCTCTGCCTGTAGCCCCAGGTAGTGCTAGTTCCTGGCCTTAGGGACCCACCACACTACTCCTTATCCAGCCCTCTTCTGCCTCTCCAGGTTTGCTACCAATGTTTTTTTCTGCTCCTTCCCTTTCTGTCAGTGAGGTTCAACTTCTCTGCTTCAAATCATGTCTCTATTCAGTGCCTTCGCAGTTTGGGGAACGTTAAATGCAAAATAAAACCAGAACCAGAACTTCCATAGGCTAAGTGCACAGCATCTTTAGAATGGGAACTTCTTACAGGGTGATCCTTGAGAACAGAGATGGACGTCTGTAATGCCAACCCAGAGCTGACCCAGAGCTGAGCGAACCATACTTCTGGCAGCCTCCCTGGCTGGTTCATGGCCGGGAACAGCAGATACATACTGGTGTGCACGGAGAGGGGCAGCACCAGGAAGAGTCTTGTAGCGTACTGAGAACTGTCGCATAACCTTCCCTGCAGACCACCACGGGAGCCTCCATTCCTCCCAGCATGGAGGTCTGTCCTGTGCGCATCGTAAGAGGTCCTAGCACCCGCTTACCCGATTCACCCCCAACTCCTCAGCATCATCTAGGTCCTTCTGTGTAGCTCTTCTAGTATTCACATTTCTGAAGGCTGATGCTTTACTAGTCTTCTTTTTGATGGCTTCCATTAGTAGTTTAAAGAATCTGTAGGAGAAGAAAGCCATCCAGTCCCGTCAGGACCAGTGAGTCTTGCCCTCTCAGTGCTGAGGGGTTTGCATGGGAGCTTGCACAAAGGACTGAGGCCAGCCTCTCCTACCTACCTCTACCTTCCCCCACTTCTTGAGTCTGTCAGAAAGAACACCAGCTCCACACTCCAGCCTGCCCCATCTGTAAGCATGCTCTGTCACTCCCAGGCTACCTGAGTCTGATTGTGACAGACAGCTTCTTGCACCTTTAAACTTGCTTGTCTGGAAAACGTGGGTTTTAATATGCATGGTGCAAACTTGTTTTAAGCATCAGAAATGGCCTGATACTTTCCCTAAGGCTTGGTAGAGCTTGTATTTGGTAACTGACAGTCAGTGTCACACACTTGTAATCTAAACAGGAGAGCAGAACCAACTGTAGGAGATGGGAACCCAGTATGGGATACCCAGGTCCCTCCCAGACACCTGTAGTATCTCAAAGAAGTAGGTCTGGTTGGGTCCAAAGGAATCCCCATCCTCATATATGAGAGCCCTAACAACTGAACAAATGAGAGAAGGCTTTAAAGTGCACCAGAATCTCAATGGCAATGCAATTCATGCTGTGCAATGAATCACACCAACAGGTTAGAACCAAAGTGTCTGGAAGAACTCACTGGCCCTGTTCCTCCTCCTCCTGAGTTCCCCACTTTAAGGGTCCCTTGGGTTTCGCCCTGCCCCTCCCTGTCCCCCGCCCCGTTCCCACTCTGCCTTTTTTTTTTTTTTTAAATATAACCTCTCACTTTTATCAGGCACGCAGAGCATCTGGACTGTTTTTTTTAAAACAAAATATCAGGTATTACCCCAACCCCGCAATCATCCATCCTATGTTCTGATTCCTACCTCATGCCCAGCCCTCAATAGTTCTGTAGGCTCCCAGCCCCCAAGATGCATGAAAAGAGAGTCTCTTAATCTGAAAAGCAGCACCTCAATGTTTACCGTTTTGGTCATTAAAATCTACAGAATGTCAGCACCCTCCCTGTTTTTTACTTATCTATCTATCTTGTTTGTCTTTTTTAATTTAAAGATTCATTTATTTTATGTGTTGAGTGTTTGCAGGCATGTATGTTATTTGCAACATTTGTTTGCCTGGTACATAGAGTCCAAAAGAGGGAGTCAAATGCCCTGGGACTGGAATCACAGATGGTTGTCAGCCGCCGCGTGCTGGGAACAAGACCTGGACCTCTGTGAGGGGCTCTTAACCTCTGTGTCAGCTCTCCAGCCACCTCTCCTGTTTTTGTTTCCACATTTTAAAAGCTACAGAGTTTTGTTGGGACTTACTAATCTAGCCACAAGCTTGCTCACCAGGTGCTGAGGAACGGGGGCAGGAGAGTTAGAAGAGAAGAGGAAAGAGAGGACACTGAAGAGGGAGTGAGAGCCTTCATCTCACTTGTTATGAGGTCGCTCACCCAGGGCCTCACAGAGGAGACGGAGGCAGGCCGAGCAGGGGCGCTTCCCTCCAGAGCCTGCTGCAGTCACTGCGGTCAGGTACCTCCGCTCTGTCTCAGATGGACACCCAGCTCTGAGGTCCTGGCCCAGCATTCACAGCTGTCCATCTGCTCTTACTCTCAGGCATCCTGTGGGCATCTGCATCCTCAGCAACATCCCCAATCTCACCACCATCCTCCAAGGCCAGGCTGAGGTGCAGATTAACTCCTCTAAACCGCCTTCCCTCCTTTCTGCCTTGCCTGCTTCTTTTGGTGTTCAGAACTACAAGAACATGGGTGAAGGAGGGTGTGAGTGGGGACAGCAACGTGCAGTGTGACTGTGCCAAGAGCAAGGGGAGTGGTGACTCTCGGTGAAAGCTCTCAGAAGGTCGTGCTACTTGTCAGCGAGGCAGATGAAGGGGAATCGAAGGGGCGTGTAGCAGAGGAACCACCCACCCCACCAAAACAACTGGAAACATGGCCCTTCAATGTTTCCAAAATTGCCTGTCAACATCCCCACCACCTGCTGCTTCAAGAGTCAGTTTCTTTTCAATTGCTCCGACTGCAGAGTGGGCTATAGGGCTTAGTTCATGGCTGGGCCAGTGCCCAGAACCTACAGCCCTTGACTCTCAGCTCAGTGCTCTTCCCGCTTTACCGCTCTGCCCCACTCTCCAAGTTAGTTCCACAAGTACTCAAAGTGATAGGTGCCAGTAGAGCTATCAGAGATCATCTGTGCTCACGTGTCTCCACCCAAGGAACACCTGTTTCATCCCTTTTCTTTCCATTATATGTTTAAAAAAAACCAAAAAACTCATGATCTCACAGATGAGGAGTGGAGAGGAGAAGGAAAGAGGGTGGCAGAGACAGGAGAAGGGAAGAAAGGAGAACAGCTGCAGAAACATTTCCTGTGGCTCTAAGGCCTTAATGGGGTTGAGCCATTCACTGTCTGGGCTGACAGAGGGACTCTGAACTGCAGTCCAGTTTACAGGCTGCTCTTACCTGTGTCTTTGCCTGAGACCTCAGAGCCTGCTACCTATGCCCAATGTGACTACACAAGGCCTTGTTTATCACAGTTTCTCAAGTATATAAACAAAACACACCTAGGAGCTGAAAAGATACATCGGTGCTGGGAACAAGCTAGGGTGTTACCGGGAAAAACAAACAAAATAGTGGCTCAGGGCCTGGTGAGACGCTCAGTGGATAAGAGCACTCACTGCTCCTCCAAAGGACCCACGTTGGTTCCCAAAACCCATGCTGCGCGGCTCACAACTTCCTGTAACTCCAGCTCTAGGGGATCTGACATCTCTGGCCTCTGTGGCACCTGCACACAACATGCACACACCTACAGACACACCCACATCATTAAAGTACAAATAGATCTTTTTTTTAAAAAGTGATTTGCTATCTTCACTTCCACAAGGCAGACAGAACTCTGAGCTCAGCCTAGCGCACGCCTCATGGTATCCTACCTGCTTGCCAGCAAAAGCTTCCTGGTGAAGCTGTCAACTCCACCCTTCTCAGTCATCGAGAGGCCCCGTGGCTCTGACCCCACTTCTCAGAAGATGGCTTCCAGGCCAGCACAAACATCCACTGTGCTTGGGAGCCCCATTCCTCTTGGTTAATGGACAAGCTGGCAGGCTGGGGCCTATACTGTGTTCCTGCCACTTGGCCCACTGTCCCAGAACACACAAAGGACTGCCTGAGGGAGCAGACAGATGTAAGCCCAGCCAGCAGCAATCTCGCCCAGGGCTCATGTCGCCTGGGCAGGTCAGCTGGTCAGTGACTCCTGTCCAGATGGCTTCATCTGGATCCAAGCTCACCTGTCCTGACAACCATCTGAAGGGCCATTTGCTTAGAAGTCAACTTACAGCGAGACCTCGTTTCTAGGAGAGGGAAATAAAGGGCTAAAGGCAAAATAAAACGGCCCCCTCTTTTGGTCTCAGTCACCCCAGTGACTGACTCTGGACGAGCTCCACACGAAAGCGGGATGGCTGAAGCACCACTTTTGTCTCTGTCCTGCCCCTGGTTCTCCATATCTTTGTGTGTGCACGTGCCAACGTGCATAGAGGTCAGAGGACAGACAACTCTGGAGAGTCAGTTCTCTCCTTCCACTGTGATCAAATGTCAGGCTTGTGGCGTGTGGCCTTACCCACTGAGCAATCTTGCTGGCCTGGCTCTCGACATCTTAGCAGATAGGGAGACCTGGGATCCTGTCTACATTAAAGGCAGTGTCAGTGGCCTATGGCCGAATGCAGTCAATGATAGTCTCTTTTGCCTAAAGTGTACTTACCAGTTGCTGACACCTAAATGTTAGGAGACTGACTTCCTTTCTCTCCTCTCCCCACCCGAAGCAAAAGTATGTAACAAGGTAACAAGAAGAGGCAAGGCTTTCTTGTTTGCTAGTCTTATGTCAAGTTGACACGAGCTAGACTTATCTGAAAGGAGGGAGCCTCAGCTGGGAAAATGTCTTCCTAAGATTCGGCTGTATTGGCTGGGCAGCTGGGCAGTGGTGGCGTAGGCCTTTAATCCCAGCACTCAGGAGACAGAAGCAGGTCTCCGTGAATTCAAGGCCACCCTGGTTTACAGAGTAAGTTCCAAGACAGCCAGAGTTACAATCAGGAAAACTTGTGTCAAAAACTAAAAAAATTTAAAAATGTGGCCTTATTTCTTAATTAGTGGTTGATGGGGGAGGACCCAACTCACTGTAGGACCACCTGGGCTGCTGGTCCTGGGCTCTGTAAGAAAGCAGGCTGAGCAAGCCATGGAGAGCAAGCCAGTAAGCAGCACTCCTCCACGCCCACTCATCAGCTTCTGCCTCCAGGTTCTGGCCCTGTTTGAGTTTCCATCCTGACGTCCTTCAGTGATGAACAGCAGTAAGGAAGAGTAAGCAAACTAAACCCTTTCCTCTCCTACTTGCTGTTTGGTCGGGGGTGTTTCATCGAAGCAACAGTAACCCTAACTAAGACAGCCACCTTGGCCCAGTCTTTCACATGACAGCCAACCCCCTGAAAACAGCTTCCACACCCTGCTAGTGGCCTCCCAACCTGCTTCACCAGCATCTGCCACCTACTGGCACCTGCAGCCTTTGGACCACCATTAGGTCAGTGGGCAAGTCAGGTGCTTTGGTGACTCTTCCCATCCTTCTGATCTGTACACTCAGCATATGGCCTATGCTTCCAAATGCCCGGCTGTAACCTGAACTCAAGAGAAAAAAGAAGTTTATGCTCCCTAGCAGATAGAAACCAGAATTTCTAAGCTGAGTATCCATTTACAGAAGTGGTTTAAAAATGATATGCCGCTGGCTTCCTGTCAGCAGTCTAGAAATGAGCGAGGAACCACATTACAGCCTGGAATCACACGCCACCCGACTCTACACTGTGTGCTGGTCTGAACCACAGAAGCACTGCCTGATGAGGCTCCTTTTGCTTCCTGTTCAGGTCCTCCCATGTCTGATTCCATAAGCTGGAGAGGACCCATCAATCTAAGACAAGTTGAGGGAACGGTAAGTGGCTGGGAAAGGTCACACTCACAGGCCAGACTGGGGGTGAGGACTCCATATTAGGTGGCAGGGCCTACTGTTTTCTACAACACTTCCTTTGCCGGCTCCTGCCAGGAATGCCCCATGGGTCAACATCAAAGACAAACAGCTGAGTCCTGACCTGGTCTCCATGAAGTGCAGGATGTCCTCAGGTCGTAGGTATTTCTCTTGCTGGTCATATGCACGTGGCTCAAACTGAAAGCGGAGCTCATATACCCGGAAGCTTTTCTGTTTGTCTTCCCTATGGAAGGACTCCCGGATGTCTACCTTCTGCAATACCTAGAACCAGATGAGCAGAGATCCTGACCCGGTCAGCCCCAGGTGACTATGTACTGTAAGTGGTTCTTAAGGTGCCAAAGGGCAGCAGGGGCCACAGCCCCAAACTCCACAGAAACCCTGGTGAGCTCTGCCTACATCAATCCTTGGCATACGTGGGGAGTGCGTGGCTAGAAAGCACATCCAGAGTGTGGCCTGAGCCTCCTGTAGTCTGCTGAGTCGACCCAGGAAGCGTTCTTACTGCATTCTTTGTGCAAATGCTATGGAACTAAAGACCATCTATCTTAAAAGCTTCTTGCTCTAATCCTGCTTAGCACCTGGCAGAGAAAGTGTGTGTCTCCCTGGTGGGAATCTGGGGCTAGGCTGCCAGCGGGCTGCTCTGTTGGGGCAGGAGGCTGCAGGATCAGGCCTCCACCCAGTATGGAATCAGTATGAAAGACAGTTACCTCCACCAGGCACACCCTGGTGAGCTGCTTCTTCAGGCTCTTCACTTTCTTCAGTGCTTTCTTGGTGTTCAACACAGGCACGCTCATCATGGGTGTCTTGATGTTGGCACTGGCCACCATGAGAATCTCCCTCAATCTGGCACAGAGTAAGGATACACCTGATCAGTGGGAACCAGATTTTCTTGTTCACCTGAACTTCTAAAGGTGGACAGAGTTCGTCGAGACGTGAGAAGTCTTGGAATATTAAAGGGAACATGTATCAGAGTCCCAGCTCTGGCCCTGCCAGATTCTTCCCTGCAGTACTGGCTCCTGTGCAGTTATATCTAAAGCTTGCTTCCTTTCCCCGTGCTTGGCACTCAGCAGGCACTTACTAAATCGATGAGAGATGGAGGAAAAACTAAAGTAAACCCACCCTCAGCATTCTTACTGAGCCGTGCCACTACCTCAGCCCCAGTCTGAGGGGCTCAGCCTCCTGCAGTCATGGGACAGAGCACGCATATTGGGAAGTCCCAGGAATATTATAGCAGATCTCACAGCTAGACAGTGTGCACCCTTGTGCCCTATACCTTGGAATGCCCAGGGTGACATTCATCTCGCCTCTGCCTGCAAAGTGGAAGGTGTTCAGTGTCATCTGTGTGGACGGCTCCCCGATGCTCTGGGCAGCCAGTAGGCCAACAGCCTCGCCTGGGTCGCACAGAGAGTGCTGCCACTTCAGCTGCAGTAAGGTTCTCAGCCTGGAGACATAAGGGGGCAGCAGGAATCAGGAACGAGCATCAAAAATGCCCACTATACCACCAGAAACCAGAAACACAAAAACACTATCTGGTTCCTTATTTGGACCCTGAGCAGTAGTTATTTGGAGGACGATGAGCATGCCCTCCCCCACCAGCAAGAGCAGTTTGGAGAGGGCTTGTATTTCCTGCTGTAGGTTCAGGTTTACCAAGCAGTTAGAGGTAGGTGTGCGAACCTGCATGTGTGTTTAGTTGCTACCTCAAGTGGCTGTAGACCACGCCACATGCATCTGTACTGTAGATTACTGGAATGTACTAACTCCCTCCTGGACAGCTGGCCCATTAACAACACTGTCCTACACGGAAGGGGCTCAACAAACTGGGATGTGTATGAACAGCTGCATGTGGAGGAGGAAGACATGGAGCTACGTGTCCATACAAGTTCCTCTAGGTGCTTCTGAAGGCAAACGAGACCTCGTGGGAAACAGGAGACCTGCACACCATGCCGCTTATCAGTGTCCTCACCTGTCCAGAGAGAGCTCTGATTTCTTGTAACTCTTCTCTGCTTGAGCTGCCCACTCCTGACTGTAGTCGTCAACCTTTTTTTCAAACGTTTCAGACACAGATGCAAAGTTGATATCTGGGCGCCACACAGATAGGCTCGGGTCGGGACAGGGGGCGGCCCTCTTCTGGTATTTCCATCGGCTCTGCTCATCTAATTCATACCACATCTGTAACATCTGAACAAGCAGCAAGGTGTGTTTTAGCTAGATGCGAAGGCATCAGGATGGGCTTCTCCAGCTTCAGAAGGATAGCCAGTGGCTTGAGAAGACTCAAAGGACTGGCTTCGGATGAGAAAGAGGGAGGTGCAGGGCAGAAACCTGGCTGTGGGAAGGTAAGAACCACCTCAACACTTAAAACAGGGAACAGATTGCCCTCGGCGTGCTGTTGACCAGGATGATTTTGGCAATTCATCGTGGCCCATCCCAGCACAGTGGGGGCATGGCATCGTTATTTACTGTCCAACTGGGTTTCTCTGGGGCTGAATGAGCGGTGTTCATAATTATAGTATAAAAGAACCATCCCAGACAACCAGGACATCAAGAATGACTACTAAATGCCAGTTAGCACCTCTCTAACAGGACTCTACACAGAGTTCTGCTCACAGCTGCCCTCTCCCTGATCCTGTGCCCTGTGTCGTGAAGAGCTCCAATCACCAGCCCCAATGACTGGGGCTCATGCCCTATGACTCATACCCTCTACAGAGTCTCCTAGTGGTACATGGCTACCACTGGAATCTTGACTAACAGGGAGCAACTTCTTATCCTCCCCTGGCGGAGACCTGCATGGACACAGCCTTCCCATGTTACCTGCTGGGTCTCTGGGCTGCGGCCATTCTGGTTCTCGCCCTTTAGGTTCAAAGCTTTTACAGCCGCCTGAATCTTCTGGGAAAAGCTCAGGAAGGCGCCTTTTCTCATCAGGGCACTGGAGTGCTTGCTTTGCCACTTTTTAATGGCTCTGACGTGGCGGAGCACTTTTTGGGGCTCTGCTCTGGATAAAACTTCATGGAGATGCTTGGATTTCATTATCACCTAGACAAACCACAGACCAGATGACAGCACAGAAGGTGGGCCGCACTGCATGACTTCAAGGGATCCGAGGTGCACAGGAAGAGTCCTCAGGACACCCCGGAGGGATCAAGCACCCTTGGTGAAAGCCCTTGCCATCAGGAGAGACACCAGCTCATTCAGAGCAGCCCCCAGAAGAGGGAGACAGCCAGGGCACTGGGGAAGGTTCAAGCAAGGCGAGGGCCCAGCCAACAGTGGGCTCCCTGGACAGGTCTAGATGGCTTCGGCTTTCCCAATCTGAAAACAGGGTGACTGCTGAGCCCACAGCGAGAGCCACTACTTGGCATTAAGGAATACACGTGTATTACACAGATGCGTGAGGCGGTCTGTGTTCAAACCTCGCCCTGCTCCTCACCAGCTGGCGACCGTAGCTTCAGCACTTAGTTGCCTCGGCTGTAAACTGGACGGAGTGCTGCTCCAGCCCTGGACGGCACCGAGGAGGAGCCCAGACAGCGCTTGCTGTTTCAGTTTTAGGCCCAGCAACGCCCCCTACAGAAGCAGCTGCTATTACAGACACTCACTCGCTTCCGTGACCTTATGTCACAGTCTAAGGAGGAGTCTGGAAACATCAATGCTTCAGGACCCTGGTGGGGCTTCACAGAACTTCTGGCTTTTCTCCACAGCCACAGGGAAGTGGCAAGGCTCTGGCCACCCACGAGGGTCTGACATTACCTCATAGTTGCTGGCCAGGAAGGGGAACTGCTTAGGCTGCAGGAACTGTGTCTTGGGGATGTCCAGGCCATCCTCCCCGTACAGGAACTGGACCACACTGCCGTCGCTGTCACGTACCGTCAGATCGTACTGGATGACCAGCCCCTCCAGGTGCTTGATGATGCACCTGTCAGGAGACTGTGCTCAGTGCCCACGGGGTGAACACCTCAGGGCGGCTCTGAGGACTGATGCTCCAGATAGATACAACTCTAGGATGGTCTACTTCCAGTGCCCCAGGCCCTGGGATCCAACATCCCTTAGACACGGGCTACATTTCTGGCTGGTTTTCCAGAAAGAGCCCACCTCAGTGGTCTGGCTGCCACCCTTCCACAGCCAGGCTCCCATCTAGCTCAGCTGCTAGGGCTGTTTCCCACTCCTTCACTCTCCGGTATCTCAGAGCTCTAAGGAACCAGCATCCATAGAATCACAGGCAGGCAAAGCAGGCAAGAGAAGGAAGTCTTCTTAAACATGTAGAGACTGCCAATGGGCGCCATTGGAAACTCAATGCTGACCCCATGTCCTCTATGGGCAGCTGGCTCCTTTACCCTTTCTTGCTTTCTGTCCCTGTCACTCAATGTCTACTGGAGTTTTCCAAGACCCCACTTTCTTTCCTCCAGCATCCAACCCATGCTGGAAGGGTAGAGCTCAGTTTCAGCCACCAGTTTTCGTGGTGTTTGACTCAGAGGGTGGTAAGCTGATGCCAGACACCAACTTGCCTCTTACCACACATGGTGGTAATGCCGGTCTTTGGCCCTCGCTATGCTGGCCTTACAGGGCCCCGCAGCTGCCCCTCACACCCACATCTTCAGACTTCTTCCCTGAGCTGCAGGCCTCATCTCCATGGCCCACAGACAGGCCTTCTTGGCCCCACCTGCCGTCACATCACAGGCAGCCACCTTCCCCTCTCTGCTACAGCATTCCTTCTGCTTCTCATCAATTTGGATCTGTGCAGTTCTCAAGCCTGAGAACTGCAGCAAGCAGTTCTGTGCCTTCCCCATAGCTATCCAGGCCTACTGGAAGCCTGCACAGTGCCTCTGGACCCCTGAGCCTTGTGAGTTCCCTCCTTGAGGTTTGCGCCTTTGCCCCAGTGGCTGCTGAGCTTCCATTCAGCTGGAGACCCCAACACCTTCCTGCTGTTTGGTCTTACTTCAATGGGTTCCCATGGTTAGATTCTACCATGCTCAGAGTTTGTTATCGTGTGCTTCCCAGTTTTTCTTTGTACTACACATGTATTCGTGAACAATTTAGGGGAATGGGGACCTAACCTCTGCTCATACAAAGGAACTGGTCAGGTGACCATGCCCCTGGGAAGGGGACCGACCTCACGGCCCAGATCCTGCTTTGGCAGTGCCAGTTCTGCAGATGGGCTCCCTAACCACAGGGCTCTCAGGAGTGTCTCCAACTCAATGTTACTCTTGCCTCCCTACTCTAAAGCCATGGAGCCAAGAAGGAACCCTAGAACACGGTATGCAGGCTGGGCAGAAGAAATGTCTAACCAGCAGACACAGCTCTGAAAGGAAAACATGAAGAAACCGTGTTGCCTGTGACCCTGTCCGCCAGTGCTCAGCAGAGCAGCTACAGGGGCAAGGCCTGGGCCTGCACCCCTCTGTCTCCTCCACGGCCCAACATTATTTCCAGTAATGCCACGCCAACTCCAGTGGAGTCCGCGTGACAGGCCTAAACTCCTGCTCCGTGGATTGAGACTAAAGCCAACTCCAGTGGAGTCCGTGACAGGGATACACTCCTGCTCCGCGGATAGAGGCTAAAGCTTCAAGGAAGCTGGTCTCCTGGAAAGTTTGGCTGGCGCCCCTAGAAACAGAGGGATGTTTTCCTGTCGTGCCCTAGTTACGATCGTTGGCTGTGGTCTGATAGCTATCGTTTTCCTTCTCTTTATTCTATTCTACGGAGCATGGCTGCAATGCTCTCCAGTGTCCACCCGCCTAAGATGGATGTGAAAAATGTCGAGCAAACTCCAAAAGCCCCTGAAATTGTAACTGCTGACTTTGATCCTGATCTCAGTTTCAAAAAGTAGGTACCCTCTATTACAAACCAGTAGAGTAACTGGCTTCTAAAAAATTATCAACCACAGTATACTTACTGATATGCCAACCGTAACCACATTGTATGCCAACAGTAACCACAGTGTCTTACACATTGTAAGGTACGATCTGTTTTCACATATTGTATCCTTTAACCGCATTTCCCTGAAAGAGGCCTGACGTATGTATTTTGACACAATTCACAAAAGAGGCCTGACGTATTTTGACACTATTCACATTCTTGTATGATTATGTTTCCCTGTATTAAGAATAATATATAAGCCTGATGCTCACTGCTGCAAATTACACTCAGATTCAACACATCCTTGTGTCTGTGTCTGTTTGTCACTTCGCCGACTCCTTGCCCACCTGAGTACCAGATTCCTGATTCTCCCCGGACTTAGGGGACCCGGCTGGGTGGGTCCGCGGCACTGCCCCTCATGCCATCATCTACTGGTTCACCCTGAGAATTGTGACCAGCCTTTATACGTGCAGAAAGGATCTCATGTCTGATGTAAGGTTACAATTTTGTGTTGGGCCGTGTTCACAGATATTTTGAGTCACATGTAGCACACAGGCTGGGCACACCTGGAAGACCTGTAGAACACAGGGCCTACTGTGTAACCTTCTGAGGAATGTTTCACCAGTCATGTAGAAATACTCTGTGCTATTTTCTGCCTCAGACCACACATGGAGACGTTTGAAAAAGATTACATCATCTAAAGAACCCTCGGCAATATGACAGGCGCACAGTCCCGGGACACCAACCCCGCCCACCAGAGGACGACAGGTGCTTTTACCTTTGGAGATAGCCAGAACGGCTGGTTTTGACAGCAGTATCCACCAGGCCTTCTCGCCCCGCCATGCAGTGGAAGAAGAACTCCTAAGGAAAAGAGGGAGCCATGTCCCAAAGGTGGCAGTGAGCAACACAGATTTCCTGGAGGATCACTCAGGTACCGTCACCCTGATCACCCTTCCCTAGACATACAGACTGCTACCTCCCAGATCCTGGTACCCTGGCTTTCACAACCCCAACAGCCCACACAGGCCTCAGCGCTCCCTTGCAGTCTCTATCCCTGCCCGAGGTAGAGGGACACGGAACAGGAGCAACAGGAGCCAGAAGCCCTACACACCCCCACTCATGCCATAGTCCTGGTGAGTAGCAACGCTGGTGCTCACTGTCCTGTGAACTCTGCTGGATTCTGAACAGTGTGAACAGGTCAAGTGTTTCCCAAGCTGGCCTTGAATCTGTGATCCTCCTGCCTCAGGCTCCTGACTAATTGGGACTGCAGTTGTAAGCTACTATGTCTAGCTTTCCCAAAATTTTGACTGCCATCACAGAAAGAATATATTTATAATATCCATCAGCAAACACAAACACACACTGAGACAGACAGACAGACAGGTTGAGACAGAGAGAACTAGAGGTAAAACTTTATGATACTGTCTTTTAGTGGAATATTTGAATTAGAGACTTTCTTTTTGGAGTGCTGCTCCTACAAACATGCTTTCTGTGCTTGGGGGGGGGGACTTCCTAATGCTTTGCAGCTTGCTTCACTTTGTAAGGCTTGCTTCCTGCACCTGCTCACAACTTGGTGCTAAAAACAATGGATATGGCCTCCTCAAACCTCCACGTCAGCAGGCCGCTTGTTTATCTTCGTGCAAATAAAGGATCCTTATGGCCTCTGCAGCTTCTACAGCCAGGAACCAGGGAAGACTCTGGTCTCCTCAGCTTGGACACCCCAGGCAACAACAGGTCAGCTGGCAGACCCTGCAGAGTACTGGGTCCACGTTTGTGTAAATAAGGCCTTTGTGTGAATAGGAGGGAGCTTTGAATAAAAAAAAAACCGAGAGGCTGAAGCAGAGAGGAGCCATGTGGGTGAAACCCTCTGCCTAAGCTGTCCAGTTCTGCATCTTGGAGAGTTGTCCTCGGTCTTTATTGAAACCGTCACGGATATTAGTATTTGCACCTACACTCTCTCATTTCTTATTACCTGGGACAAACTGCTATTTTCTTTGCCATGCTACTTTATTTCATTACATAAATTCTGAACACTATCTACTACAATGACTTCTTCTTTTTCTTGTTTTTGAGACAGTCTCCCTGTTATGTATCTCTGGCGGTTCTGGAACTATGTACACCAGGCTAGCCTCAAAAAGACCCACCCATCTGTCTCTTGCTTCCTGAGTGGTGAGATTAAAGGCGTCAGCACCATACCCAGCTCAACCATTTCCTGATACACTAAAGGGTGGCAGTCAGAATTTGAAATATTCTAGTCTCACCCACTACCGTCTCTTGCTCATAGGCGGTGAAGAATGATCCTGGGAACGCTTGTTTGGGGCAGATGGGTGGGCCTAGAGCAGTCAGCAGCCTCGGAACATCACTCTAGCCCTGGCACCCTTTAAGACACCCGTGACACCATGGACCAAAGCACCAACATCCAAAAGGCCATTTCCTTAGGGGAAAACTATGCATTTGCTGAATCAAAACTAGATACCTGCTCCAGATGTTCCACTATTATGAAGTGAGGGGAGGGAACAGGAAATGGGGACTTTGCAAAATAAAACTCCACCATGCTCCTTCTGGTGACACAAGCACCCTGGTGACTGATACTCCCTTTTCTAGCTGCTTCATGGGCAGCTTAGAGTCACAGAAAAGGCTAAGGCCAAGAGCAATCTTGCTTTCACTTTCTTTTGAGGCAAGGACTTGCAACACAGCTTGGCTAGACAATTCTCCTTCCGCGGGCGAGTACTGGGACGACAGCATGAGCTACCACATCTGGCCCCATCTTTTCATTTTACTACTGAATACACATCACATGCCTACTGTATGCTAGCGCTCTGCTAGCTCTGGATCACAATGGGGGTTACCATGTGGTGGTGGTGTCTTCCTGGGACCCGTGGTCTAAGAGGTATGCCTTTAACATTTATCACTTGATTGTTCTTGTGCTGATATTGATGAGGCCACAGGTCACCACTACTGTGCCTAGAACTGAGTGAAAACACTAAAAGGACACATACAGGAGGCTTTATACCGGTAAGGAACCGTCCAGTGACGAAGCCACCAGCCCTGGGCGTGAACTCATAAGGCTCAAAGCAGGGCAGTGACTTGCCAGATGCCATCAGTGGGGGTCTCCGACCTTCCAACTCGATCTGGCCCAGCAGGCATGAGATCTGTGAAAAGGAAACACAAATGACACTCACCGTCTCTGTGAGTGCTACCCTATACCTGTCCAAACAGGACTTCTAGCTTTCCTTCAAGAGAAGCATCTGGAAATAGGAGTTAGAGCTGGAAGGCAAGCCTAGATATTTAAACAAGCCATTGAAGTACATTTCAGGAAAAAGTTGGCTCTGGGTTATTTTTACATTTGGGGACAGTTGAGAACAAGTGATGCTTAGAAAGGAAGCTGTGACTTAGAATCATCACATTACACCTGGAAGGACCTTGAAGGTTTGTCCTGGTTGGTTTTTAACAACTTTACATAAGCTACAACTATCCGGGAAGAGGAACCTCAACTGAGAGAACGCCTCTATCAGGTTACCTGGAAGCAAGTGTGTGGCGTGTTTTCTTTGTTAACGATGAATGTGGGGTGGGCCCGGCTCACTGGGGGCAGTATCACCCCTGGGCAGGCTGTCCAGAGATGTATAAGCAAGCAGGCTCAGCAAGCCACGAGAGGCAAGTTAGTGATTAATGTTCCTCCATGGCTTCTGCTCCAGGTCCTGCCCTGAGTTCCCTTAGCCACAGAGTACCTGAGAGTTGTAAGATGAAATAAACTCTTTCCCAAGTTTATGTCTTATCACAGCAATAAAAATCCTAAGAAAACGGTCCAATGGGAAAAAGCGAGTCCACAGGAAAAAATAATCCTAGAGTCAGAGAGAAGTCAAGCCACTCAGCTGTATGCTTAGGAAAGAGTGTGCAGGTACTCTTGGGAAGAGAAGGCCTGGGTATCTTTATGTCCCTTTAGTTAGTGGGCTTTTGGCAGTGTGCAGACGCTCAAGCCCACTCTGGGTCTTGGCACTCAATGAACAATGGCACTCGCCCCTTAAGAGCCTCCCAAGGTTCTCAGGATTGAAAAATGAAAACCCACAACAGAACAGGCATTAAGATCCGTTTAGAAGTCTCCACCGCACCAAGGAACTCTGAGATGGTAACGAGACTCAAGAGCTAAATGCTCCTTAGAACAATGCTTACAATGTAATAGTAAATGAAGAAAGCAGATCATGCACCGTGAGATCCTGTGTGCATGTGGAACACGCATGTGCATGTGTGGAGTCAGGTATGTACTGGTGAAGGCCTCAATCTCACCTCATCTTTATGTTTTGAAACAGGGTCTTTCACTGAACCGGAAACTCATTGATTTGCTTAGCCTGGCTGGCCAATGAACTTGAGGGGTCTGCCTCCCCACACTCCAAAAGGGCAGGCACACGCTGCGATGTCCAGTTTTCTGTGTGGGTTCTGAGATCTGAACTCAGGTCCCTGGGTTTGTGAAGCACACACTTTACTGACTAAGCCATCGCCTTATCTCAAGCTCAACATCAATATTTACACCAAGACTTTACGTAGACACATGCTGTACATATACAGCATGCGTACATGCAGAACAATGACTGGTGTTATAACACACCTCCACACGGGACATAGTCAAACTGCGTATTTCTATCAACTCTGTATACAGCACCGACACTGGTTAGAACTGGGTTTTTCAGTCTTTTCAGTTATATTTTACATGGATTGAAGAGGTTTTCCAGAAATGAACCTGAAAGCTGCTTCCTGACATCAGCCCTCTGGAAAACTGGCTAAGCTGCTTTTGCTCATACCTGCATCGTGTTCACGGTTGATCCTTTGGCTCCCGACTGCACCATCATCTGCAGGTTGTTCTCAGGGAACTGTCTGTGCAAGCCAAAAGGCATACATGCCTGTAGGTGAAACCAACACAGTGTTCAGTGACATCATCTGTTTTGAAATTCCACAATGAGAAGGTAAAGTAGGACACAGAAACAATAAAGCCAGTGTTTATCTCCAGCTAAGGGCTGAATTGCATCTAAGATAAAGAGAAGCCTCACCTGGCATCATCCGTCCACTAAACCTTTTACATGGGTGTCCTGCCCTCTGCTATGCTCACAGGAGCCCCAGGTCCCATTCACTGGCCAAATGGCAGCAAAAAGGGAAACAAAAAATCTAAGAAGCAGGGGAGTTGGCAAATCCAATCTGTGATTCTGACTAGGAGCTAGATGTGGTAGTCTGAGTAAGAATGGCCCTCATAGACACATATATTTGAATGCTCAGTCGCCAGGGAGTGGCACTATTTGAAAGGATTACAAGGGTTAGGAGGTGTGGCCTTGCAGGAAGAAGTGTGCCACGGGGGATGGGTTTTGAGATTTCAAAAGCCCAAGTCAAACCCAGGCTCTCTGTGCCTAAGGATCAGGATGTAGAACCCTCAGCTACTTCTCCACGTCTGCCTGTGTGCCATGCTCCCATGACAACGGGCTAACCGCTGAAACTGTCAGCAAGGCCCCATTAAATGCTTTTCTTTCTAACAGTTGCCTTGCTTGTGGCCTCTTCACAGCAATACCACAGTGACTAAAAACTAGGTAAGAATAAAATCTAAGGTTTAAATCAGCCCAGGAGAGTCTGCTCTGGATCCCCAAACAGCCAGCTCATCACCAATGTACACACTTGCCAGCAAGCCACCAAGCACTGGTGGGGAGTCCTGACTTGGTATAAGGCCAGTAGAAGTGAGAAAGCCCCACAGGGAGACCTTGGGGGACAGTGGCGTGAATTCTCGATCTGTTTCAGCCTTTGCCTGAGGATCCAGACATCCAACTCAAAACAGGAGGGGCACAGCCTGGCTGGAAAAGGTCAGGAAGTGGGAGCTGATGCACAAGAAGTTATTTTAAGATGTACTCCGTCAGCCCTGGTGGGCAAGTCTCCTGCTTTCCCAGGCAGTGCTGGAAGGATCCTCTGAACAAAACTTTGTTCTGATAAGCACCATCTCCTAGCCCACCAAGTGAATGTGAAAGGCAGGAGGAGGATCCACAGACAACTCTATCACTGAACGGTAGCCTGGTCCTTTCTTTCCTCAGGCTGGTTCCTCCTCCAAACCACAGGGCAGGGAATCCATGCTCTGGAGCAGGAGCATGGGGAGAAGTGAGCCCATGCGGATTGACCTCTCCTGAACTCTCACGTGCCAGGCTTAGCACTGTGCATGAGTCCAATTACTCTTCCCAAGCCCATGAAGTAGTGCGTCCTACACCCCTGCTTCTAGGTGAGGAACAACCCAGAGCCCAGTCACTCCACTTACTTAAGGTTCTTAAGGTACAAGTACAAAGGACAATATGAACTTGAAGCAAGGCATTCACCCCTAGCTCTAGTGGCTTCTGTTCCTTCATTCTGTTCTTCCACCTACAGTGGAGTGGTTCTACAGTCAAGCTTCTTTCGCCAGTCCCCTTTAATATAGCAACTCCAAAGTGAATACACTTAGAAATGCTGCACGTGGTGTGCCCATTTAGCGTGAACCCAAGACCTTCCAGACTCTAATGGGGTGAGAGAATGAGGCCCCAAGTCTCTTCACAAAGATAGACTCTCCCCACCCAACTTCAAATCTCAACTACTCAGTAAACAGTCAAACTGCTCTAACAGGCCCAGGGTGAGAATCAAAATGTAATTAAAAACAAGCCAACAAAAATCCGCATTCAAAAAGATTGGGATCTGTGTATCATATGGCCAGGCTAACCTTGTTAATCTCCTTGCTGTAATGGTTCATTTCCTCCTTGAACTTCATATCAATCATGTTAAAATCCCTCTGGTCTTTGCCCAGATGGGCATCCTGCCATTTCCCTTTGATCGTATCACATGATGCAGTTTCTGGAAGGTTCAACGCAGCCCTGACAGCCTAGAATGAAGAAAGGTAATATTAGGAGGCTGTGGCCAAAGGATGATGTGGCTTTTATTCTTTAAGGGAAGTGGCCCCTGGGCAGCGGGCCACAGCCTCCCAGCCTCCTCTTTACCCGGGGCCCACACTGGGTAGACTCCTCAATGATGCGCTGTCTCTTCACATCTGCGTTTGGCTTAACCAAAATGTCTTCTACACCTGCAAAGTCAAACAGATGAGCTCAGCAGGGCCCAGGCCTAACTAACGTCTCACTGGGTTGTAAACTTGGTGATGCTCAGATCCAAAGCTAGAGCCACAGATACAGAAAGCTCTGGAACAGTGATACGCTTAAGAAAGCTTACACATGAAAACCTCTATTTCAGAAGTGATAAAATTAAGGCTCAAAATTAAGGTACTCAGGTAGAAAATAAGCCTAGGCTTCAATCTCAACTGGCTTTTAGCCAGGAGCTCTGCTGGCTATATCCAATATATCTGTGTGGGATGAAAGTGTTAGACATAATGGTTAAAAAGCCATTCAGTGGTAGGAGAGAGGCAGACAGTGAGTATCCCAGGAGTCCTATGTATAGCCATAATATGTGTGTATGCAAGCATACACCCATGTCAAGTCAAACAGTTTTCAGCACTGCCCCAGAAGGGCAGACGGTCTGCATCCCTTCAGTTAAGCCCATCCTTTGGTGTAAAGGACTGAAGAACTGCTCACCTTGAACAGTGATTTCTTTTCAACCCAATCATCTTTCGTTTCTGTCTGTGAATACCACAGACTTAAGAGTGCCTCAGCCAAGGTCTGAGTTGGGAGGCAACAAACAACTGTCTAAAAGCTAGAGCAAACAACTGGACTTCCCAGCACAATAGTCTGGAAACCCGAGGCTTCTGAAGATTACATTTGAGCAGAAGAAATGATTCTTTTCCATGAAAGCCAAAAAAAAAAAACCACAAACCCAGGCCCTGCCATGACGTCACATCCAGGCCATCCTTGTAATGATGACGTCTGTCTAAACAGGGCTGGAATGAGGTTGGTCAGCCCTTCCCAAAGCTCCCCTCCCTCCTAGCTCGGCCTTGCTTCCTCTGTCAGCCTTGTGGCCCATGGATCATCACTGCACTTGGGCCAGTCCTGCTTGTGCCATGTGCTAGCAGAAATACAAGCATGGCTGTTGGTTAGGTCTGGTGTAGATATTCTTCTATCGTAAAGGGCTGGGTGAAGAAAGGGACAGGATGGGAATGGGGACAACAGTAGGGAAAGGAACATTGTGGCTGTGGAGAGTCAGACAGACAGCACCAAAAGGAAGGGGCTAAACAGCACCAACAAGATGGCCTTGATGCTATCCCGCACCGTCAGCAGAGCCAGGGCCTTGAGCCCAGTGCTTACCCAAGGTGAAACCTCTGTAGAGCTGCAGATAGGCGGTGAAGAGACGGGCCAGGCAGGTGAGAACCCGGCCGCTGGTCTCACCCCCGTAGATCTCATAGCAGCAGTGGACTAGGCCATAGGCAGAGCTCCCATAGTGGGCCTTGTCCAGCACTCCGCAGAGCAGCTCCCCTTCCCTGATGATCACCTGTGCAGGGAAGGGTCACCAATGGCAGGCTGCAGGGGGCATCTCTTGGAGGAGCCACCCACACAAGTCAAGTATTATTAGCTCTATTGTGAGTGTCCCTCTGCTGTGTCCTGCCTCAAATCCTTCAGAGAAGGAAGGAGGGAAGATGTAAAGCACACCTACTTTAAATGAGGGAGATGAACACAGTAAGTAGATGATCTATACAGGTAAAAACCGTGGCTGCTCCAGGTCTGCATGGGCACGTTAGTCCTGACAAAGGGCAGAGTTCACGCTAAGCATGCAGGAAGCCTGGGTTCAATACCCAATACCACAGACAGAAGAAAGAGAGGGAAGAGGGACAGAGGCAAGCAAGCCCTGTTAAAAATACAGAGCCAGACACAGACTTGAGGTGCTCGCTCACCAAGAACACACGGAGGCCTTGGGTAATCCTTGGTGTGGGTGTGCTCTCACAGCAGAAAAGCACTTGGGGTGACCACCATGGCCTGCCCTAAGCCTGGACTTAAATGTCTGGAGCTGGGATTTGGGGACCTCATAGAAATGTAGTTAACTCAAACCACTCAGAGGTCTTGAAGGAAAAAATGAGGTTTACCTTGTAAGCATTGCAGAATCAGCACCAGCTTTTTAGGAAGCTTTCCCAAATTAGTGCATGCTTCACACTGAGAGCCAGAGGGCAGAGGCCAGCCCTGACCACATCTTAAAGTGCATACCACCTTCGGCAAAACTTCGTTTTCTGAGGCAAGCATCAGTTTCTGAATCGGGTTTAAGTCAATCTGCCTACCACCAGAAACAGAAATCAGCTTTACCAAGGGCAGCCATACCTGGGACTCACACATGGAGTTAGGGTCAAAGTCAGGAACAGGCCGTGGAGTGTCCTTCACCCAGGCTGTACTGCCGATCTTTGCCTTCCCAGTTAAGTTCAAGGCGGCGTAGTCCTCTGGGATTATGTTTATGAGCAGGGTTGACACAACCTCGAGGAAGAAAGGACAATATGACAGAAGGGGAAGAGACAACTGCCCTTTTAGGGCCGTTTTTCATGCTCTCAAGGCACAGCAAGGCAAACTTGTCTGAAAGATAAATCCTTTTTAAACACTAAAATTCCTTTGGGATTTTTATTCCCTAAAACCACTTCTTCCTAAGTGAACAATCTCTTGAGCTTCACATTAAATGTCTGAACAGGCCAAAGGAAGGAGAAGAAAAGTATACATTGTTTTGGGGTCAAAATAAACACCTGACCATGTGGCAAAGTAACAATAGTGAAGAGTTAGCGAGGCTGAGAGGGCGAGGCTCCTAACGCTCCTGCCATGCAAGAGCTGACACACACTCCTCGGCCATCCTCAAATACGTGACAATCACTACTGTGCTTAATAACTTCCTCCCTGCACAAGAGCTTGCTTGGCCTCTCAAGGCAGGGACACAATGAAGAACTAAGGAGCTTCTCGTGGGAGGCCTGAAGCATCTGACTGGAAGCAGGAGGCAGATGAGGCAGAGGGGATCAGGGTGCCCTGGGTCATGCACTGAAGGTACATTCTGATCTTCTGGCATCGCTCGTTCACAGCCTCCAGACAAGATGCATTCATTCATTTGGCTATTATCTATCAAGTATTTTCTTTGAGCTGGGCACTGAGGAGAGAACAGAACCCCTTGGAGCGTTGGAATCTGTGCTTTAAAGAAAAACAGAACAAGGACAGGTAACTGAGAGTGTGAGAGGGCACCAGGATTTTAAACAAGATGGCCAGGGAAGGCCTCAGCCAGAGGTGGGGAAAAAGAGCAGTCACAGACTGGACCATGTGTTTAGGGCAAGGGACAAGAAGGGTGGGTAGAGAGGCTTATCCCAAGAGAGAAGGGAAGTATCTGGTAAGTGTTGATGTGTTCTGCCTTGGCCAATTTGGGGCATTACACTCAAATACCCTAAACCACACAGAGCAGGAACAGGAATTTATTTCTTATAGTTATGGGAGTAGAGACAGACCAAATGAAGCAGACTCAGCATCTGGGGAGGGTCATGCTTTGTAGCTCACAATTAGAGACTTCTCACTATGTCTTGACTCAGTGGGAAGGAGTTTTCAGAAGATCTATACAGCCACTAACCTCATTCATTCTGCTCCCATGACCTAAACATCTCCCAAAGGCCTCATCCCGCAATACCATCCCTGGGGGTAGGGGGTAGGGCGAGGATTATAGCATGAATCTATGGAAAACAAATACTTAGACAAAAGCATGTTCTGATCTAACTCCTGACAGGACCAGTCGCTACATACATTCCAGGTCTATACTCGGAACAGGTGTCGCCCTGACAAGGACTGAGAAGCCGGGACCTGACACCAGTCAGCTTTTACAGAGCTGAACGCTGGGGTAGACTGATGTAACTAGAATTAATTCTAGTACTGAAAGGTCAGTGTGTCTTTCCTGAGTCAATCCTAAGGCTTATCACTCAGCAAACAGTTGCTGAGGGAAGGCCAGAAGAGCACTTTCTCAAGCAGGTGTTCTGCAGAGGGAGGCAGGTGTCTCTGGGGACAACAATGGGTCAGCTTTGGAAGGGTTGCCAAGCACATTCCCACAGAGGGAGCGGGGGCAAACAGGCAGGTGTTCCAGGTACGGGGCTAGAGAGGTGGCTCCGGGGTTGAGAGCACCGACTGCTCTTGAAGGGGACCTGGGTTCAATACCCAGCACCTATGTGGCAGCTAACTGCCTGTAATTCCAGTTATAGGGGATCCAGTGCCCTCTTCTGGCCTCTGCGGGTGCTGCATACATGTGGCGCACAGATAACACATGCAAGCAAAATACCCGTGCACGAAAAAGTAAAGAATTAAAAAATAAAACAGAAATAAAAATAAGAAAACAGACAAGTTTCCAGAGCAGGAGGCGATCAGAAGGCCACCCCACACCTCAGCTCTACAGGAGGTGAATGAGGGGACAGGGTGAGGAGGGGTAAGAGGTGAGGCTTCTCTGAGCTGCTCACCACAGCTGCACCCTAACCAAAACAACAGGTGGCTGGTGGGGGCTGCAGGCAGGGCAACCGAGGCTGAAATCTGGTGTAGGGTGACAGACGCACCCCACCACTCACACAGGGAAATGTGGACGCTATCTCATCTGCAATATGCAAAAACATCTGAGGATGAAGAAAACTTCACAGACGGAGGACGAGGAACATATGTGAACAACTTGATACAGAGGCATCTATGAAAAATCACTGCTAATATACTCAAAGTCTGCATGCTTCTACCTAAAACCAGTAGACAGGGACACCTACTCTCGCTGCTTCTGCTAAGCAACGTACTAGAGTGCTTGGTGGGAAAGTCAGATAAGAAAAGAAATGAAATGCACTCAGATTGGAGAGGAAGGAGCAAAACCATGGCATACAGAGGAAGTTCCCAAGCATCCAACAAAAGTTATCAGAGCTAGAATATGACTCCAGCAACAAACAGTCTGAAAATTCATCTAACAACACCAAGGGTTAAGGGGTTAAGGGCGCTTGCTGACTTGCAGAGAACAAATTTGACCATGGTTCACAGTTCTGAGCAGCCCTGTGGACAGTATAATACGATCCCATTCTTATTTATTTTTGGTAAGATTATGTATGTATATAGAGAGGAGGGAATTTTTCCTTTTATATTTTTGTATTTCTGCTTAGCAACACCCCTGTATTACTTCTGCAATGAAAAAAGAATGTAAAAGCAGATACCTAACAACTTCATTTATTAAGGACAAATATAAAAATTGTACTTTTATATAATCGTTTAAAAATAGAAAAATTGCATTTCTGCTAGCACATGGCACAAGCAGGACTGGCCCAAGTGCAGTGATGATCCATGGGCCACAAGGCTGACAGAGGAAGCAAGGCCGAGCTAGGAGGGAGGGGAGCTTTGGGAAGGGCTGACCAACCTCATTCCAGCCCTGTTTAGACAGACGTCATCATTACAAGGATGGCCTGGATGTGACGTCATGGCAGGGCCTGGGTTTGTGGTTTTTTTTTGGCTTTCATGGAAAAGAATCATTTCTTCTGCTCAAATGTAGTCTTCAGAAGCCTCGGGTTTCCAGACTATTGTACTGGGAAGTCCAGTTGTTTGCTCTAGCTTTTAGACAGTCGTTTGTTGCCTCTAATTTGGCATTAGAAACTCTTGTGGTTGCTCCTCTTACATAGTTTTGCTGGCATAGTGTTAAATTGTGTTGTAAAGGTAAAGTAATTTTTTTATACAGAAAAGGGATTGAAATGTTGTATAAGTTTATTTTTAGTTGTGTTTAAAAGAATTGTTTCTGTGCACTGTTGGAAAAAGAGACGCATAGGCCTTGGCCTTTTGTATTGCCTGCAGGTGTTGGATTTCTGTGGGGATGTCTGATTACCTGAGGAGTTCTGAATCAATTAAAACACCTGAACTCAGAGCTTGGGGTTCTACTGTTAAGTCTGGCTCTGGCCGGAATGGTGGTTCCCTCTGCTGAGGCCTGGCAGGGTCTGCAGTTATGAAATGTGCCTCCTTGTCCTCTTGCTGAGCCACAGCAATGTACTGATCCTTGAAACTGGACTTGGAGGCCCAGGTCACAGTAGAATTCACTGTAGTGTATTTGATTATTTGATTTCTATGTATACTATTTATTATATGGTTACTTTGAACATTAAAAAATCCTGGGGTTTGAATTCCAGTTCTACCTCTAATAACCTTGAAGACGTATTTAACAGTAAGTCTCAGCGTTATCATCTGCTAAAGAGAGAAGGTGGGATTTAAGTACTAAAAACTTAAGCAAAGCCCTTGGAATTTCCCAATGAACCTTACTGCTCCAGCTCTAACACCATAGAGGATGCCACGCTGATGTTAGAATCAATAACCAGAAACCATGCAACATGCTCTTAGTAGAATCACCTTTAGTTTTCCCAGACCTTGGGGTTCCACACCAAGGGAAAGCCAGATTAGTTCACAATCAGAGATTTTTCTGTCTCTGGTCTGGGCTTTCTTGGCAATGAAACTGTTACCTGAGTGGTTTATTGTCTTTTAAAAGATACACTAGTTTCTGTTCTCCCAGTTACCTGCTTTCCTGTCCACAGTGGGAGGGGCTTCAGGATGGCAGGAGGAAAGAGCTTGACACGTCCCACTTTGTCTGTGAGCCCTCGGTACACCAACTCCATGTACTGTTCCCGAGTGAAAAAGCACCCCCGAATGGTCATGCTCGCACCTGAAACCATGTGATCTTGAATCAGTCCTGCCAATGGCTGGCCATTCTGCATATCAAAAAAGCAAGAAAAGAACAAGACAAATTTGAAGTCTAATTCTCTTTCCTCCCCCACCAACCCTTTCTTTCCTTTTTTCTTTATTTTTTTGAGACAGGGTTTCTGTGTAGCCTTGGATGTCCTGGAACTCACTCTGTAGACCAAGCTGGCCACTTCAGAGATCTGAATTCAGAGATCCAACTGCCTCTGCCTCCCAAGTGCCGGGATTAAAGGCGTGCACCACTACGCCCAGCCGAACTCTTTTTATTTCTAACCATCTGCTTTTAACAAGAGCTTTAGCATAAAGCTCAAACTGTCTTCTCCTTACCCTCACATAGAAACAGTCTGCCTCACAAATCACATGACCAGGAGTTACTACTGGCCTACTTTTGCTGACTGTCCTCTGTCTTATGGTAAAAGTGTTTCAAATTCTTCCTCTTCCACAAACCTTCCTTATTAGTCCCATCTGGTTCTAGTTACTAAGCAGATTTTTGGCATTTATGCGTAAGTCTGGTCTGGCTGTTGTAAACTGTGTTCTTGTTTTCGTATTTTGGTTTTATGCTTCTGTGTTTTTCACACATTTCTGGCCTTGCTCTTCTGTGAATCAGTCATCCATTTAACAAATATTTATTGAGAACCTACTGTATGCCTAGGCATTAGGCATATCATCAGTCTGCTTCCTCCAGGAAGAGCCAGATAGTAAAAAATGCTAAGATAAATACATGACCACAAAGTGTTTTAAATGTCATGGAAGAAAAGAACAGGATGGGCCACAATACAGACTGGGGAGGGTCAGCCAGACTCCGTCTGAGAGCAGCAGTGCAGCTGAAGCCTTAGGGACAACGTAGGGGCAGCCAGGAGCAACTTAAGGGCTCAGGGTTCTCGAGAGGGCTACGAGAGGGCCTTGATGTATTTGACTATGTTGGGACAAGAATGTCCTTTACTAGTGTGTCTTCAGAATCCACATGGGCTTTTATAAAAACCTCAGTTTCAGTGGCTACATTAATCTCATTTGACATTTTCAAAGTCTTTGGAATCCCCAGTCTCTTGGACCTTATCTGTCAGATCTGTGTTCAGGGTAACACAGGCATACAGAAGTAAAAACAGCTACTCATCGACACTCTATATGTAATTTCTGAAAACGTTTTCCATGTTCACAGGAATCTGAGAAAAAACTGAGGATAGAGCTCAAAGAGCAGTATTGTCTGACTTGGTCACTTTATGGCCATGTTTCGTCACGTGGGGCTCAGTGGCTCACAACAGCTGTTGGAAGACCCAGAATGTGGCCATGTCTAAGAGGACTCGTGTCAAGTGGTCTGAATACTAACGGCGGGACTAGTAACACAGTTGTCAGAGATGGGCTGGGGAAGAGGGAGCGGGCAGCCTTTCCTAGGAGGCTCCAAGTTCCGACATAAGAACATCTCCCCCAGTGACACTGAGAATGTCAGCTACACTCCAGTGTGGCCCGTGTCCAGCACTACTTGGCCAATACAAAACAGACTCCACGTTTGTGTGTGTGCTTTTCGTTTTGTTATAGTTTTGATTTTTATTCCTGTTTTGGACGAAAAGAACATAATGAAAAACACTGTATGAAAACATAAAAGTATCTTCCACATCTTATTCCAAATGATCTTGTTTGTCTTGGGAGGAGAAATCCAAGCCAGGGACATGCACTTGGTCTATCCCAGTCTCTGGGGCAGATATTTCAGAAGTTTCTCTCAAGGAATGCAATTACAAGTTATGGGGCATACGTGGTGCCTCAACTCTCTTCTCTGTTCAGGTTTTACCTGGCCTGGGAAATTCCTTAAAGAACTTTCAACACCCTAATCATGGATTCTAGGGAGAAATGCTGATTAATGTGGTTACTAAGGATCTACTTATAATTTTTAATTTCCTAAAAAATGGTTTAGGGTTGGAATGAACAATTCTGGATCAAAACTCCAGAAAATTGTCAGTTCTGCTGCTGATTAATACCCCAGCGAGGTGACATTAAAGCGCACGTCTTTGGTCAGAGTGCTAAGAGAATAGTGTGTGTTATGTCTTAAATTTTCTAGCTAAGTAGAAGTCAGGAAACTTTCTGTTTTGTTAAGAACTTTCCAGAAGCTTTGGCCTTCGCCAAGTCAGGAAATGGGAAGGGGGATATTGTTCAAAAAAAATGAAAAACTCAGTTTCCTTAAAAATAAAAAGTTAAGATCCTAGTCACCTCAGACTTTAATTAAGACAACACAAACTCTGCTCAGTGCGCAGCACAGCTGACAGTGAAGCGCACTTTACCCTTAGGTTAGGTAAAGAAGAAAGCGTACAAAGCAATGGAAAAGTGAGACATAAACAAAAGGAAGGAAGAGCACACAGAAGAGAGGGAAAGGAAAAGTCCCAAGCAATGGGCTTTCTGTTCAGCCAACTCTTGACGGCGAAGACGGTGTGCTTTTACAGCCGTAGGTACAGTGAGGACTTCCCTCTTGGCATTTGTAGTAAAGACCGAATAAAACTGACCAGAACCTTAACTTTTGACAAAACAAAGTGACTGGAAGTGAAGGGAACGTCCAGGCCATCCCTAAGGGCTGGGGTGCGGCTCTGTGGCAGAAGGCCTGTGTAGCATGAGCAGGGTCCTGGGTTTGGTTCCTGGTATTAAAACGATTAAAAAAACTTTTTATCCCTTAAGCATAAACCTAACAGAAAACTCAGGGCACGCGGGCATGCGGCAACAACCACGTAGATTCAAAGCCAGTCCTTCTCAGGGCACGTAACAAGAGGGAAGCCTCCAGCTGCTCTTTGGACTAGAACAGTCAAGTTCACTCCTCTGAAGGCTTCAGGGTGGCCCGACTCCCCGTGAATGCAACGGCCACAGGTCCCTGCCACCAACTGATTTGCTGCTTCCTTTCTTTGACGAAACGGGACACAGAGTCTCCGGTGTCGTGCTCTGCTGTAAGCTCTCACCCAGGCCGGCCGGCAGTGTGGCTGAGGACGCAGAGGCTAACCCTCTTGGGGATTCTGACAACGGCACCCATTTCTAAGGCCGCTGTGAAGACTGCATACAAAAATGTCTGCAAACTGCTCAGAGGGTGCTTGAGGCCCAGTACCTGATCAGCACGTGACATCTTTGTATCGACACCACTCCTACAGATGCTAATGTTATTATTACTATGTTCACTACTATATCACGTGAAAAACTAAAGAGCCAATTTTTACATAAGCAAATTACCCTTTCTAATTTCTGAGTGGTCTAGTGGGCTCAGAACTCCTTCCTATATTCAGCCTTTTTGCTAACCAATGGCCTACTAACGTAGGCAGAAAAAACAAAGTTAAGCCCACACTGGCACCAGGTGAAGTCACAGTGACACATTAGGGTGACAGATTGCTGATGGGGAGATCTACTTGACAGATGGTGCTGGGCAGCTTCCAGCATTCCCTGGGCCCATGCTTTCCCTTGCTGTAACAGAGCCAAAGCCACGAGAGGTTGGGAGCTCCTTGTCCTCCCTCCTGCTTCCAAGACCTTAGACACGTTCTATTCCTTGACTGTCAAGTGTAGACACAGTACTTAGCTCTGAGACTGTGAGCTGTGTGAAGTAAGAAGCCTCTAGAGCACTCTGCAGTGTCTGGCATGGAGCACACGCTTGGTAAATGGTACCTGTGGTTCACATCACCATTTCTAGTCCCTTCTGATCCTAACACATTCCAAATGAATGCTACGTACCACTGCCAAGAAACTGTGTACACTCTGAAAAGGCCCTAGCCCTTTGGGCAGGTGGTAGGGAACAAGTGGAGCCTGGAACACACTCAGCCCTTTCTCCTCGGTCTGGCTTTCTTTGCTCTGTTCCTGCCAGAAGCGCCCACTAACTCGGACGCCCGACGCGTAAGTGGACATCAGCTGGCCTGGGACAATAGGAGGAAGTTATATCCTTCCCGTGTGTCCGCTTGGACAGCTCTGACCACATGAGGCTGCCCATGTGGAGTTGTTCTGGAGGGAAATGGAAGGAATTAAAAGAAATGCCGTCATCTGGACCCCAGGGATTAAGTTGTCTTTTAAAACTTAGACTCAGAGAGGGGCGAGGGTGGTCAACATAGCAAGAAAGGGAGGGAGGAAGGAGGAAAAACACTAAGGATACCTGAAAAGGCCAAAAGGCCATGAGGAATCACTTTATTTATTTATTTATCTGAAATTACATGATACATTTATTAAGTGTATGTGCATGCACGCGCACACACATAACTTAAATGAGTTATCCTACTTGGGCTGACAATGCTCCCCCAACAAACCATAGATTATTTAGCAAAAACCATGCATGAAAAACTCCCTTTTGAGTTGTTGGTCGGGAGTGTCCAAAAGACTTCCCCAAAACATAAGCTACTGCTGCTGTCTTTGACTGCCTTCTGGAGGTGGAAGTCAAATCCCTGTTGCTGAGATATCATGCACTTCAGGCAGAGGTCTAAGAGGATCCAAGCTAGACCTGACCCGAAAGCCTCCTCCCTGAAGACTAGTTTTCATAGACAGTGCTATGCACGCGCCAGGGAGGGAGGCAACCAACAGCCCTCCCCAGCTACGATGCCTGTGAGCCACAACAATGGCCAGCACAGTGAGGCGTCTGTGAGGGCGCAGCAGGGGCATTCATGTCTTAGCAGTCTGATTGCATATGGCCCGCTCAAGAAGGGAGTTCACGCTTGGTACTAGAGACCTAAACTTGAGCTAGTGAGGTCATGGGTCCTAGAGGAGAAACTATTACTGACACTTTACTAAACCAGCTATTTCTAACTGTATTCTAAGTACTTATCCCTATAATCTCTCATCCCTCATCAAAGAAAATCACAACTGGCCAAAATGAAGAGAACTGACCATCAAATATCTAGCTCCCAACTGAAAAATCTACAGCACCTAACACTCAGAGAACATGACAGAAGAGACAGTAGGAAGATGGAGAGCCAGAGGACAAGGAAGTCTGCTTTGAGACTGAGTCTCTAGAGAGGACAGGGAAGCCTTAACCATGATACCTCAGCAATACGGCTGCCTAAACACGCTCCAAACAATAACAACACCAACACACATGCTAACACTGAAGGGGAAAATCTCACAGGGCCCTAGACAAAGACAGTCAACTAAGCAATGCTGGCAGTGGGAGAAATAGTCTTCCCGAGGAATGAGCCCCCTAATTGGCTAACACCAAATGATACATGTTGGGAGCCGAGTTGAAACGCCATTACAAGATGGCGCCGGTTTCCTGCTTCCGGGTTCTTCTTGCTCGCATTTGGAGTAATTGCTTGCATTTGGAGTAAACAAGTTACAGTGCAGGCGCAGGTGAGCAGTCCTTGCCACCTCCCTCCATGCTAATGAGGGTCTGGATGAGTATCCAATCATTGACGGTCACGTAGCCCTATGCTCTATATAAGCAGGGTGCCTTTTGCAATCAGGGTCTTTCGCTCTCAACACTTAATTGAACGGCTGTCCTCAATAAAGCGTGAACCAGAAGAATCCTGTGTGCGGCGTCTTCCTTGCAGGCGAGGCGGGCGTCCACATTTGGTGCCGAAACCCGGGAACCTGACCATCAGCTGAGCACCGGCGAAGACCCCTGTTTTCAGGAGGATTCAGAACTGGAGCGCGGGACAAAAGTGGATCCAGACTCTTTCTGAGAGGTATGCTGTTTTATGAGATTGACCCTGCACTAGGCGCGGTCATGTTTGCTTGTATGGTATTGTTGTTCTTGCTTGTTGCCCTTGTCTAAATTGTCATCGCCCAGGAACCACCGGGTCTCTTACAATCCCTTCTTGGGGTAAGCTAGGAGGAGATTTGCAAAGGGAAAAGGAAAAGGGAGGTCTCCGCGCCGGCACATGGCCACTATGGCGTATGGTTAAAGCTTGCTTAGAAGATAAGCGATGTCAAGAGAGGGTAAAAGAAGGACAGCGTACATTGGCAGAACATCAAGACAGCATGTCAGAAACAGAAAAGAGGGAGAGGCCTAAAAAAAAAGAGATGAAAAGGGTAGAAAAAGAGAAAAAAGTAAAAAAGAAAGAACAAATGAATAGTCAAAAAAGGTTATACACAACCTCCACTAGAAAATGTCAAGTGGAAAGATGTATTGTCTAGTCAATGGAAGGGCCTGGATCAAGTTTTAATAAGATCCAGGGGAGCTGTTTGTGTTTTTCCTCAGGATCAAGAAAACCCCATTTGGGTGCCTGCTCGTCTGACGAGAACGGTGAAACAGCCCTTAGAGCCTGAAAAAGATCAAGAACAAGAAGAAGATCTTGAAAACGCTACTAGCTCTACAGATGATCCTGATAAAGTGGCCCTCGATACGCACAGAACAACGATGGGGAATACTAACAACACTCCCCAAACCAATGCCGGTGATGCATGACGAACTCTAGTCTTGATCTTGCCTATTTGCCTTATGATTCTCAAAATAGTGGTATAGGGGAAAATCGTACTATGGCAATTGGCTCAATTAGGTTGTGAATGGAGGATGCTTGGTTTATGTGTGACATCTGTTCAATATCATAATTATACTGTTGCTGTAAATTTGTCACGGGAACTTTCTCAATATTTCAAGACGGATTGGTCATCACAATTTGATGCTACTATGAGGGACCTAAGACTGGCCATTGCACATGTCAATTCAACTCGTGTGGACTTATCCATGGTAGCAGGACTCTGGGGTTGGATTAAAGATGCTACCATGTATCTCAAAGAATGGGCTGGTCTGGGAACTATGGGAATTATGATGATTGCTTCTGTATTAATATGCTTTTGTAAAATGTATAGACAGAGACAGCGAGATAATGCCATGATTATTCAAGCATTTGCTGCCCTTGATGTGAGACATTCCCCTGCAGCCTGGTTAGCAACACTTAACCAATAGGCTATCGTTAGGTCGATGGTTGGTATGCAATATCCAACCCTCCTTGATTGTTGAGCTGTATGTTGTCAGAACCAATGCGACAGAAGTTCATCTCCACCACATGTCTCCCTTTTAGACAATTTAGGGCATGTGGCCTTTGCACCTTGAGGACTTGCTTCCATTGCACCAAGAATAGGCACATCCCTTATTCGACCCAAGGTTAGCCTTTGCACATCTCAGAGGTTCTCCTCATTGCACGAGATAAGGTAACCTGGGTATTTAGGACATGCTTAACTTCCTTGATCCTCACCTCCGTAGATGGAGGGGGTTGATCGGTGACTTAGCATGTTCCTTTGTCTTTAATTTAATATAAAAGGGGGAGATGTTGAAACGCCATTACAGGATGGCGCCGGTTTCCTGCTTCCAGGTGGTTCTTGCTCGCATTTGGAGTAATTGCTCACATTTGGAGTAAACAAGTTACAGCGCAGGCGCAGGAGAGCAGTCCTTGCCGCCTCCCTCCATGCTAATGAGGGTCTGGACGAGTATCCAATCATTGACGGTCACGTGGCCCCATGCTCTATATAAGCAGGGTGCTTTTTACAACCAGGGTCTTCGCTTTCAACACTTAATTGAACGGCTGTCCTCAATAAAGCGTGAACCAGAAGAATCCTGTGTGCGGCGTCTTCCTTGCAGGCGAGGCGGGCGTCCACAGATACACACTGAAGTAATGCTAAATATGACTTGCTCAGTTCATTTTGTTTTACAAACAAGGCCAGTCTGGTCTACAGAGTGGTTCCAGGACAGCCGGAGTTACAACAGAGAAACCTAGTCTCAAAAAAACCCAAAATAGATAGATAGATAGATAGATAAATAAAATAAAAAGAAGCCATAAATTTGAGAAGGATGTATGGGAGGGGTTGGAGGGAGGAAATGATATAATTACATTTCAATTAAAAACAATGAAAATTATAAAAATAAACAAAGTTAACCAACAAACAGGAAACTCCAAAACCCAGGCTCCTCATAACTAAAGGACTGGTCTTCTGTGGGTCTGCATGTTTACATGCTAGATGCTTGCTAGAGCATGAAGTCAGAGAATGCAGACACGTCTGGAACTAGAGCTAGCAGATCCAGCTGCCGAACCTGGCTCTCTAGGATGGCTGCCCCACATTTTCTCATAATATTTTAAGTCACAATAAGACAAAAATGTTTTCCTGGTTTTAGGCACTAAGAGCTAAAAGATACACCGTGAAGAACCTAGGACCTCCGGCTCACTCCTGTCCTGGAGCTGCCCATCAACCAAGCATGCCAAGTCATGACTTGGCCTCGAGGTCAGACTTACCTTGGGAACAAGATACTGCTGATCAGTGCAGGCCAGGACATAGGCTTCAGCTCGGCCCAACTCGCTCTGGGGGAAGTGGGCGTTCATCTCGTCTCCGTCAAAGTCAGCGTTGTAGGCCTTGCAGTTGGCATAGTGAAGGCGAAGGACTTTTTCTTCAGGCAGAATGTGGGCTCGGTGGGCCTGGATGGAGGGTCTGTGCAAGGTGGGCTGTCGGTTCAGTAGCAGAATGTCCCCATTCTTCACATGCCGACACACCTGGGGCAGAGTGAAGAGTAGGCTGAGTGCCAGTGGGAACCATTACCAATCCCTCCAAGGCTCACCAAATGGCTTGGGTGAGCTCTGTATGCCTCATGCTAGTCAACTAAATGAAAGGGGGATTTCTGGTCTAAAGAAAAACTAGAAACCTCTGAGTAACACTCGCCAGGGCCCTCTGCTCTTGGCCTCTCACAGCTCAGATCGGGCTCCTAGGCTCAGAGGAGGAAAGAGCAGACATGGCCAGCCACATCTCTGTGCAATAAGCACCACTTTCTTCAGAGCACAGAGCCTTCCAGGGGGCCTGGGCTTCTCGCTGAGCGTTAGCAAAGAAACAGATAGAATTCCTCAGGACTGCACGCTTCCATGAAGTTGAAAGAACTTGACAAGCACCTCATCTCCCACCAAGGTCACACAAGAATTCCACAGCTTAGAAGCGATTAGCCCAGCTTCTCCCGGCACAGCCAGGGCTGCAAGACTTCCAGTCTCAGCTCAGTGACCCCGAAACATCCTGTACTTCAAAAACTCAGAACGATTATGAAAACTAAAACTGTCACAATCTTTTGGGGAAAATAGTCGAAACTACCCTTCACAGCACTCGAAACGTTTCCTTTTAGCCTTTCAGAAGGGAAAAAGCACCAAAGTAAGCAAAAAGAATGCATGTTTATACAGCTGTGCTCGAAGCAGCAAAGACAGAAGTAACCTGACTGCCTTGCAGAAGTGGCAGTAGATCCCAGTGTACACACGGAACAGACGCAGCGATGACACGGGCCGGTCTGCGTGAGATGACGGAGGCAATGCGAATGCAAAGAAGAGACCCCAGCATGTAAGGAGACGGGACGCAGGGGCTGGCAATCAACCCAACCGCATCTAAGACAACTGCGTGTGGGGGAGGGTGTGTAGGTCCTTAATCCATGGAAGCAAAAGGAAGGGTGGTAAGGCACCACAGATCTTAATACTGTTCATATTAGAACAGCTATGACTCTGAAAATATACTTTTTGCAAACACGGTCTTGCTGTGTTCTCAAACTCAAGATCCTCCTGCCTCTGCCTGCCAGGGGTGGCTCAGTGGGTACAGGCACTTTCCAATGAGCCTGATAACTTGACTCCAGGCCCTGGGACCCACATGGCAGAGCACCAGCTCCTGAAGGCTGCCTTCTGACTTCATACCCACATCATGGTACGTGCGACCCCTTACTTCCTCCCAAATAAGTAAACATAATAAGAAAGCAAGAGTACTGGACAAGCAGTATGCTTGTTGAAGGGAGAAAACCAGAAAGTAATTCTACCCTTCAAGACAAATACTGTTTAGACTTTTACCCTTTACAAACCCGGACTCTCGGGCTGGAGAGATGGCTCAGTGGTTAAGAGCACTGGCTGCTCTTCCAGACGAGCTGGGTTCAGTTCCCAGCACCCACATGGCAGCTCCCAACTGTCTCTAACTCTTGTTACAGAGGATCCATCACCCTTACACAGACACACAGGCAGGCAAAACACCAATATACATATAATAAGAAATAAAAATATTTAAAGTGGACTTTATAAACCCAAAGGACACTTTTGAAAACAACTGCATGAAGATAAGGTGCCCCAGAGGATATGGAGCCTTGGTAACAGTCCCCGCCCCCAGGACCCACTGTGCTGCAGCGGTTAAGACGCTGGAGGAAACGGGTCCAGTACCCTCGTTGTTGCCCACCTGTCTGAGGGCACTGGGAAGCTGGCTAAGGCAGTGTAAGCTGAGCTGTAGGCTGTGGAGAGATTTCTCCCCTCCTTCCCCACAGTCCTTGTCAGTTCACTCAGCTGGAAGGGGGAAGCAGTCCTACAAACACCGAGCCTGGAGTGCATGTTTCCACTTCCTGAGGAATTGTAGTCTTCCTCTCCTCACCCGAGTCCTCTGTGTGTTACCAAGGAGACCTGAGCTCTGAGGACTGCTATGAGCACCTTCCCAAGGCACTGGCAGCTCAGTGCGTCACCTGGCCTGAGGTTTTCTTTCCTTAGCGTCTCAAGGGAAAAGTTGGCCAGATCTGTGGCCCAGGCCCAAAAGCCCAGGCTGGGCCCAGGATCAGAGTCTAGTGAGTTCAAGCATCTTCCAGCCATCCTCCAGTGTGAGGGAATTCACTGCAGCTGGGGGGGCGAGGCCAGTCTGCCAGGCACTGGCCAATCCAAACAGAAACCCTGGAGCAGAGGGCACTCCCTTGCCAACCCAAACCTGAGGCCTTTCCTTTCTCTAGCTGCTACACAAACACTGTGGTGAAAATGAGCGCTCCCCAGTGTCCGGGTCAGAGTCTGCAGAGGCAGGCCTGGGGCCAGAGGCTGCTCAGGGCAGCTGCCGGGCAGAGCAACAGCCTGGGCTGTCTTGACAACTTCCTTCTTGACAAGCCCCGGGGAAAGGGCAGAGGTTACCCGTTACGGGAAAATGACCTTTGCCAACCTTTCCCCTTCTCACCTACCCTATAAATTAATCCTTAGTCTCCTTCTGAGTCACACCCTTCCTCCGTCCCTGCCCAACCCTTCTGCTTGTCCTGAGCTCTGTATTAATTGCCCGAAGTCTTCCAAAATGACAAACTAGAGGTGCACGTGTGCGTAAGCTGACGGATCGTGTATGTCATTACTGACATTCTGACACGAAACTGAAGTGGAAGGACCACTTTTTCTTCGTAAATGCTCTTCCTGTCCTTGCATGGGAAAGCAAACACAGAGAGATGAGCGCACACACAGAGGGGAGAGCAATGCAGCGAGAGCAAGAAGCAGGGAGAGGGATGAAGGTCAGACTGTGTGCTGGGGCACACATCAGGTGCTTAACACGGATTTCAGGAGTGGTAAAATACTGTTTGCCACCTAGCTACCTGGTTTTGTAAACAGTTTTCAGACATACATCCATTTGTCCACACCTGCTTTCACACTACACGGCGAGAGCTGAGTAGTCAGAAGAGGCCTGAAGACCAGGTAAGGCTGAAATATCTACTCTGACCTAGGGGAAAGAGGGCTGGGCCGAGGCTTGAAGAACAGCAGGAGTTGGCAAGGGAGTTAGTCATGAAGAAGGCAAAGAGCTCCAGGCAGGAGAACAGCACATGCAAAGCCTGTAAGGAGATGAAGCCAGCTGTACAGAGCTTCAGACAGGTTGGGCTGAGAGGTGACCGGTGGAGAAAGCAAAGACAACAGACAGCCTTATGAGCTTGGTAAGGATTTGAGCCCAGGTTGGAAGATAATGAGCTGAGCCACCCTCGTTCACCTCGCTGCTGCTCAGAAGTCTCTCACTGCTTCTGAGCTGCCTAGCACTCTGCATTCCTTCAGCAGGGCTCCTTCCCCGCCCTTGACCCATCCCCACCAGAGCCCATGAAGAAAGCACCCCAGGGCCTTTGCCTTATCCTTACAGCCCAATAACGTCAGACCTTTTCTGATCTACTTTTCAAATATCCCTAGCTACTTACTGCCTATTTCCTTAGCATGAGGGCTCTGAAATCTGCTCCTTCTATGTTCACAGATGACTTTCACTTCACCCTATAGAACTCCACGGCTCCATTCAAGAAATAAACACAGACACAAAATTGGCAAGCCCAGCCACACCCATCCCTAACTTCCCACATTTTGTACTCCTAGAGGATCCCGTCTCTCTCTTCATCATACTCTGTTCAGTGAGTGCAACACTGACAGCCTGTCCTTAACTCTAAGGCCTCCCACCTGAGCCTCACATTCCTACTTCTACAGGAGACAGCCCTTATTTCCCCACTGTCATCTAAGGAGGGCCGACTACTGTCTCTTTTCTTGACAGCTCTTCTCTCCTGATGAACCATGAATTCACATTCATCTCTTCTCCCCAGTCTCTATGGCAAGGTGTCCCTGGTGCTCCCTCTGCAACTCGCCTGTACTTATCCTCGATTCCTCTGTAGCCCTTGAGGGCTCACTTCCTGGCTCGGCATGGGTTTATTACAGGCAGTCCTTGCCAGGGTCATGTCCTCAGCGCCTGCAAAGTCTGAGCACACAGTAGGACCCCAGCACCACTGACACCTAACTGTATACTCCTCTTCAAAGGTTTCTCCTCACTGTGACGATCTGATCGGAGTGAATAGGAAGATTATTTTACATATGCCAGGATCCACCAAAGTCAAAAGAAACGTGCCTTGCTGCTTCTTGAATCCCTCACATAGCTGCTGGCAAAAACCTTAACACTGTACTAACCTGACAAGGAACAAAATTGGAGCCTTGACCCATCTATTGGTCTGAACAGTGTCTCTGTCACCAAAGCAAAATGTCATAGAGCAGAATTTAAGTCAAAGCTCTACCTGAGGAGAGCTCTGAAAACAAGGAAAGCAAGAGGGCCTGCCTATGGTGCCGTTATCAGCACCAAAAATCAACAGGAGTCGCCATGCCAAGCCAAGTGTGTCTCTGTCCTCCAGAGCTCCTTTGAGGCAGGTGGGAACGTTGCTGTGCCTTCACCCATTACCACAGTTAGCCGATCCCAGAGGTGCCACTTCCGTATGAGGGCGGGCCTTCCGTCTAACTGCATCTCTCCTGCGTTCCAGTGAAGCTGCTACTGCTCTGAGTACCACCCTGGAGTAGCCCTGCTCAAAGGCAACATGGAGGAACTGAACAGGAACTAGACAGTGCTGACCAAGCCTTCATTTTACTCACAATCTTTGTTCCCTGGGGTTTGGGAGCCCCTGTGGCTGGCGTCAGGAGCTGCTTGGCCACAGCTTCCCGCTGCGTAGCATCCACTGCGCTCAGGGCTGTGCGACTGCCGTCCTCGTTGATGACCATGGAAGCGCCTGGGTGCACGTTGGGCCCGTTGATGACTGCCTGTCTCAGCTCCTGCACGTTCCAGGGGGTGACTGGCTGAGGGTAGGTCAGCTTTGTGGCGAACACCTAGGAACAAGCACTGCATGTTGAGATTCAGGATGGGCAGACAGACGTTCCAGAAATACAAAAGCTAACAACTGCCTGGTGTCCCCCCCAACTGTTGGGAGCTGCCTGCTTAGATAAGGCCTTTCTGCAGGTAAAGCAACATCTATGTCCTCTGCAGAGTCATTTCACTAGGGAACAGACTGGGCAACTTATGCATTGGGTTTCTTAAATGCGCGCTGAAACTCCATCCTTTCCCCATCTGCCAATGAAGTCTGTGTCGCCAGAGAAGGAGTGGTATGGGGCACTTGCATGAGAACCACCGCACCCCTTCCCATCCTAGCAGGTATCACTAACTGCTCAGGTTACTTGCACTGAGCCTGGACGTGGTGTCAGAGGAAATGGATTTGCAATTCTGAGACTTGAGAACATGAAATGTTCTTTTGTCAACACTAGACCTGAAGCCTGTTCTAAAACAAGTGAGTTCTCTGCAGGTAAGTGAGTCTCTGAGTCACTGACTCTTATTTGATGCTTCAACAAGCACAACTGCACCAAAGACTCCAGAGCCCAGGAAGTTACCGCCCAGGCCACCATGTTCCCTCCTCTTTTACTCTGTGCTAATGGGCTTGTTTACTGTTTGGCCACTACTTGGCCCACAGCTTTAGGAGGCAGTGCTCTGGTGTGTGGCTCCCTGCCAGGCTTAGCTCATCCTCATTTTATCTTACCTCCTTGGTCCCATAACACCTCTGGTGCACTATGGGGGAGGGGAGGAGAGCAGCAGTTTTACCCAGTCTTTTCTTAGTCACCCTGAAATAATGCCAGGCCTGTATGGCTCTGAGATTTGGGGTATGGTAGGGGCCAGCAAACCATAGAGTTTTTCCTCAGGATATAAGCCACTAGCAAATAAACCCAGATCCAAAAAGGAAAGAGATCAGAATTCTCTGACGGTAGAAGGCAAAGCCTCACTGAAGGTCTCCCCCAAGGCTGGGGACACTCTAGGCATTGAGGTAGAAGAAAAAGTGGCTTTTACATTCTGTCTAGAGAAAAAAATTAACATGCCCTGGGCCTTTCCTCCCAGGGTTTCAAACTTGAGAACATTATGACTGGCTTTAATAATGCCTTTCCTTGGTATGGAGTTCAGCTTTTGGATATAAGGACCTGTGGTTCCTGGGAGAGCCTTCCCAGGGCAGAGCCTTCTCTGCCTGTTCTTGACACATCGGGACCTTGCCCAGGAAGCCAAAGTGTGCCCAAGAATCAGAACACTTCAGCTCTGCTCATTACCGTCTCCCCCAAGGCAGGGGTATGTGTAAGGAAATGAAACCCTGCACAGAGGGAATTAAACCATCTTCGAATTATTGACTTCAAGGCCCATTAGGGAGGAAGTCAGCTGGAGAGCGGCTGCTAATGAGCTCCAAGGCTTTAACTATGGGGAAGTGAGAACAGGAAGCTCGCTCACAGAGGGAACTCTAATGGGCGGACAGGAGCCACTCGTCTTGGTACTGGAGGAACAGAAGATACACACGCCATCTTCCTCAATGCTCCCCCTCTCCACTGCCAGACCCTCCAGTGGGACTCAGCTGGACAAGGGAGGTTTAAAGACTTGGCAAGAGCAAGATGAAGAAACAGGCCGTGGAAGGACTTGCTGGGTATTCCCTAGTATCTCGGGGCATAAGTCTTCTAATACGATGACGATACCATTAGGCACCTCAAGCTCCTTCCCTACAGGCTGTCCCTCCACATGTGAAACGGTAGAAGCTACCCCTCCTGGAGCCGTGTTCATCTACCATCACTGTCTCCAGCCTTCATGGCGCACCCATCTCCCAGGCACCAGTGGCAAAATGCGGCCTCTCCCCTGACACGCACCATGGGAATTCCGATTTCATTGGTGTTGATGTACATATCTGGGCAGATGACCGAGCGCGCTGCGTAGTCGACTCGCTTTCCCATCATGTGCTTTCGGAACAGGCCTTCCTTCTTCTCTAGGATCTGTAAAGAGCAAACAGTGACCGAATGCTAAGTAACTCAGCGATGTTCAGTTTCTCGCTCCTGTACCAGTGCGCTCACGGACACGCAGGTGGGAGCTGGGGATGTCGGCTGTTGTGACGGGAGTCCCACTCGCTGCTCACCTGTCTTATGCCAGGGTACTTCTCCAGCATCAATTTGTCCATCTCACTGTCAAACACAATATTGACGTGGCTCTGAAGGCGAATCCAAATGTTGTAAAGTTTATCTGTGAGAGACTGGCCTGGCAGCATACTTAAAAAGGACCGGTCGATAACAACTGAAGAGTCATTTTCCTGGGAAGATAAAATCAAGAAAATATAAATGACGGGAGAAAAATTTGTTTTTTATTCAACCTATCTCTGATTAACAATAATAGTAATAGTAATAATAGTAATAGTAATAGTAATGAGCTCTGGAGTTAGCCCTTGAAGCTCACAGAGAAACTGAACTTGTTAGCATGTACCAGCACACATTAGCTGCATTATGTATGTGTCAGCTCGTCTCTTCCAGTAGTAAAATGAACCTGAAGTTCTGAAGCACAGCAGCACCACAGTAGACACCTGTAATTATCAGCCACTTGAGAAGCTGAGGCAGGAGAGTATTGAGTTTGAGGCCCACCTGGACTACATAGCAAGACTCTGTCTCAAAATCGAAAGTAAACTTAGATTAGTGTGTGTGCGTGTGTGTGTATCTGTGCGTGCGTACGTGTGTGCATGTGTATCTGTGCGTATGTGTGTGTGCGTGTGTGTGTGTATGTGTGTATGTATCTGTGCGTGCGTGTGTGTGTGTATCTGTGCGTGTGTGTGGGTGTGTGTATCTGTGCGTGTGCATGTGTGCGTGTGTATCTGTGCGTATGTGTATGTGTGTGTGTATCTGTGCGTGTATCTGTGTATGTTCTCCTATCTTAAGTTTCTTAATGTAAAATCCACTCAAATTGAGGGAGCCTTAGAAGTCCTTCCTAGGGGCATTCTACATGTAAGGCTTCTACCGGACAACTGAGTTTCATGTGGAATTATGGGTTTAGGAAAACAACTTTATAACAATGCAGGTGGCGTGCACGCCTAGCATGCTGGCTGCCCTGAGCTCAATCCCCAGCACCAATGAACTGGGTGTGATGGTACAGACTTGCAATCCTAGCATCTGGAAGGTGCAGCAGGACGGTCAGAAGTTTAAGGGCAGCCTCGGCTGTAAGAGTGACTTAAAGGCCAGCACGGGCTACATAAGACCCTGTCTCCAAATAACAACAACAATAACAGTATTGCTTTTCTAAAAAGAAACGTCTGCCATACAATACTGTACATCATCAGTTATAATGTGCATCCCCAAGTGGGTTAGATTGAGTTACTGGCTGATCCTCAAGCTTAAGTATTTATCCAAGCATTTGAAAATATTTCTATCCCTAGTCCGGTCTCTTCCTGTTCTCCTTTTATCTGCCCAGGGAAGAGAAATACAGACGTCCTACGGAGCCTTAGAGCACCACCTACTGGCCCCAATTGACTGCATTTGGCCTAGGAGATAGATTTCCACATGCCCTCCAATGTAGTTGAAATGAGAGAAAAAACTATCAGTTTATCAAGGGTGAGGGCAGGTGAAGATCCAGTAGATGACAGTGGTGTAGTAATAATTTGGGCTTGTCCCCATAATCAAAGAATAAAGGAATCATCTAGGTCCCTTCTATCACCTCCACGACGGCAGAGGCTCCTCTACTTGAACTCACTGCTTACAGCAGATGCTGGTCCAGGGCCACATTATCACTGCTGAAGTGAACACGACTCTTGTCCACTGGCTGCTGGGAAATCCCTGCCATGAGAATGCAATGACAGCACAAGTGTGCCTAACTAACCACAGGGAAACGGCTTTTCCCTAGAGACCAGCCCCTGTTAACTTCAACAAAAGCTCGTCTCTATCTCAAGGGGCACTACAATAAAACTCTCAGTCCTAGTCACTGGATTTGGTTATCCTCTGGTCCTTTGTCTCCCATACTCTTATGCCGAGGATCTGTTAAAGCACACCTGTCCCGACCCATCAGTAAACTTCAGCAGAACCAGAGAAATTTGCAAGGAGCTATCCAAAGCTAAGTACCTAGGAGACAGTGGTGCCACCTTGTGACATCCTTGGCTGATGGAGGGACTGTCTGAGAGCCCTGCCTCTGAGGCGGGAGAAGGATATTTCTATCTGCAGCCTGTCCATGTTCCAGGGATGGGAGTGACCTTGGCAAGTGTTCGGAGTACCCAATACAGCTTCATGTTCATGATGAAGTTGGATTAAGACCCGGAAGAGTGAAAGGGAAGGTCAGTGGGGACAGCCTTATTCTAGAAAACCCCATTCTACATTGTCTGTCTGGCTCCACTGAATGAGCCTACAACAGACTTTCTCAGAGCCTAAGGGAACACTACTTGTGTGTGGCCTTACCATCAGCTGGTGGTACTCCGTATGAAAAACTCACCATAAACTACATACACTGTATAATGGTGATGAGTTCAAGAAACCAAAGACCCGACAAACCACTGCCATAGCGACTGGAGAGAGACCTAAACCATCGCTAGATTTATTTCTCATCAGGCCTGTGACTGCCCACCAGCGCTGCCGCCCATGGCATGCAGCATTGTGTCCACACAGGGTTAGGACCAAGTGTGTAGTTCTTACCACACCTGTCGGTAACTAGGACTACTGTGTCAGCAGAGGCAGTCCTGACCTGGTCTGTGGTGAGTTCTGTCATCTCACAGGGCAGCTTCTGTTCTTGGGCCATCAGTGCCAGAAGTTTCCGGATCAAAACTGCATCCTTCATGACAGCTTGCAAGTTCACTGTCTGACCATTAGTGAACATCTGGTCCCCCAGGCGATTGATGGGACGATACCTACGTGGTGACACACAGACGTCATGCACTTCTTCAGCCCATGACACTGCTGAATGTAACACATCTTAACCTGCTCAACACCACCACCCATGTTCAGGATACCCCGACAGCAGAGAATGCTACCCGCAGCCTTGGATTTCCGATGCTTGGTTTCTCAGTGCCCCAGTCCCTCCAGGTCCTCCTATGCGCCCTTGCTCAATTCCTCAGCCCTCCCTTCTCATGCAAAGTAAGTTAAAAAGGCATTACCTGGAGGGTGGCACCACTATGAAATCCAGAAAGAACATACTGGGGTTGAATCTGGACTCCACGCTGGTGTCATCCAATCCCGAAAAAAGGCAATTCAGGAAGAATCCTGTGTTTGAAATAAAGTTAACAAACAAGACCATTTAAACCTATGTATAAGGACATAAAAATATTACCGAGGGGGGAAAAACAGAATACAGGATTGTAAGTAGAGTAAGAAAACATTTTTTTTTAAATATAAAAACAAGCCGAAACCGGCCTGGGTATGACAGCTTGTATGCAAGTGAGACGCTCAGGGACAGCAGTGCTGACGTAAGGAATGAGCTGTGCACGAACAGGAAATTCTAGCCACCCTCCCAGACGTGCAATCTTACATGCACAATTAAATATTTGCTACTTTGGACTCTAGACAAGATTAATTGAAATTTAAAAAATAATCAAGTCAATCAAGTTCAGCCTTTTAAAAACAAAAGATGACAGAACATCCTCTCCATGGGTATGACAAGAGGACCTTCGACAAACTGGGTCAAAGACACATTTTAAGTTTCAGGTGACCTAAAACTTGCCAGAGGAAGTGAATCAAGCCTGCCACAGAAAGCATCTCACTAACTCACACACTCCATCCCTGCAGCCCTCACACCAAGCTTGTCCATGAGCACTTGTGCGAAGGTGGTTATGCATTCAACAGGGGCTGAAGTTTCCCTTTCTGAAGGGAACTAGATGTACAAAAGTTCATTCTTTGATTCACAAAAGAAATTCCCATTGAATGTTTAAAAGATCTCTTTTTGGGGAGGAGGAGGGGGAGATGCGGTTCAAGACAGGGTCTCACTATGTAGCTATGATTCTCCTATAACTCACTATGTAGACCAGGCTGGCTTCAAACTCAGAGATCTGCCTGCCTCTGCCTCCCAAGTGCATGCGCCACCATGTCCAACAAAAGCATCTTTTTTTAAATGGGCATTTAAATTAGGTGAGCGACAATGAAGCTTCCAGAAATGCATCAGCATAGGAGCGACTGGACTCAGCCACAGCAAGCTCTTGGCGCTGTGACCTCCCCTTTTCCTTTATGGCTGTAAGTCAACATGCCCTGAAGCTTGCCCTACACTTGTAGATGGACTTTAGGTGAGAGACACAGTAAGTAGAACTCTGGCTAAGCTAAAGAAATGACCAGGAAATTAAAGTCCACACTATTTCTTTAGCACCTTCATTCTTCCAGATGGCGAACAGGTGATCTTGGGCGCTGCTGGGCGTCAGGTACCCTCGCTTCCCCATCTGTGCCTCTTCAATTCCCGGAGCTGCTGGTGCTCCTTCTGTAACAAGATGTGTACATTCACTGTTCCCATTCTAAAAGGCCTGAAACTTGACCACAGACATCCATTTATAGAACAGCGTCTTTTCAATCCCAGGCTTCCACCTGCATTCTAATTTCTAGAGTAACAGGGCACTATCACTCACCAGGGAAGCAGAGCAAACGGCATGCCCACCAGCTCATTACCAACCTAAGTATTTTCACTTTTAAATATTCTTTTCCAGCAATTTGGTTGATGCGAGCACTTTACAGGACACTGAAATTTTGCCAGGCATGGTGGTGCAGGCCTATTACCCCAGCACTCAGGAGGATGAGGCAGAAGGATCATGAGACAGTGTGGACTACACAGCGAGATATTACCTCAAAAAACCCAAAAATCTTGCATGGATTTATTTTCATCAGAACTCTGATCACTGGGTGTTGCCTGAGGAACACAAGAACAATTGCTACATAGCTTTCATCTGTTCACCTTTTTGTTTGATACTGAGACAATCTTATGCAGCCCAGGCAAGCCTGCAATCCTGATCCTCCTGCCTCCAGCTCCCAAGTGTTGGGCTTAGATAATCTATGCTATCATACCCAGCTCCAATCATCATTTTTAATGGCTGCATAATTCTCCACTGGGAAAGTGTCCTAATTTATTTAACCACACTCTCCTATTTGGACATTCTGATCAATTCCAGCTTTTTGCTGTTCGAGGTAAACATTATTGGGCTGGGATATGATTACTGGTAGAAGCACACCTAGCATGAATAAGGCCAAGTTTAATCCCCAGCACTGTGAGAGAAAAAGCAACACTATCTTTAAGCACATGGTATTGGCCCGAGAGAGTCACAAAGCAGAGGGATGAACAGATGGCTGAATTTTGTTTTCAGTCGTGTGAGCACGAGGACACGCGGGCTGCCGCGCACATGTATGGAGCTCTCTTCTGACAGCTTTTGGGAGCTGGACCTCTCCTTCCGCTGCGGTCCTGGGGACAGAACGCAGTTTGGGCACCGAGACTTCCATCCACTGAGTGCTCCAGCACTGCGAGACCCTGCGTGAAGATGTCTACAGACTCCAATGTTCTGACTTAAGAAATGTCACACTGGTGAGGTTGGCCTCCCAGACCAGGCAAGATTCTGAGAGCCTGATTACTAGCTCTGCCCAGATCAAGTAGAAGATTGTACCTGAGGTTGCCGTTCAGGGCCCGACTTCTGACACTCAGATAAGGAGCAAAGGTAGTGTAAGTCTCCCTAAGCTCACAATTGTTGGTGTTTCTGGGATGCTTTAACTGAAATGAAATGTTGCTCAGTTCTCCCTTTTCTGGATTTATCAGAGCAGGACCTATGCAGGGTTTGTGTTCCCGGCACAGAGTGTCGGGCACACGGGTGACAGCTGCCAGATGGGATACACGGCCCATATAATCTGAAACCACTCACGAACAGCGACCCTTCCCCCCCCCCCCCTGCTCTGTACTTTTAACTAACTCCTCTACATGGATTATCAGCTGGAGTGAGTGTGTGTAGCAGTGCACGGGTGGAGGTCAGAGGACAACTCCCAGGAGTCAGTTCTCTCTTCCCACTCTGTGGGTCCTGGAGATTGAACTCAGTTGTTGGGCTTAGCAGAGGCATTTTTACCTGCTGAACAATCTTGCTGCCCTACTGTGGGTGAATAATATTTAAGAGTCCTTTATGCCAGTATGGTGGTAGTGGTGTTCTTGTTAGCACACGCCTTTAATCCCAGCAATCGGAAAGCAGAAGCAGGAGGATCTCTGTGAGGTCAAGGCCAGGCTGGTCTACAGAGTGAGTTCCAGGACAGCCAGGGCTGTGTAGAGAGACCCTGTCTCCCAAAGTACCCCCCCACCAAAAAATCTGCTTATTAAAACAAAAAGTAAAACAAGGGGCTGGAGAGATGGCTCAAAGTTAAAAGCACTGGCTGCTCTTCCAGAGGACCCACATGGCAGCTCAGAACTGTTTGTTACTCCAGTTCCAGGGGAGCTGACATCTCCCATAGACATACATGCAGGCAAAACACCAATGCACATTAAAAATGACAAATAAATAAACTATTAAAATTAAACAAACTGCTGATCCCGGAGCCAAAACAAAGACTGTTTCCTACAGGTTTCTGATGCCCATCCTCTGGATGCACCTGATTCTTACAGTAACAGCAAAAGATTACCTCACATGAATGGGCCTGGCAAAGGAGTGGAAAGGTTACTCATAACTGGACATCTGCCCCCAACTAGAGTTACTGTCTGAAAGTCTGACCATAGCTTCTTTAGTGTATTAGCTGTATGAACCCCTAGGGCAGCTTAGGGAGTCACGGTAGCAACTGTCAAGTGGTGGTAAGAGAAAATCCTACCATGGCATTTGCAGGCAAACAAAGGAAAATCCACTTTGCGCTATTAGCTGTTTGCTATCAAACAGTCTTTTTAAACAGGGTGCAGGATCACTGTGCCGTAGAATATGGAAAGGCCATGGCTAGAAAAGCTAGCAAGCTTCAAATGAAGTTTGTAAGTTAGTTAATAGTGCCACATCCATGTTGTTTCTGACGAATGCTTAGGGCAATCTAAAATGTTACAACTGGACAAACAGGATAAAGAATTTATGGGCACTGACTGTGCTCCTACCATCTAAGTCTCAACTGACTCTACAATAAAAGGTTTATTAAAAGTCAGTACACAGATTCGTTATTTACACCAACCCTGGCCAGAGTCTCAAAGTAAAAGATAGAACATTCGTCACAGGGTGGGTGGACTAGAGATGGGTACGTAGGGATGTGTTTCCCTGCCTAGTCCATGTTCTCAAGCCCTAGACAAGGTTTACTAATGTTATCTGCTGTGGATGTGATGGTCCACTGTCAGGGATGCAGTTTTCTCAGCTCTGGGTAGGTTCCACTGTGGCATTACGTGAGTTACAAACAGAAGCTCTAAGAAGCAGCTTCTCTAACCCTCTCACAGAATACAAGAGAGCCAACTGTTCACCTCAAGCTGTGATTCCTCTGACTGGCAAATAGATGATATAATAAAAATGAAGCAGAATGCCTACTATCCACACCCAGCAAAACACATGCTTGTCTCAAGACTTCACAAACACCTTATTTATGTCTCACTTCAAAATTAAACACAGCCCACAAAAATAAAAAAGGAAAGTTGTTCAGTCTCAGTTTTTTCTCCAAAAAAACCCATGGACAGAGCAGAGCTAAAAGAGATCTTCCATCTCCAGGGCTTGAGGTGAACAGTCAAGAGCAATTTGCAAGAAGCATTTGTGTTTTACTAAATTCTTTCGATTCTTAAATATTATTCAGCTATATTTTACTTCAAAATAAATCCGTGCTTGCTGCACAAATACTTCAAGACATTTGCCAGGCAAAAATTAGAATTTCTTATTCAAAAACCTCCCAATGGCTGGGTGTTGTGACACATGCCTGTGATCCCAGGACTTCAGAATGATCAGGCGTTCAAGGCCGGTTTACACTAAGTGAGACCCTGTCTCAAAAGAAAGCAAAATCTTTCAAAGAAACAACCACATACTCCTAGCACTAAAGGAGACAGAGGCAGGAGGATTCACGAGAGTTTGATGCCACCCTGAGCTGCACACCAATCTCCTGAGTCAAGATACCCAACACAAAACGAGTGCCTTGAGCAGCAGGCACTGCAGGGCTCTATCTCACAGCACAACCCCTGCAGCCACTTTTCCAGGTTCAGGCCTGGGATGGGTCTTCCCCAAGATTCCCTCCAGACTGAGACATGGCTAGAGCTCCCCAGAGACTGCAGCCTGCTTACCCGGAGACTCTGCATCCTTCTGGCCAGATTTTTTGTGCACCATGGCTGGATACGTGACTGTTAGTTTACTGTTATGCTCTTTTCGAACCACTGACCGTCCAGTCCTGCACATGGGGACATTTGTGGAGAGAAACAAACCCCAATGAGACATTTAGTAACGGTGCTGATGGCAAAGCCTGCTCCACCAGGGAACGGGAAAGGCCGATGGATGATGCTCACTTGCAGTGGGGACATCGCTTGGCAGCCATATGCGTCTTCCAGAAGTTAGCAATGAGCTTGCTCCTGCTTTCACACACGTTTTTCACCTGATGAAAAGTCATAAAACATTAGAGTGACTTTTAAGTACGCTCTCATTCTGCAGCCCAGACTCACCTCAGATTTGTAATGTTCTTGCCTCATCTTTCAAATAATAGGATTACAGATGTGCACTCCACAGTGGCACTGGAGCGCCATTCTGAAGAGAAGCCAGTCTATCTAATGGATTCTCACTTTTTAACTAGAGGAAATCACCTTGTGGGGATCTGAATGTGAAATAGTCCACGTAAGCTCAGGCATTTGAACATGTGGTCCCTAGTCGGTGGCACTGTTTGGAGGTTATGGAACCTTTGGGAGACATGGCCTGGCTAGATGACGCGTATCAGTGGGGACAGGCCTTAAGAGTTCATAGACTTGCTTCCCTTCCGGTTTGCTCTCTGCTTCGTATCTGCAGCTGAAGATATGATCTTTAGTCGGGGCCTCCTGCCATTACAGCTCCAGTTCTGGAACCGTAAGTGCAAATAAATCCTTAAGCTGCCGTTGGTCTTGGTGTTTTACCATAGCAACAGAGAGCAACTACAATACATCCTTACTTCAACAAAAATGTCCCACAGAGTTTCTAACGTAGCTATCTTTGTGGTCATATCAAAGGTAATCAAAGATTATCAAGGACAAGGCACCGAGGCTCCTACAGGAGTGCTTTGTGGTCCAGCTGTAGCAGGTCATCTTGAAATAACCAAAAGCTTTCTATCTACACAGATGATATGCTGTTTTTGATAAAGCCTAGTATCAGACGGAGATGATGAAGAACCTTTGTTACGGAAACACTAGTATCTCCAGGTGGGCCAGTCCCAGTTCTTGTACTATGGTTTGTCCCTCAGGCAACCTCTGCATTCCTGGTTTACTTACTAAGATGTCCTGAAGAATCTGTCATTCCCATGTACAGTACCATAAACACTGCCCACTAGTCTCTCTTGCTAAAGGCACGCAGACTGATTTGTAAGCTGATGGAACTTTGTAGAGCAGGACTTTGGCCCTGACACATTGAAAAAGGCAACTACAACCTTTGAGTGTATTTTTGAAGATGTGCTGACTGTAATTAAAAATTCACATCTGCTCCATATCCTAATATGGCCACTTGAGAAGTCGGCAAGAGCAGATGAACACAATTTGTTCGGTCTTACTATCCACAATCATTTGGGCAAAGAGTCTACAGTCACTGATGAGCCAAGGCATATACAGCACCCAAGTACACTAGTCGATAGCAACAGAGACATGAGTGCCAGCAATGTAGTGAGCAGGAGACGATGCGGAGCTACAGCTGAGGACCCCCCCACTCCCTGCGAGGACCTGGCCAAAGTTCCCCGAAGCCTCTGCCTGGATGGAGTCACTATTCCTTGCAGACCAGATTAGTGTTCACTGCCATGACATCAAGGAGTTCATTGTCCCAAACCTAAGCAAACTTGCCAAGATTAGGCTTTTCAAGAATACAGCTAAGAAAAAGTTTCTAGAAAAGAAATTACTATATACTCTTTAATTTTTTTAAATTAATGTGCATTTGTCTCTGTATATGTAAATACATGCAGGTGAGTGCAGGTGACCGCGGACACAAGAGGCGTCAGACCCCTCTGGAGTAGGTGGCTGTGAGCCATTTGACATGGGAGCTGGAAAAATCAGACTTGGTTCTTCTGCAAGAGCAGTATGTACTCTTAACTGCTGAGCCATCTTTCCGGTCCTACCAGCATAACTCTTCGAAAAAACATGTTTCCATGTGGAAAAAGGCAGAGGGGGTTTCTTTACTGTCATTGCTGTCTTCAGCTATACTGTCACCTGTCTAGACAAATCCTTTTTAGAATGATTCCCACTCATAGTATCAGATTAAGAACATAAACTTCCTCAGAAAGCTGTGACTAGGAGAGATCCTGAATCCACTGGGGGCTTGGAGTAAGTGCAGGTTATTTTGGGATTTAAGACAACACTCAGGTGCATCAGGGCGCCCTCCCTGATGCTTCCTCACGTGGCTCTCAGGGTTCCCCCAGTGGTGCTTGTCTTGATCACAAACAGGTACCACCCAAGTGCCTTGAAACCTCCATGGAGTCCTGCTCTAGATCAACTAAACGGTGTGATAGCTGGTGATAAAGTGAATTCAGTTTGAAGGTAATATTGCAGTTGATCACCTACCCCACTTACTCACTGGGAAAATGGATTCTTTCACAGATGCGTCTGAGGAAGAGATGAGGCAGCAGGGGTTTAGAGAAAGCATGGGGTGGGGGGAGGGACAGACATCATTCTCAGCACGGCTGCTTGCTGGATGCTATGCTTGAACTAGTCTCATCTAACCCTTCTAACATCCCTGCTGGCAGCCAGAAAGATGAGGAAATGGACATTCATGCGATTTTAGAAATTTGCTAAGTCACAGGGCTCATAAGGGGCAGAGCTGGGAACAAAACCAAAGTCTACTCTGGGAAGCCTGAAACACGGCTTAGAGGAACTCTAGTCACTATGCTGAGAGCAGAGGACAGAAAGGGAGACGGCGGGAACTCACATGTGCACCTTGGGACCCCAGGAGGTTGTTCTGCAGAATTTTGCTTGTGTACTCTTCTAACTCTTCTTGGATTTCGAAGGCAGAAGGATCAGCATTTTCTTCCAAAAACTGGAAAAGAGGAAAACTTGTGTTACTACAATAAAGTATTTATCTGGTGAATATCACAGTTGGGTCTGGCCTCTTCAAAGAGGGAGACCGACCTGTAGGCGGGAAGGAAATCATGGCTGCTGTGTGACATTTCTCAAATAGTGAAGTGGGGCTAGGGATCCAGTCGGTGATGGAGTGGCGTGCTTGCTTGCCCAGCACGTACAAGGCCCTAGGCTTTACACCCAAACATAACAAAATCTGTCTCTAGGGACCGTGGCTTGGACTACGTGGGTCAAATCAAAGACAGAGCTGCTTCAATGCTCTGACGAGCTGAAAGGACACTGAAGTAAAGTAGGGTCTAGCGCAGCCAGAGTCTACATGAGCTGTGTCACTCAGCGTCCTCATGGGCTCTGTGGAAGGCGCGGGCACAGATATCTTTGAGAACTCCTGCAGGTCTGGGTAGAGGCAGCCCTGGCCTCAAATTCGTTTTCTACTTCACCTGTTTTTCATTTGAAGCCCACAAATGGCGTGAGAACAGAAATCAACACCTAGAATGAGCACAAAGACAGGAATCAAACAGGACTTCCTGACCCCAACACACAGGCCCCACAGGGTGAGGACCCAAAGGACGGCACCCCAGGAAATGACACTTGTGCAGCTGCGCAGGCAGAACGGCGGAAGACTCCTCTCAACTCCTCTCGGAAGGAAGGCAGCACACTAGCATAGTTGCCAGCAATCAAGAGTAAGCACATAACGAAAGGGAGAGGAGGTGGTCTCTAGTATCTTGACATCAAAGGGTGCCAAGTGTACACAGGACTACACTTCTGTATGCACATTTTACGAAGTAAAAAGAAAATAAAGGTAGAGGCCATGAGTACTTTTATGAAAATGAGTTTAAATCTGGATAAGACAAACCCCTAGACAAACATAACATAATTAAGCCGTAGGAAAATCTTTTCTCTCGGTTTTCCATGTAGGCAAATTTGACTATGGGTTAATTGTTTAGCTTTGTTCTCCTGGAAGCAAATAGGATGGGAATTTCAGCAGGCAATTTTGCTTCTGGCAGAAATCAGCTGCGACTTGTAAGACTGCACCTCTACTGGGAAGGCTGTGAGCAACTAGCACAAACCTCAGCTCTCTGCTTTCCCGCAGCATGTCTTCCAGGCTCCCTGGAAGCATGGGACCACTACAAAACATGAAACCCTGGCACTGTCCCAATGACTGTGGGATTCTTTCATCTTCTACAGACTCTTCCAGGCCATTTTATACACAACTTCCTGAAGCTGGAAAGAATGTCTCAACAATTAAGAGCACTGGTTATTCTTCCAGAGGACCTGGATTCGATCCCCAGAATCCACTTGGTGGCTAACTACCCCCCTGTAACCCCAGTTCCAGAGGATCCAATGCTCTCCTATGGCCTCTACACAACAGGCATGTATGTCACACACACACACACACAACATTCATACAGGTAAAATAAAAGTAAATTATCAAAAAAAAAAAAATTAAAGAGAAAACTTTCTTATTATAGTGCTTAATATAATACAGGATCCAAAGTCTATAGGACCATATTCGAAAGGGAACTCACAGGTCAATCTGACTCAAGATTACAATGTTAAATCCTAAGCAGAATACGAGGAAGCCAAATCCAGCAACACATAACAAAGCAACATATATATCACTGGGCAAGGTGGCACAGGCCTTTAATCCTGTGCTCAAGGGGCAGGGGAAGGAGGATCTATGCGTTTGAAGCCAGCCTTGTCTACAAGGCAGGTTTCAGGGTAGCCAAGGCTTTAATAGGGATACTCTCCAATAAGGCCTTTCTACAATAATCAAAACAGTAAGTTAGCAGTAATAAATGACTACCCTCTAATGCCCAGATGCCATTCAAGCTTTCAAAGTTCTCCTTATAATATCTTTTACAGCAAAAACTTATCAGTTAGATCCACTTGCTATCTTTCACAGATAATGCATTAAAAGAATAGCCCTCAGGAGTTTCTTAGAGCAGTAGACAGCATGTGGGTCTCAGAACGGACTAGTTCCTTTGTCACGGAAGGCCTTTACGTTTTTGAAGGCTAAAGGAGGGTTTCACAAAATACTCAACTTGGACATGTCTGATGTTTCCTCATGAGCAAGATTCAGTCAATGCCCTGGTGGTAGGAAAACCCTAAAGCAACATGCAAATACCACATGATTTAAGTTTCTTCTATCAGGTGCTGTTCACTTTGACTACTCAAATAAAGGAGTGATTCTTATAGTGGAAACTTACTTTTCTCAGTCTCTGTAGTTAATAACGACTGTGCATTGTATAGCGGAGTGTAGTGGAAAGTCTCCCTGTAGTGTAAAGCCTGCTGCTCACATTATCAGTCATTCACACTGTCCTCCGTTTACACTCATGTGAACTCACGGGTGCTGTGGAGTCCTACTGCATCCAATGGATTCTAATTATTTACTATCACCATTTGTTTTGATTGTCCTAGATTTGTCTACTGTAAATCCCTCACAGGAGTCATGTCCTTCTGACTGACTTCGCACCAACTTGCTCTCTGGAAAGTCAGGTTACAGACCAGTGTCATTTCTCTGATCCTGGCTTACAACCAGCCACTTCTTCAAGAAACCCTTGGACAAGAAATGATGTGCCTAGAAGTTTAGCGCACTGCCATATCTCTTTTACCACTGCTCCAAACAGAACCAGGGGAATATCTATCTTTTGGCATCATTATAAGACATCAAGGTGGCAATTAAAGACAACATACAAGCATCTCTTGATATCCTCGTTTCCATTACCAACCTACCCTGCTCAAAATTTGCTCAAGCTCATAGACTGCTTGTAGGGCTCCGACTTCCAGGACCTTTAGCTGGCAGACCAAGAGGTGAATTGCAGCCCGAGGACAAGTCAGCATGTGGCAATTTAAACAGGAGCCTCGGAGCAGGAGGTAGAGTTTCTAAATAGTGGAGACGAAAAGAAACAGGACATTAGAAAGAGACACGGTACTCTGTGGTGATTTTCACTGTACACAGAAATTTTTCTTTCCTTAGTCCATTATCTTAAGAATTCATTCTATTTCTGCCCTCTATAGCCTTTCAGACCCTATAATCTGGACAAACATCCCCAAATATTTCTTTTATGGTTTCATTTTTTGTTTCATTTTTCGTTTCTTGAGGCAGGGTTTCTTTAACTCTGGCTGTCCTGGAATTCACTCTGTAAACCAGGCTGGCCTTGAACTCTGGAGATCTCTTCCTGCCTTGACCTCCTAAGAGCTGGGGTTAAAGGCCCCACCTAGCACGTGGTTTCATTTTAAACCATTAAAATTTGAAATTCACGTAGATTGCATGGTTTGAGAAAAGGAATTCCTTTTTGTTTTATTCCAACTACTTAACTAAGACAATAGCCTTTCTTAAATGTGATTACTAGGCAAACTACGTCTATGTGTACACCACAATCTGAACTTGAAAAACTTAGCTCCTGGAGGATAGGCTACCGATGAAAAGAGCTAACCATACGCAGTCTAGACAGGAGCTTTGTTTTGATGTTACTGGTCTTCCTTCGGGGGCTTTGCTTCTCCTGTCAAGAAGGCATACTCTGCGGAACCTCCTAAGAAGCCAGTGGCCTTGGGATCACAAAACTTCCCTCTGTTACTAGTGAGGGGACTGCCACCCAGATTTCTGGAGGGCACAGAGCCCGTGAAGCAAAAAAAAAAAAAAAAAAAAAAAAAAAAAAAAAAAAAGAATTAATGCATTAAGTCTGGATTAGACCGTGAGTCTTGGATAGGTAGGTGGGTGGCTCACTAAACATTCCTCTCTTCTGATGAACAGAATCAAGCTGTGGCTCTTCTCAACTGAAAACAAACTGGAATTCCCTGGCTGAGTCTGTCCAGTATGTGAAGTTTATAGGGTAAGCAGACCTAATCCCAAACCTACGATCACAAAGCTTTGGATCCCCGACATACAAATAAATAAATTTAACAGTAGTCTTCAAGAGTGAGGGATGGGTCAAAATAAAAACACAGACACATTAGAAAGACATACAACCTCCTTCTGGTTATGTATATGAGGAACATACAAGCTATGAGTGAATTCCATGTTTATACTTGGGTTCCGTTCTTACAATATCTATATATAGCTTGTAAATACTGCAAAATCTGAATTCAAAACACTTTTGCAAGCATCTGGACAATGGACACTCAGAGTGTATTGTACTAGGCCCCTCAAGTTTTTTGTTTTTTTTAAAGAGGAAAAAGAGGTAGTCCTCATAACCTCAGCAACCCCAAGACACACATGCCCAGGGCAGCACATACATCGAAGAGGAGAGGGTTGTAGACTGTGAGCGGGAGCTCAATGTGGCCCAGGTGTCCGGAGCAGTTGCTGAAGTCCTGTACGCAGGTGGAGCACACTTCTTTGGAATCTGCAGGACCCAAAGCCAAATCATACAGGCCGTTTGCTGAAGGGTTTCCCAGGCTGTCCACGTAGCGAGGGTTTGTAATGGATTTAACACTTAACTTCCTGAAGGGATTAAAAAAAAGAACCAAGGAAAGCTCAGGTTACTAAAGTCTCTGATATGGAAGTGGGAGAGGCAAAACCAGACCCAATTAGAAAGCCCAAATTGTCCAATGAAGGGATGCCACACAGTAACTCCTGCATACAGAATAATGAATTGTCCACTGAAGGGAACGCCACACAGTAACTCCTGCATACAGAATAATGAATTGTCCACTGAAGGGACTGCCACACAGTGACTCCTGCATACAGAATAATGAATTGTCCACTGAAGGGACGCCACACAGTAACTCCTGCATACAGAATAATGAATTGTCCACTGAAGGGATGCCACACAGTGACTCCTGCATACAAAATATGAATTCAAGAAACATAAACACAAATAAAACCCTAAAGACACAGAACTCACTTTATGTAAGGTTTCGTCACTTTGTTTAATGTCATCCTTTAACTGTCAAATAGTTAACCGTGTACCCACTAATAGCATGCTATCATGCCGCATACGATAGTAAGCTTCATACAGCCTAGGTATGTTCTACCCACTTGTATTTGGACGTTCATACAATGAAACTGCTTAATGACAGCTGGAAAGTACCCTTTGTAAATGTCATAGAAATATACTTTTACAAAGCCAATTTTGCCTTTTAAATCTCTTCTGATTCAGAAAATTGTGGGGATCCAGATTGACCCGAGACTTCCTCAGAGGCCCTGATAAAAGGATAAAGGGAACTTCAGTTCTGTGTTCTTGCCCAGGAGTGGACTTGGCAAGGCCAGGCTAGGAGAAGAGCCAGTGCCTTGAAGGAGTTAACACTGTGTTTTCTGGGAACCTGACCCTTCCCCTGGGCTGTGGTAAATCAGTCCTAAGGCAGCTGTGTCTGAGGTATCTGGTGTTCTCTTTGCCAATATTGTCCAAATAGCTGTCTGTTGACCTTGACTGTTTCTCCCACTACAAATAGTTTATAAGACGCTGTGCTCCCTAATAAACTTGCTTGGCATAAGGCATAGCTTATGTTAACCCTCCGGATCCCAGCTTTCATCTTCCCTATCCTCTGTCCTTTCACCCTGGCATTCCGGCTCAGGACCCTGTCACTGAAGAATGATTTTCTGGTCCAGGTCAGAAAATTAATGGAAGGACAAAGATACCACCCTGATCCTGCACACTAGAGGGAACAATAAATAAACAAATAATAAACAAATAAACAAAACCACTGAGTTGTATCCTCCAGTAAACGAATGATGGTCCATAAAGAAGGAAGCTATGCAGATCTCGGAACTCCCAAGGTCAATGCCACTAGAAGGACCAAGGCGACATGAAGACAGCTCTGTGGCTGTGGCTCTCGTCTACACAGTTACCCTTCTGCTGGTAAGCTACTGTCAACAGATACTTTATCTAACTCAATGCTGGAAATGTGGTCTCTTTCCTTAGCATGAAGTCAGTCTGCAACCTTGTACTCAATAATACTGAACAAATTACTTAGCTGTACTGTTTTTCAATGCCAATTTTTGAACTGTAATAAGATACACATAAAAAAAACCATGCTAGCTATTTTTAAGAGTGCAGTTCAGTGGTATTTAATATACCAAATTGTGCCTCTAGAACCAAATACTACCTCTAGAACACGCAAAATACAAACTCTACTACATAATACTTCTCATTTCCCTGTCTCTAACTACTGGAAACTACCTTTTCACTTTCTATTTCAAATCTTATTGTTCCAGACACCTATTAAAAAAAATAAATGGAATCAGTCAGTATTTGTCTTTCTGTGATGGCTTATTTCGTTAGGCATACTACCTTCAAAGCTATAGATAAAATATATTCTAATGGCACACACCTTCAATCCCAGCAGTCAGGAGACAGAGGCAGGTGGTCTCTGTGAGTTTTAGGCCAGCCTGGTCTACATAGTGAATCCGAAGACAGCCAGAGCTACACGGCAAAACTCTGTCTTGAACCCTACCACTCCAACCACCAAAAAATCAGAATTTCTTTCCTTTTTAGGAGTTGAGTAATTCCATTTCATCAACTCATCCACTGATGGATAAATTATGAATTATGTTGCTACGAATATGAGCATGCACACCCAGACACAGATTTCCTGGGTCAGACAGCAATGCCATTTTTAACTCTTTGAGGAACAGTTATTCTGATTTAACATTCCCACCAACGGTATAGAAAGAGTCCACTTTCCCACATCCCCATGAACACCTGTCATTTTCTAGGTGGCCTGTGTTTGCTTTTTTGATAACACAATGATAGGCAGAGATGGTTCCTCACTGTAGTTTTGACTGCAGTGATTTCAGGATGCTGTGCTTCTTTTTTATGTTTTCTGGCCATTTGTGAATATTCTGTGGCACTATGGATATTCAAGTCCTTTGCTGCCTGCAGTGTTCGGGAACAGCAAGGTGGCCATGGCAACCTGAGTGAGGCCAGAGACCAGAATGCCCTTTCCTTATCATTTTAAGGGTATGGCACTTACTCTGAAGGAGACAGCTATCATAGAAAGCTAATAGTTTCAACACAATAAAAGGGAGTACTAATTACTTAATGCCAGATCAAATAATCTCCGCACTGGCCTCATCAAGGCAGTCCTTATAGAGTATACTAACTATCCTTTTCCCGAGGGCAAACTATGAGGGAAGATTGAAAGGGGATATTAGTATAGCTACATTTGCACGAATAATTTTGACAGCTGTGTGGAGGAGGACGGGACTCGACAGGTAAGAGGGTGGGGGTGGAAGAAAAAGACAATTCGAGCATGACAAAAAAACAAACAAACAAAAAAAAAACACAAGCTGACCTAAGGCAGTGGCAATAGAGAAAAAAGGATAAAAACAACATTAGATACGTAGGTAACGTTCAGCCAAGGCCTAATTCATAGCAGATGTTAGAGTGGGGTCTAGAATTAATTTACTTTGCATTAAACCTGGCTTGCCACTTTGGAAAGGCACATCCCTTTTAGTCTGTGGGCGTGAGAGCGCACGCTGAGCTTTTTTTAAGTTTGAGATGTGTGCATGTTCTCGTGATCAAGATGAGGGTTAGAGTTCCCACGAGTTCATAACCGAGAGGAAAGTAGACCAGGACCGTGATCTGAGATGTAAAGACTATTCTCGCTTGAACGCGAGGAGACTGATGAAGTGGTTAACAAGCGCGCGGCGGACATGAGAGTGCGAACGATATAAACCCGGTTCATTCACGAGGAAGACGTACAGACGGTGGGCGCCACGGCGGGACAACCCCAGCCCGAGAGCATGCCTTCCCACGACACGCGGACAGGCTCGGCCCAAGGGCCTTCTGGGAACTGTAGTTCCCGCGCCGACCTCCCCAGTCCGGGCTCCGTAGGCATCCCCCCCAACTCCTTACTTGAGCTCTTCGGCGGAATACATCCCGAAGGAGATGCCCTGAAGCCGCCGCCAGGGCGTGTGCTTGGAGGCCAGCATCTCTCGAGCCGGTTTTGAGATCCGTCACCACGAGAGAAGGCCCGGTCGGGTCCGGCGAACCGCGCGCAATGACGGCAGCGCGGAGCCACCATGTGTTTCCTACTGCGCTTGCGTGGAGGGCCGCCACGCCCGGCTTGGACGAGTTCACTTTTGCTTCCGGGGTAGGCTGGGAGGGGAAGAAGATCGCCTGGAGACGCTCTCTCCGTTTAAGCACGAAATGTCACGCGGGACATGAGAAACGGAATTTCACTAAGTTGCCTTGCGGCGAAGGGTGTGTGTAATTGGGCCTTTCGTCCGTAGTCTTGCCAAACGTGCCCTCGTCCCCCCCATTTCGAGCGGAGATGGTCCACGCCCGCCCCGCCCCTCGTGACCCCGTAGGCGGAGGGCGTCCTTTCCCGACGTGCTCTGCGAAGAGGCCGAAGATGGCGGCCGCGGGCTGTGTCCGCTGGCTGGGTTTCCGCGGCGGGCCCGTCTTGCGGCAGCCTGCTCGCGGCACGGGTGCGTGTGAGCCGAAGCTGTTTTGCAGGTGAGAAGACGCGGAGTCCGTGTGGTCGTGCGTTTCCCCGAGAGTTGTGGAGTCGGGTGGGATGCGTCGGTGTTCGCGCGCGGCAGGCCGTGCGCTCCCGAGGGGAACACGAGGTAGCGGGGCTCTGGGGTTTCGTTTCCAGTAGCGAGTTGTCTGTCGGGATAATTTTTCCTGGTAGGTTGCACTGCTCTGTAGAGTGAAGATGGCCCTTTAAAACAGGGCCCTGTGTTCGTGAAATTTGCATTTCCGTGAGTGCCTCTGCAAGCCCCTCCACAAATTTCTTTAGCCTTCTCTCCCAGACTTCTTTTAACTCTCTTGAAAAGAAAGAGCTAAATAATAGATTTCACAAATAAGAGGCAGGCTCTTATCGCCTCTGTGAACGAAGTGTTATGAGATCTTCGCGCTCAGAAAATCAGGTTTTAGTAAATGCAGGGAAGCCTTAAAACGCCTGACCCCACTCTTCTGAACTGGCGATTGCTACAGCTTGGGGCAGCAGGTGTTGATGTTGATGTGGAAACTTGAAACTCCATTTATTTTTCTGTATTGATTCAAGATTCCATGCATGCTAAATACCCGTTCTACTACGTGAGCTAAAACCACCAACCCAAGAAAAGCTTTTTATATTCAGTGTTTGCCTTTTCCTCAGTTGGGTGATGGTAGACACTTTAAAGTGAGTTCTCACTAATAATAATTGAACGAACTGTAGGGAATGAATGAGATGTGACTTCCAATATATATTTTGTATGCACTTTATCTAAATTCCCCTAAAAGAGAAAGAGAACATTTCTTCAACTGGCATTGCAGAAACCATGATGGGGTCCAGCCCCAACCCTTCCTTTGTGCCTGTTTTCTTTGCCTGATGGCAACTTCTTTTGCACGAGCATCCATTTTTCAAGATGATTATCTCGTCATGATGTGATGAGAAACGAATAACTTGAAAGAGTTGCTCCGCTTCGAAAATGTACCAGTCACAAAGAAGAGGATTTGCTTTTCAATGTTGCCTGAAGGACAGGGAGATGGCCCAGTGAGTGGAGGTGCTTAGCCTTGCCGTGCAGGCCTGATAACCAGTCTGATAATAGAGCTCATGTAAAGTCGGAAGGAGAGAACCTAGAAAGCTTTAAAATACAAGTAAAAGGATGCCTTGGACCAGGTACCGGTGGGAGTATTTTCCTCTGCGATCACATATAAATTTTCTGAGGAATTCTGATGTCCTGTAAAAATGGAATACGCAGGATAATACTAATATTTGTTATCCGTGTCGACTTCAGAGTATTATAAATGTAGTTATAATGTAAGACTTAGTCATGGGTCAGTATTTCTATACTGGACAAAAATAACTTTCAAGCCTCTGAGAAGATAGCAGTTAAAAGCCTTGTGTAGTTGGTACCTTATTGGAGTGGTGGAGTGTAAGGCTGTCCCGGCTTTGTTCTAATTGCAGTAAGTGGGGTCTTTGCTCTCCGGGTGTTGTCTGTAAAAAGCAACAACTCACTGAATTGATCCTTGTCTTATTTTTCCAGATTAATTTCTTTGTATTTCAGACCAGCTGTTCAGATTGTTCCAATGCCATTAAAATTTCCCTTTTTAATCTTGATTGTTTTGTAATGAGACTGTAGCTTAGTGGTCCAGAGCTTGGCTAGTATGGGCGAGGCTCTGTTTTGATTCCTCCTACCAAAAATAAATGAACCAATTGATCTTGACCACCTATTGTATCTTGCTGTTTTGATCCTGTCTTCTAGCAAGCATTGATGTGAAGTAAACAGTCAATCTGTTTGTTCTATGATAACTAGAAAACTTGGGCTCAGAATGTATACATGCAAATGGAGATCTGCTGAAAATTTCATTAATGAGCAGTATTTAACATTAGGGTTTTTGTTGTTGTTTTAAATGCAGATTTTATCCTGGAAGTGCATCCCTCCCAAAGGTTGAAGGAAGAGGAGTAACAGGTATATTTAAAACTTGGAAATAGCCAGGCTGTGGTGGCATACACCTTTAATCCCTTTAATTAGCACTCTGGAGAAAGGGGCAGGGAATCTCTGTGTTCAAGGCTACAGCCAGGGCTACACAGAGAAACCCTGTGTCCAAAAACCAAAAAAAGTGTATGTCTTTGTATTTGTAGTGTTAGGAAACTGATTATTTATATTTTTTTTCGTATAAGGGATTGAAGAAATAATCATTCCAAGAAAGAAAACATGGTGAGTATTAATTTGCTATTAATGTAGAAAGTGGTTGGATGTTTACTGTAAACCATAAGTATTTAAACAGTTCCTATCACATAGACTTATATGGTAGCTGTTATTTGGAGTTTTGCTATATAATTTTTATGTGTAAATTATTGAACTATTTAGATGTACTTTTTTGTGTAGTGCTTTTAATTTCTAGTGGCTGTTTGTAATATTTGATTATATAGATATAGCTAGACTCATTCGTTTTCCCTAGCCAAAAGTAGAAACAATGGCTGGCCATGGTGTCACAATTCTTTAATCCCAACATTCAGGAGGCAGAGGCAGATGGATATCTGTGAGTTCAAGGATAACCTAATCTACCTATTAAGCTCATGCAATAAGGCCCTGTCAAGGAATAATGGAGCATCAGAGCTAAGAGTAAGAACTTGGCTATCTATGGATACTGTGTTTCGCTGTGCGGCACTTTGCCAACCTCTATACCCAAAAAAACTACAAGATATACAACAGGAAGAATACGTGGAGATGCTACAATCCAGTTGCCACCTGCCTGTATTGTATCTTATGTGTGTGTAACTTCACCCACATAGCTAGCTGGAGTTTAGGTATGCTGAGTGTTGTTCTGTGGTGGCATACACCTGAAATCCCAACACTCGGAAGGCAGGAGCTGGCAGATTATCACAAGTCCAGGCCAGCCAGGGATATTTAGCAAGGCCTTGACTCAAAAACAAATGAAAAGTATTATTTGCACAAATCAAGGTGCTATTCATTGATCATTTGTAATTTAGCAATTTCTGAAACTAGGTGGAGTCACTCAGGGATTTTATTGAGAATGCAGCTTAGTTTGTTGACACATTTCTTACCTTTTATTCTGTGCTGGTAGTGTTTGGACAGCAAACTTACAGTTCTACCATGTTAAAATATTTACTCTGTCTCTGACCCCTTCTCCAAAAGAAGAGGTGTGGGGCGGATGTTGAACCCTGATGTTGAACCTCTGGTTTGTAGGTCCTGGAGTCTGTATTTTCAGACTATACATGCCTTTGTCCTTTAAGGCTGTGATCTTCCATCTCCCACAGTGCCATAGAAAACTTGAATAAATTACAGTCAGTCATGATGAATTTTCTTATATAAATATATAACATGAAGGCAGTGTTAAGCAGATTCATCTGGATTATTGGTTATTTTAATGAGAATAAGAAACATGATTATGATTTATAAAAGAAGTACAATTTAAGAACTTCCAGATTAGCAAAGAGTAGAAAATGTGTACTCAGATGTATTTGTTGATGGAACAGCAAATTGGAACAATTATTTGGATGGACATTAGGATCAGAATTTAAGATAATGTCTATATCTTACTGGTTAGCCACTCAGGAGGAACACTTGCACATATACCCAAAGAGTTTGACAGCAGTCACAGTTGAAACAGCCTAGCTATCCATCTTTGAGTGAATAAATAGTAGAAATAGCATCACACTGTCTGTAACATTTAAAGACATTAATTACATTTGTGCATAGTCACATGGATAATAGAAACTCAGGTAAACATGTGCCCCAGTTGGCTTTTGTCGGTTGTTTTATCTGCTTGTGCCTAAAATGGGGGTTGTTACTAAGCCTAGCATTCAACTGAAGCCTTGGATTTAGTTCCCAATACTGCATTAAACTGGATGTAGAGGTACAAGCTTGCAATCCTATCACTGAGGATGTTGTAGAGGCAAGAGGATCAGAAGTTCAAGGTCATCCTCAACTACATAGGGAGTACCAGGCCAGCCTAGGCTACATGAGACCCTGTCTCAAAATGGTGTGATAGGATCACAATATGATATCAGACACCATAACTTAATCTATAAACTTAAGTGGGGTGTTTTTGTTTTTTGTTTTAAATTTTTATTGGGCTTCAGAGATGGCTCAAGCCATTAAAGGCTAGGCTCAAAACCAAACATAAGAAAAAGTTATTTTAGGTGTATGAATGTTTTGCTTGCATATATGTGTGAGCACCATGTGTGTGCCTTACCCATGGAGGTCAGAAGAGAGTGTCAGATCCCCTGGAACTACAGTTGGGGATGATTGTGAGCTACCACATGGAAATGAATCTAGGTCCTTGGAAGAACCTCTGAGTCATCTCTCCAGCTCTGATTTTAATTTTTATTTATTTATTTTGAGAAAGGGTTTTTCTGTGTAATAGCTTTGGCTGTCTGGAACTGGCTTTATAGACCGAGCTGGGCCTCGGTTCACAGAGACCAGCCTGCTCCTGCCTCTTAAGTTTATTTTTAAAGATATCATTGATTGTGATTATTCATAAACTTGGTGGCTGTGCACTTGTCTTGAAAAGAAAGTGTGAAGCTGGTCCCACAAGTAATCCCAGTACTTAGGAAGCTTAAGAAAAGAGGAGCTCGAGTAGATAGAGACCTTGCCTCAAAAAAAGAAAACCAATAAGAAGCACCCAACCAAACAAAAACAGCCAAAGTAGCGTGTACAGTGGCTGTTTTATGCAATAGAATATTTCAGCTTTTCATGTCATTGAACGTATTTTTTTCTCTCAAATGACTTATAGTCTTATAAATGTTCTGTTAAACTTTATTTAGAATAACTCTTAGTTTTTTTAACATCACAGTAATTCTCTTGGAAAGTAAACATGAAATCTGGTCAGAGTAAACCTAAGGGGCTGGAGAGGTGGACCAGTGGTTAAGAGCATGTATGGCCTTTGCAGAGGACAGGATCAAGTTCCTAGGGTCAGATTGCCTCCCTCCTCGTAACTCCAGCTCCAGGGGGATCCAGTGCCTCTGGCTTCCATGGGCACCTGCACTCTCTCACTTAGCCTCACAGACAGAGTTAGATTTGAAACTAAAGTATATCATCTATATTTATGCTAGTGAAGCCTTGCCAGTAGTTCATGACAGAGGTAAAGTGTGCTGCTGGCTTAAGGATCTCATGCCCTCCCCTGATAAAAGGTAAGTAAGGGGTTTATTCAATGTGACCACATTGGGAAGAGAGACAAAGAGATCCACTGAACCACTGCCACTCCAATCCTAAATTTTCTAGGAAAGGGCTAGAGTCATAAATAGCTGATCCAGGCTATGGTGCGGTCTCACATCATTGACCATCATTGCTTGAGCTTCAGTCTCCCACTGAAAGTTGGTCTGGCTAGTTGTTAGAACTGTATGAGACGTGTTTCTGAGAGAAAAGTTCCTTCTTTGGCTGGCACCAGACTTCAGTGCTTTCCTGTTCTCTGGGGTGCCTTGTTTCACAGATAGGCGGAGGGGGGACAGAAGTGTCGGGCATCCTCATTCCCGCTGTGCCTATGTTTCTTACCATTCGATCTACATAGAGAATTCCTCCGAGTCCTGTGCAAGTCAGTGAAGGCACAAGTGTGTCATTGCAGTGGCTTTGCTTTGGTTGTTCGGTGGTAGAGTTAGGAGCCAATAGTTTGGATAGTTGAAGGCGAGAGTCCAGAGAGCTGCTGTAAGAATGCTTGAGGTGCTATGGAGGAAGTCAGTCAGCAAGGCAGTTTCATGAGATGAGAGTAGGAATCACTCGCCCTGCGGAATGGTCAGAGTACAAATGAAGCAGAGGGAAGGAAGGGTGTGTACCAGTCAGAAGGGCGGGCTTTGGTGCTGAGGGTCTAACCCCGCAGGGACTCTAGGTCCCAATTGAGTCAGTCTAGCTCTGTAGCTCAGGTCTCCAATCTTCAGTCTAGCCTCTGCGTCTGTTCCTATGGACTAGGATTTGCAGTCATGGCTGCTTTTCTCCTATTTCTGTTCTAGTAGTTTTGATAATAAATCCTAGCTCTAGGTGGACCTGAACTGTCTATGGCCAAGGTCCTCTGAGAGTGGAATGACTTGTGTGTGAGTAGTCTTGATGAAGGCTGACCTGCAGTTCTCATTCCAGGGATAAAGTAGCTGTTCTTCAGGCCCTTGCATCTACAGTGAACAGGGTAAGTAGGGCTTTTAGATGTCGATTTTAGATTAATAATAACACTTCAACGTTATATCTTTATTCAGAATTAAACTGTTGTGTATCTAGAAAGTTTCTTAGAAACTAATCCAATCCCTCCCTTTGGAAAATGGGGAAATGGGCTGGTGAAGTGACCAGCCTAAGGTTGGCTAGGATGTAATACCCTGGAAGTGTATTTACAGCATACTAATTATTGGTTGGTTGATTGGCTGGTCTTATTTTTAGAAACAGGGTCTTTCTGTGTAGTCCTGGCTGTCCTGGAACTTGTTATGACCTCAGACTCCCAGAGATCCTTCCTGCCTCTGCCACACAAGTGCTGAGAACCACCATGTTCAGCTCAAACTAATATTTTTTAATTACTGGAAAAGCTTGAAGTGCTTGTTTCTAAAAATGACATGAAATAAAAATTAATTAATTAAAAAACCAGGTGCTTGTTTCTGAGAGGTTATTTGGGTTTGGTAACCATGTAGAGCTGTGGTTGTCTTTGTACTGACTGGAGTTTTTCTTTTATATATGCCAGCGTATGACCATACATATTCCTGCATGTATGTTTTATGTGTAAACTTGTTTTACAGAATTTGTGATCATCATTAAAGCTTAGAGTTTTAATGAACATCTAAAAAGATGCTCTTTCCTGCAGGATCCTACAGCCGTGCCTTACGTGTTTCAAGATGACCCTTACCTCATACCAAACTCTTCTCTGGAGTCTGTGAGTACTATTATGTAACTTTTCTAGGAATGTTAAAGTAAAACAAGAAACATGAACAGCTTATGAAAAGCTTATAAAATGCTTATTAATGTAAACTGACTCTTAACAAAGAATATTTAAGTATTGTCACTGCAGAAGGGTCACACTCAGCAGACAGATGTGCAAAGCACTGTGACTGGGACTTCTTGTGTTATTGTGGTTTTGTTTGTATGTTTTAAGAGAAGGGACTAATTTTTGCTGAGGATGTATGTAGTTTTTTAGCTTTTCCAAAAAGACAAGGTTTCTCTGTTGTAATTCTGGCCGTTCTGGAACTTGCTCTGTTGACCAGACTGGCTTTGAACTCACAGAGATCTGCCTGCCTCTGCCTCCCGAGGGATTAAGGGTGTGTGCTGCCACCCAGCATAGCTTTTCTTGAGTCTAAGTTATATGCATGTGCTAATTTGTATTTAAATTTTGTTTTTAAAAATCTATATAGCGTTCATTTTTATTGGCAAAGAAGTCTGGGGAGACTGCAGCAAAGTTTATTATTAATTCACATCCCAAATATTTCCAAAAGGATGTAGCTGAGCCTCATATACCGGTAAGGAGAGGTAATTATGTTTTTTTACACAGTAATATGAATGTAAATTAAATCACCATTCCTTAGCTGATTTAGCCATTTTAGTGCCCTGGATATTGGAGTAAGAACCTTTGCTAACCTTTTAAAATTCCTTTTGTATGTGAGTCCTGGATCTTCTCTGTGATGGTTCCTTTCAAAATCCTCTGGTAGCTTCCCATTTCCTTACAAAGGCCATCTCTCTGAGGACTCTGTGCTCCTTTTCCTTGTATTGCAGTCTGCACTTGCTGTTTCAGTCTTTCTTGTACTCCATTGACATTGCTATGTATCTTGCCCAGATTTCTCTTCTTGGGGCTTGAGGCTGAACTTCTGATTCGCCTTTGATCTATAGTTGTGCAGTGTTTGAAAGTGTCTGTTGAGCAGCCCCTACACTCAGTCCCTCAGTTATAGCAGTGAACAGAGCAGTTGTGCCCCTTCCTTCCTGAGAGAGTGGAAATAGCAGCTTTGTAGCAGCTTAAAGGTATTCCTTTTCCCTTATGTTCCCCAAACTCGGACCCGACACAGACATCCTCCTGTCATACTGTAGCTTTTGATGACTGGTCAGCAGGTCAGTGTCAGTTGTGGAATGGTCGGTCATCTGTTGGCCGACCACTCCCCCTTTAAGGTTTTGGCTGACAGTGCTCCTGTGCTTGGCTTTAGGGTCACTATTGCCTGACAAGGGTCTCCCACCTTGGAGATGGTGCTGTGGACACTGTACTATAATGCACTGTCTCTATCTCTGGTTTGTTTGTGTTAGTGATGGAGTGTAGGGCCTCCTGTGAGTCTGCAACCTGTGTGGGTTGCTTTTCTGGTTGTGACAAAATACCTGACAAGAAGCAATGTAATAAAGGAAAGGTTTAGTTTAGCTTCTAGTCCAGGAGATGCAGCCCTTTGTGGCAGGGAAGCGTGGCATCAAGAGCAGCAGCCAGTCACATTGTAACCATGGCTAGAGAGCAGAAAGCCATGCGTCCTAGCAGGTAGTTCACTTTCTCTTTACGCACAGTCCAGAACCTATGTGGCGTGGTGTCTCTCACAGTCAGGATGGGTTTCCAACCTCAGTCACGCTGACCTAGAAATCCCTCAGACATGCCGAGAGGCTTTTCAGTGCTTCTTGATTCTGTCAAGTTGGCAGCATTAACCATCACTATTCCTAACTAATGCCTTAATCTTTCCTCATTAGAATACGGGTGCTTTGAAGGTAGCGAATCTTTCCTTTAAAAAACCTCAGATTCTCTAATGCCTAACTTAGTACCTGGAGTGAAGTGTTACCTATTCTAAATATATTTGAAAATAGTGAATGAAGTAAAACCAGAATACCTTGATGGTATTGTGTTGAGAGGAGAAGCAGCCTCTGGGAAAGAGCTTTGGTTTTTATAAAGATGGAATCTGATGTCTTTAACCAAGATTGGCAGTAAAGGAAGAAAAGTGTTTCGATTGGGGGGGCGTTGTGGAGTGATAGGTTTTGTTTTGTTCTGTTTTTATTTTTTAAGACAGGATTTCACTGTGTAGCCATGGCTAGCCTGGAACTCAGAAGAGATCCACCTGCCTCTGCCTCCAGAGTGTTGGGATTAAAGATGTGCTCCACCAGGCCTGGCTCTTTTTTGTTGTTGTTGTTTGTTTTGTTTGGGAAGAAGGCTTTTTACGGAAACAAAAGTATCAACCTTAGGTTGAAACCTTTGGTTGGGAGTAGGGTCTTTAGGGTATGGATTGAATAATTATGTTTGAATGTTTTTACATCTTCAAGTTAGGTAGCTAAACAGTCTTCTATTTAGGTAGCAGAAGCTTACTAGCCTTCCTTTTCCTTTTCTGTATATTTTGTTTTAGATCTTATACTAAGATGTTTATGCTCCAGTGTAAGTGGCATGTAGTGCAGGAAATAGGAACTGGAGCTGTGAATTTATTTTGGTATGTTGATGCAAACAGCCTCATCCTATTTTGTTATCCAGTTACCTTTGCCTGTTTGTAGTCATTTATTCATTTTCTGTTTCTAGTGCTTAATGCCTGAGTGCTTCGAACCTCAGATTGAAGATGTAAGTGAAGCTGCCTTGAAAGAACGAATCAAACTCAAAAAAGTCAAAGCTTCTGTGGACCTTTTTGATCAGCTCTTGCAAGCAGGTGACTCATTTCAGTAAGAGCCCCTTTTAGAACATGGGACCATTTTATATGAGCTAAATAGTTTGTGTAAAAATGAAGTGTTTACTTTGCTTGATGGCATTGTTTTTGTTTTAGTGTAACATAATCATTTTCTGCCCCAGCTTCATACTGGGATTGTAAGTGAGGCAGAACTGCAAGTTTATTCATTGCTTTCGAGATGTGCACTAGTAAAGAAATTACTTGCTGATCCTTCCTTGACCTTTGTTTTTACCATCAGATTGAGAAGGCAGGGCCAAATAATACAGTAGGGGTGTGTGTTTTGCTTGCTTGCATATCTATATCCTATGTGGGCCTGGTACCTGAGAAGGCCAGAAGAGGGCATCAGATCGCTTTAAGTGGAGTTATGGGTAGTTATATTACTACTGTTGTGGGTACTGGGAATCAAACCAGGACCTATGGAAGAGTAGCCAGTGCTCTTAACTGCTGAGCCATCTCTTCAGCCCCAGAGAAATATTTTCAAAGAAAAACTATTCAGCTGGCATCAGGGACTTGATATTGATGTGGCTCTGCCTAACTTAGTAGCCTAGAAAAGACCATGTAATTTTTTCAAGCATCTAACATCTCTGGTGCTTTGAGTTAGATCTGCATAGCCAAAGAAATTACCATTCTAGATAATATGGCTGATAAGCTACTATAGATACACATGTCCCTCCAAGCCGTGTAACGTCATTAAATTTCAGTGGTCTACACTGCTATTCAGTGAATTAGAAAAAAAAAAAATGCAAGCCAGGTGATGGGTGGCGCACACCTTTAGTCCCAGCACTCTGGAGGCAGAGGCGGGCTGCTCTACAGAGGGCGTCCAGGACAGCCAGGGCACAGAAACCTTGTCTCAAAAAACAAGAAAAAAAAGAAGCTAAATATAGAAGATATGAAAACTAAACAAATTATTGACATAACCATTTCAATCCAAAACATTTTCTTGAGCCCTTATTTAAGAATTTGGGGATGCAGTGTTCCATGGCATCAGAAAGGTGATACCGGATAGTATATTGGTAGGTTTTTCTGCTTCCTGAATGTGAGCAGTGCTTGATATAAATCTCAGTTGAACTCCTTGGTGCTAAGGCTTCTGGTTCTGCCCACAGTGGTGTAGGTGTGTGGAGTCACTCAGTAAATGCTTTTAGGGTTTTTAGGCAGGGTGTGTGTCACCTAAACTGCCTATAGCACTCTGTAGTCGAGGATGGCCTTCAACTCCTGCCTCAGTTGCTTGAGTGCTGGGATTATAGGCATGGACAGTTATGCCGACCTCAATAAACTGGGTCTTTTTTTTTTAATACTTCCTTTTGAAGATTTTTTTTTTTTTAGATTGACTTATTTTATGTGCACAAATATTAAGTGGAAATTTACCTGGACCAGCAGGTCTTTCTTCAGTGACAGGTTCCAGAGAGGAAGGACCTACACATCAGAAATAAAGAAGAGAGGAAAGCTGGGTCAGGAGGTCTTGCACAAGCTGTGTCTTATTAAACCAAACAAGTTTATTAAGAAGTACTACATTTTATATACAGTGTGCAGGGGGCAATGGAACAGAGTCAGCAGAAAGCTGTCGTGTTACATCATTAATTGGTAATGTGGTAGTAGGGATTCCGTATGTAGCCAGACAGGCCCCCATTAATAGAAAAGTGAAGAATTTCCTCTGACAGGCTTGGTTCTTAGGTATCTGAAGGCTTCTTTTTTTTTTTCTCCTCACCACAGGAACCACAGTCTCTCTTGAAACAACTAATAGCCTCTTGGATTTATTGTGTTACTATGGTGACCAAGAGCCCCCAGCTGACCATCCTTTTCAACAAATTGAACATTCAGAAAACTTGGTAAAAAAGAAAGAGCTTGGCTTTGTTTTCTAAAATAATATTTTCTCAGAATGGGTCAGGGCTCTGCGCCACGTATCACTGGTGAGAGTCTGCTGAGGCACAGGAGCCTTCCGCAGCAGTGATAAACAGAGGAAGGAAGACAGGAGCCGCTGTGGTGTGCTCATTTTACGTGTCTGCTAGTTACACGATGGCGTGTTTTGTCATGGCGCTTTCATTCGTGCTTTCTACTTTCTACTTTTCTACATACTGCTTTGTCCTTTCCTAGTGGTTTCTTTCGTCTTCCCAAATAGTACCTCTCCTACTTTGTTTTTAGAGTCTATATATGTTTTGAGGAAAAAAGGAGAGTGTATGGATGAGAAAGAACAAGCAATGTCTGTTTTTCTGAATCTGTATAATCTAGTTCCATCCATTTTCCTATAAAACGCCATGATTTACCTTTATGGCTGAAGAAAACTTCAATGTTTATCTCTTCCTGCCCCGACATAAAGGGTCTTGCTAAGTTGCTTGGACGGGCCTTAAATTCCTATTCTGCATGCCTCAGCCTCCTAAGTAGCTGGGTTGTAGGCTCCATTAGGCTTAGCTACGTGGTGAGTTCCAGGACTGGAGCCAGGGCTAGCTAGTGAAAGCTTGTCTCAAACAAACAAACAAACAAAAAATCCCATTTAATAATGGGTGTATAGGCAGATTTGGCTATTGTGGGGGGGTTGGGACCCGCTCTAGTCCTCACCAGGGTTCCTCAGTCTCCATGAAAGGAGGATAATCGAGAAAGTTATGGCAAATGAACGCAGTACTTCATTCTGTCGGACCCCATATGGCAAGCTTTTTGCGCTTTAAGAATGACACTTACAGAACATGCTTTTTGTATGATAATTCCACGCAAGAGCGTTTCCTTTAATAATAATATAAAGAAATTAGAAAAATTAAAAATTACAAAAAATAACAATGTGCGCATTGGAGGAAAATTACAAGGCTCCCTCTCAGACAAAGACTTTTCTCTAGCTAAAATGGCAAACTGCAGGCTTCCTTATCTAATGGAATGCCGGTGTCAAGCATACATCAAAAGGGAACCAATGCAAGAGTGTTCATCCCGTCCCAGCTGCAGGCCTCTGGTCTTCAAGGTTAATTTTTGTGAGTAGTCTTCTAACTGTGGCTCTGTCTCCATGGGAAGGTCAGTTTAACCAAGAATACTTTTTTATGTTATGTCTGCAGTAAGCATGAATAGTGTTCACACATGCCAGGACTTGAAGGTCAGTAAACTGTTTACAATTACTTAGAGCTAAGATGCCAGTGTCCCTCTCCCAGCCAGTCCAGGAATTGATTTGAGTTTTAACTATTAGGCCAAATAGACAATATTACTGATGAGAGGCTTTTGTCACCGTGCAGTAAAGATAAGAAGGGGGCAAGGCAGTTAAAGAACTCCAATTCTAGCAAGCGGCTGGGACCCTTGTCCAGCTGGCAGCGTCCATTCCTTGGATTATTGGATCCCAACACTGTTGTAAACAGGGCCATAGTAAATATGTGTGCAGATATCTCTACAGTGTGTAGTTTTCAGGTGTATACATGCTCCCAGGAATGGCGTAGCTGGATCATGCGGTTTCTGTTGTTCTGTTTATGTTGGGTTCCATAGTGGTTCCACTAATTTACGTTTCCACATGTGTGCTGTGGCATGTTCAGGTCCATACTGAACACACAGTGAAACTTAAATTTATACAGATCTGGGCAGACAAGAGGGAGCATGTTGGGCTTGTGCCGGGTGTTACCTGTATATGAAGTAGTAGCCTGTCTCAAAGCTCAAGAGTTTCATTCTAGAAATAGGTTTCAAGGAATCCTTTGTATCCAGTGGACAGCGGTGCATATGTACTATTATCTAAAACAATATGGATTCATGCCTGTACTTGCAGAGACCCTGAAACAGTATAGATAGCCAGTAGCGTGTGACGATGGGGAACATAGCTGTTACATATTCCTGAATGGTATGAAAAATTCATCCTGGAAGCAAGAGTTACTGAGCGTCCATAATTTAAAATCCCCAGTCCAAATTTTATAACTGAAATGCTCCAAATTCTGAGCTTTTTGACTCTACTGAACAGAAAACTCCACATCTGGTCTTAACGTGCTTTCAAAACTCCATTGTAGTGTGTGTATTCGGAGGGTGGATTTCATGTTTAGATCGACATCCCCTTTTGGACAGGAGGTTTGATCTTTGTTTTTATAAAAGCCAATTTTCATTTGTTAGAAGATAAAATTTTTAAGGTGGTTCTGAGTAATGGTATTAGCGGCCGCTTCTGTTCTTGTTGGCTGATTGCAGGTTACTTCCCCGTACAGTACCTTGAGCACTGTGAAGTGCTCAGTCAGTGAGGGAGGCATATCTGTGTCCTTGTGTCCCAGCCTTGCTCCAAGGTGGCAGGCTACAGCACTAGCCTCGATTTCTGCAGGTGCCAGTCAGGCCGTATGTCTGCCTCATCTCAGATATTTATAAATGAGGGCGAGGTCTAGTCGTTTAAAGCTTGCTTAACTAGCGCTAGAAATTAATGTCAGCTTCTCTTCACTTTTCCTCTATTGTGTGCAGTATTTTTTTTATGAGTCAAACCAGTTGTGGCCTCTGGAAGCAGAGCGCACTCTGTCTTTGTTGTCTTCTGTGTTTAACCCTAGGCTGGCCATCTCCAGATGACCGTCCGTTTAGGAGCTGTTTGCGCTCTCCTCAGTGTGCAATGATTCCCATGCCGAAGGCATGCACTGTGGGTGTAAACATAGCTTTGGGTTTTCTTTGTCTTTGCTAATCTGTTATTTTTTTGGTTTTCTGAATTTCTTTTGCTTTTCTGATTTTAAGTAGGCTGCAAGCAAACATCTTACATTTTATTTCATCCATCCTAGGAAGAGGCCACGGAGGAAAGTAATCAAACATCCAAGATGAAGACTAGTACTTGGAAGTAAGTTACACACAGGAACCTTGTGTTATGGGGATTTTATGGTACATGCGAAATAAGTCACATCATCCTTCGGAGTTGCAATCTTTTTTTTTTTTTTCATTTTACAGTTGTATTCCACAATCTATCTTTGTATATTTTAGATCTTTTATCGTCTTGTCCCTCCCCCCCCCTTGTGTATGTGAGAGAGAGAGAGAGAGAGAGAGAGAGAGAGAGAGAGAGAGAGAGTGAGTCTAGGCTGTCCTAGAGCTCACTGTGTAGAACAGGCTGCCCTCAACCTCAGAGCTCCTCCTGCCTCCCTGGTGCTGCAATTAAAGGTGTGTGCCCGCACACCTGGCTTCTTAGTCACTGGTGTAGTGAAGGTCCCGCCTGCACGCCCAGGCTAGCCTCAGGCACGGCCACTCCTGCACCTGTTCCCGGAGTCGCTGTCACCAGTGTGCAGCAGCATTCTAGCATGGACTCTTTTTCCTACGGTGGACTCCTGCCACCATGCAGAATCCATTTAGGGTTTGACCTGCTCGTACTTGGTTGTTCTTCCTCTGTAGTTTCATTAATAGTGCTGCCGTGAGATACAGATACCTAATTATGAAAGATTTGATGTATTTTTGTTTACAAGAAGTACAGTTTGAAAAAAAATGAATAACATTTATGGTTGAACATTTAATTAAGTAGCACCTAAAATAAAAAAGGAGTATTCTGTGTGGCTATCTAGAGAAGAAAGGTTGCCGTTAATACCAGAAATTCAGATCTAAAGAGATGGCTCAGTAGTCAAGAGCATTTCTTTTTCTCACAAAGGGCCCAAGTTTCATTTGCAGCTCCAGGAGATCTTACCTCCGTGGATACCCTGGCACACGTGACATGCATTCAAACAGATGCATACATGTCAGTTTTGTAGTAAGATCTTAGCTCATATCCTACTTCTGTCTGATTTCTATAAAATTGGGGTGTTTAGTGTTCAAGAAAGTTTATATGAAAGCGGCACCATTTTCTTTCCCTCTAGTACAGGGCAAAAGGGGACTTCTGTATTGGGATTCAAGTAGCAGTGTGGGGGGCAGAGGAGAGCCTCTGCTGTGTATCTTGTGGTGCTTGTGTTTTATGTTTTTACCTTGGTGTGAGGTGTTAATAAACACATCTCATTCCTGGTCTTGTCCCTGAGCTTTGACTGTCTAGACAACTCAGACCTTTGAACTTCCATTTTTTAGTAGATAACCCCGTCACACTCCCTGGGTAGTAGAATGGTTATTCACATTGCCTAGAACATTGCCAAAAAATCTTGACAGTTACTACAAGTTTTTCCCTCTGGCTTATGTTTATTATGTTGTTTCTAGAGCACAAAACAATGCTGAGAGAATCTTTGCTCTAATGCCAGAGAAGAACGCCCACTCGTACTGCACAATGATCCGAGGGATGGTGAAGGTACCTTTTTTTGTTTACTTTTATCTTAAAGGTCCATTGAGTTGGTGGTTCTTTTCGGTCCCTATACTACTAACAGCTTTGTGAAATGCTTGGGGTCATGAGAGTGTGCATGATGTGGTATTTTGGGTTTGGGGTCAGTTCTAAACAGGATGTCTGTCTATTTGCTTCATAAACCTTTTGTACACGTAACATGAAAACAGTTCTACTCTTGGAGACAGGGTCTCACTGTGTAACCCTGGCTGGCTGGAATCGTTACGAGACTGCTTAAATTCACAGCAGTCTCTCTGCCTCTGCCTTATTGAAGGTGCTCCACCACACCTGACCAAGTCAGACTCAAAGTTCTTCCCACCCTTGTCTCCAGAGTAATTGAGATCTTGGGCATATACTGTAGCACTTAGCATGATCATTTTATGTAATAACTTTGTGAGCCTGTTCTCTGTACGTAACCTGTTAAACGAGGTCCTACTGAGCTTAGCATTTCAGATTTTTGATTAGAGAAGAACAACCTGTGTTAAAATTAATTCATGTATGTGCATATGCATCTGTCTGTGTCTAAGTGTAAATAGATGTGTGTGTGCATGTGCTCCTGTGCCCATGGTGGGTAGTAGAGCATGCCGGATGCCTGTGAGCCAGAGTTGTTGCAGGCATTTGTGAGCCACCTAACATTGGGTGGGAATGAGAGCTCTGAGCCTTGTGGTTGAGCACCGACCACTCTATGGGCTGTCCTCTCTCCCACTCTTGTACTGACATTTTGGATCCAGGGTTTGTTAGATGCTTTCCTGTGTGTTGTAAGATGTTTTAGTGTTAGGTTGTATGTTGTCCCCCACCCCCACCCATTAGATGAGTAACATGCTCCTCCCTTGCCCTCAGATGTAACAACTGAAAATGTCTCTAGGCATTGCCATTGCCCCCTGGAAGAAGCCCAGCACACTAGAACACAAGCTCCCCTGGAAGGGGAGCCTCCTGTTGATGGGCTCACGGCCCAGATGTGAAACATGGGTATTGATGTTAATGGGCTCACGGCCCAGGTGTGAAACACTGGGTATTGATGTTGATGGGCTCACGGCCCAGATGTGAAACACTGGGTATTGATGTTGATGGACTCACGGCCCAGGTGTGAAACACTGGGTATTGATGTTGATGGGCTCATGGCCCAGGTGTGAAACACTGGGTATTGATGTTGATGGGCTCACGGCCCAGATGTGAAACACTGGGTATTGATGTTGATGGGCTCATGGCCCAGATGTGAAACACTGGGTATTGATGTTAATGGGCTCACGGCCCAGGTGTGAAACACTGGGTATTGATGTTGATGGGCTCACGGCCCAGGTGTGAAACACTGGGTATTGATGTTGATGGGCTCACGGCCCAGATGTGAAACACTGGGTATTGATGTTGATGGGCTCATGGCCCAGATGTGAAACACTGGGTATTGATGTTGATGGGCTCATGGCCCAGGTGTGAAACACGGGGTATTGATGTTGATGGGCTCACGGCCCAGATGTGAAACACTGGGTATTGATGTTGATGGGCTCACGGCCCAGATGTGAAACACTGGGTATTGATGTTGATGGGCTCATGGCCCAGATGTGAAACACTGGGTATTGATGTTGATGGGCTCATGGCCCAGGTGTGAAACACGGGGTATTGATGTTGATGGGCTCACGGCCCAGATGTGAAACACTGGGTATTGATGTTAATGGGCTCACGGCCCAGGTGTGAAACATGGGTATTGATGTTGATGGGCTCACGGCCCAGATGTGAAACACTGGGTATTGATGTTGATGGGCTCATGGCCCAGATGTGAAACACTGGGTATTGATGTTGATGGGCTCATGGCCCAGGTGTGAAACACTGGGTATTGATGTTGATGGGCTCACGGCCCAGGTGTGAAACACGGGTATTGATGTTGATGGGCTCACGGCCCAGGTGTGAAACACGGGTGTTGATGAATGAATGACTTCAGTGGTATTTTCTTCTTCTCTCCAGCACCGAGCCTATGCACAGGCGTCGAACTTGTACACCGAGTTACTAAATAACAGACTTCGTGGTGAGTTTGCGGACTCCCCTCTACCTCTGTCTTCTCGAATAAGATTCAGTGAGAGCTTTGGATCTTGCCTCAGTCATTGGCCCGCAGTTGGTGTGTATGCTGTGGGTGTTCTGAGTTTTTTCTCTTTGGTTGACACATCATGATTACAGTGGGAATAGAGAGCTAGGTCTTTGTGTGTGTGTGTCTGGAACTCACTCTGCAGACAGATCTAGGCTCAAACTTACCTCTGCGTCCTGAGTGCTGGGATTATAGGTGAGCGCCCCCCTGCCCCCCGGGGGTGGGGGCTGAGATCTAGTTCTAAGGACTTACTGAGATTAGCTAAGAGACTCCAAAGATCTATCATTTTCTCTTTAACTCAGCTGTTTTGAGGTAAATTTTCAATCTCAATCTTGTTAAAGTACTTTTCCTTTATAGCTGATGTATACACCTTCAATGCATTGATTGAGGCAAAAACAATGATATCCAATGAGAAATTTGGTGGAAAATGGGATAATATACTGGTAAGGAAACACTTCATTGTCTTCTATCCACCTTTTAATAAGAAAAATTAGTTTAGCATTTCTGTGGCAGTCACTATTCTCAGCTAACAACTGCTCAGTCCCCTGCCCTTGCTTAAGAAGCCTATCTAACACATGTAAAGAATGACTGTAGCTACAATTTAGGAAGAGTTGAGACACTTTACATGTAATTGTTTTTGTTGGTGGTTATAAAAGTAACAAGCCTATTATAGAATTCTGGTCAGGGAAGTTAAATTGAAATCACCAGAAAGTATTTTGTCAAAACTCAAAAATAGAGCTTGATTTTATACCATCGTGATCTGTTTTTAGGCTCAGTTCTTTTTTTAAAGTCTCAGTTTGGTGAAGACTACAGATAGACACCTGATCCCTGGGGTGAATGACAGGATTTGGAGACAGATACACATGATCGCAGGACAGCATTAGAGGACAGTGTCGCTGGCCCTGCAGAATAGAAAGTTCTTTGTCACTGATTTTGGTTTCGTTGGTTTTCTTGAAGAAAAGTCTCACTGTGTAGCCTTCACTGGTCTGGAACTTGATATGTACACCATGCTGGGTTTGAACTCACAGAGATCGCTTGTGCAGTCTCTCAAGTGCTAGAATTAAAGATGTGAGCCAGCTAAGTGGGCTGTTAGTTTCTTAAAGCAGATAGTTATTAAATTAGGAATATATCTGCTAACTTGTATATAGCTACAAAATTCTTTTCAACAGTTTTGGCAGATTACCCTGGAATAAAAAATATTTTCTGTTTCGGATTCACCCAGGATCTGCTGAAACATATGGTTGCACAGAAGGTGAAACCAAACCTGCAGACTTTTAATTGCGTGCTGAAATGTCTCCAGAGGTTTTACTCGACTGGAAGGTTGTCGGCCTTACAGACTTTACGTGAGATGAAATACCTTGGAATAGGTAAGGATTCTCCTGGAATCCTCACTGGAGATGCGTGCTGAACTGACCACTGAGCTCAACCAGGGAAGCAAGAAGTGTTACTATGGTTCTGTAAGGATTTCCTTCTGGCGTGCGTAACTTCCTGTGCACTTGGCCTTTGTAACTATCTCTGCATTCGAGCCCAGATAAGAATGACAGGAAGAAGAAGTCATAAACATGTATTCACCAATTTTTGGCCAGTAAATCGCTAAACAATACAAGAGATATTGCATAGCCTTCACAGCGTAGCAGATGTTACAGGTGATCTAGTAATGCTTGAGTTACACATTCGGTCGCTTGGGGGTGATATGCAGGAACCTCACGTTTTACAGGAGGGCATCAGTGGGGTTCTGGATTTACTGCCCCCGGATACAAAGTGGTAATGGCCTGCTATGATGGCAGTGCCTATCCTTCATGTTCTTTACAGTAAATACAATGTCGCGCTAACATTTTACAAACTTCTTCTGTAGCGTCTTGATTTTGAAGGAAATTGATTGCTTTGTTAGCCAGTTTTAAATTCCAGGACATTTCCTAGCAAAGCTAGGTGTTCTGACCCCAATTCCGTGCTAGCATGTGTTGTCTCAGTAGCTACTTAATTCAAGACCAGCTGGGCACTGATTGCCCCATGGTGGGCTGCTGTTCCCAGTGATGGGCATTTACAAAGTGGCGCTGTCTGCACAGCGCCTACACTTATTCATGAATGAGCTGAAAATGCCTTGAAGGAATAGAAACGTCTCTTGCTGAAACTTTCACATTGTGCATCAGCTTTATTCTGGAAAGCTGTGTGTTTACTTTTTTTCTTTTTTCTTTTGTCTACTTGCTAATTTGAGAACCCTCGCTTGCAACATACCATCATATTATTCGCCTGTTTTACCCGCAAGGTATGTGAAACCTCACATTATTTTGATTTATATGAGACTTGGCCATCTCTGTTGAGTTCATGTAATTGTTGAAGTACTTGCTCTTCATATGCAGGAAAGAGAGAACTAAAAGGCTGGAGAGATGGCTCAGTGATTAAGAGCACTGGCTGCTCTTCCAGAGACCAGGTTCAATTCCTAGCTCCCACATGATGGCTCACAATCATCTATAACTCTAGTCCCAGGGGATCTAACGCTTCTTCTGACCTCCGAAGGCCCCAGGCACACATAGGCATATCTGTAGACAAAACACCCATTTTTGTAAAATAAAAATAAATAACAACTAAAATAGAATTGAGGCCTGCATGGTGTTGCATGGTAATCTAGTGCCAGCACTTATGAAGCAGAAGAATCAAAAGGTTGGGGGCATGCAAGACTACTTCCAAAAAAGAACATTTACAAGTGACCATTTACACTTTGAGCAAAAGGTTAGTCCTGAGGGTGGTGCTCTTGACTGGGATTCCAAATACGGACTGGAGAGGGCTGTAGAGTGTGCTTGGAGTGTAAAGAGGGCTGAGTGCAGCAGGTTGTAGCTCCGGGTCCCCTCCAGCCTCTACTGCGCTGCTCTGTACAGTCCTTAGTAGCCACATGTGACTAGGGAGTTCCGGCCTTGGCAGCCATGTTCTTCTGTGGGTTCCAAGGGTCAGACCACGTCAGGCCTGGCAGCAGTTACCTCAGGTAGTCCCGTGCCGTCTCACTGCTTCACGAATCGCCCTCTCTTACCCTGCTGTCTCCTCTCCTGCCAGTCTTCCTCACAACAGTTGCCCGTCTGCTTTCGTATTTGTGTGGAAGCATATGCGCCTGTGTGATCTAGGCTTTTGTGTAGAAGAGGAATGCAGTATTTGTCTGGCTGTAACTTAATTTTGCTTAACATGGTGATCTCCAATTTTATTTTCTTGCAGATAAGACTTAACTCTTATTCTTAAATAGAACCCCATCATATATTCTGGACCTGGTGTCACTTGCTTATAATCTCAGAATTTGAGAAGTAAAAGCAGACGGATCAGATGTTGAAGGTCATACATAGTTGCAGGCCAGTGTATGCTGTATGAGCCTCAGAAAGGGGGGGGGGGTTAGAAAATTAGGTCAGTCAGTGAAAAGTTTGTTATACAATCTGAAAACTAGAGTTTGGTCCCCAGAACACAGGTTGGTGGCACACACTTGTAGTCTTAGCATCAACAGGCCTATCCAGCCCTGCCCCATTTCCTTTAAATTGCTCTTGTCATGGCGTTTTATCAAAGCACCAAGACAGACCCTGTTTCAAAAAGGCAGATAGATAGTTGAGTGAGTTAAGTGTTTGCCTTGCAAGCCTTGAGAGCTTAAGTTAGATTCCAGAGCCAGTGTAAAGCCTACTTGGTAGAGTGTGACTCATAGCAGTGTTCCATGGTGAGGTGGGAGGAAGAGACAGGAGAATTAGCCCCCCAGAAGCAGCTCACGGGTGAGCCTCTGTTTTGTGATCTTCCTACCTTAGTGTTGGGATTAATAAGCATGTGCCACATATACTGGGCTAGCAATGTCCTATTCAGAAAGTCCTTGCCTGTGCCAGGATTGTCCCTGTGATTCTCCTCTGTAGCAGTTTCAGTGTTAGTTACGTTATGGTCTTTGACAGGGTGAGATTATTTTCTACATATAGAAATACAATATTGAGGGCCCCAGAGGTGGCTTAAGTGGTTAAGAAAACTTGCTGCTCTTCCATAGGACCTATGTTCAGTTCCTATTACCCACTGGCTCACCACCACCTGTAACTCCAGCATCCAGGGGATCTGACAACTTCTTCTGGGCTCCTGGAACACGTACACACATGTTCTTACATAAGATTAAAAGAATTTTTTAAAAAAGAAAGAAATATAATTTTCCCATACCTTCTGTTTAAAAAACTGTTTCTACAGTATATTTCTTGGCCATTTGCTACATTTGCTGAGTCCTCTCTGTTCCATTCTGCTGACTACATACGTGCCTTTGTGGTATTGTACAGTAGGAGACATGTAGGTCCTTGTGCTCACAGATAAGCACTATGGGAACCAGCAATGTTAAACATACAGGGTTGTCTCTTCAAAGGGAGAAATGCATAAGCTGTTTTCCTCCCAGAAGGCTGGCAAGATGTTATGGACTGTTGAGTTCTGCATTACCTGTATGGCCAGGCCACACTGGGTCCCTCAGACCCTTATGTGTTTGGGGTTTTTTTTTGTTTTTTGTTTTTACCTTGAGCTTGCTTAGTCAGTTAATCTATAGTACCTATCTTTATGTGAAATTCCCAGTACGACTTGTACTTTACAAGAGTTTTGATATAGTCATGTCTTAAGCTTTGCTGTGCCCATGGGATTGAGTGAATTATCACCAGGAAACTTTTTACCAAATTGTACTGTGCTTGAATATACCTAAAATAAACTACCTGGTGTTCGACTTTCAAAGTTTGATTGAATAACACCAACTATTATTGAGTAGCGTTAAATTGAACTCTCTTTTTGCCTCTAGTGAATGAATACTCTGTGGGCTGTGGTGCTTGCAGAGACCCCCACAGTATACTAATAAGTACAGTTTTTGACCTATTAGTATTAGTATTCTTTTACCTTTTTCAAAACCCGTTTATTTTCTGTGTAGCTAGAATGTCTTGAACTTGCTGTGTAGCTCAGGTGGACCTCTAATTCCTCCAGGAGTTAGCGTTGGTATTAATAAGCATGCATGGCCGAGCCTGGCTCATGTGACTTCTAGGAACTGCCCATTCACCAATTCCGAACTTGGCTTTTTTTCTTGGCCTCCTTATCTGATTTTACTTTAAAAGAACACAAGTATCAAATAATTTAGTTAAGTGTGTTTGGAGTATGGGTGTGGGGGGGTATTTGTCTCACTCCAAAGAAATTTGAGCTTGTGAAGAGACTTAAGGGTGAGGTCTAAATGGAAGGGAAGGACAGCACAATGATTGTTACAGGTTCTCAGAGACTTTGGTTCTGGGCTGTAGAATTTCGTCTAGCAAATGTTTGGTCCTGCCCAGCTCTCCTCCAGGTCTTAGGCTAAAGCTGGAGGCCGCAGATGGATAGGGGCTGTGGAGTTGGGGGTATTTATGGAAATAGACTACTGGTGAAACCCACTTGCCTTGTTTTACTGCAGGTAGCTCTATAAAGTTACCATCCCTCATCATCTATAGCATCATGAATGAAATTGAGGGGAGGAAATTTGCTCCACGGGACCTGGATGATGGTAAGTACGGCGACTGCTTGTGCTTTCCCCAGCTAGTGAGAGGTGGCTTGCCTGAGGGCCATTATACGTTGCGGGCAGTGTTTATTTAGCTAAGTAACAATATATGAATTGATATTCTGAGAAAGCCAGGATGTCTGTCGCATATTCATATTGCTGATACGAAAATAGGTTACACCCATAACAACCAAACCTCTTGTGAACTTTGGTTTTCAGATAAATTCTTTCAGTCGGCCATGAATGTGGTGAGTGCCATTTCCGTAGCTCACTGCCACTGCTCTCCAGGCGTTGTCTCCTCATTCTTCCTGGGACTGAGACTCCTGTGTCCTCTCACCACCTAACTCGTGTTCGTGTCTGTGCCTCTACTGTCCTTCTTTCCCTGCAGCCTATACATTTAAAATAATATCATATCCCCACCCGATTGTGTTGCCTTTTTTCGTGCTTGCTTTAGTAAGCTTGAATTTTTGCCCATTAACTTTGTAAAGTGAAGGACATAGACTGTTAGGTTGGTTTTCATTTTATCATCATAGAAATTTTACGTTTTCAGGATGAGAAGAGAGAGAGCATCCTTTTGCTGAGGATAATTGTATGGCAGGCAGCCTAGGGTCTGTCCTTGGGCGTTCTCATCTGAAAGCTTATGGTTGCTCATATGCAGCCCTGGGTAGTGTATTGCACCAGAGGGAAGAGCTAAGCATTTCCAGGCTGGTTCTTGAAGCCATTTCATGATGATTTTGATGGTATAGCGGTACAATTGCTAATTCTAAATAATTTTGTTGTAAATTTCATAAACCTAGGGTGGTCCCCTCCTCGTTCCTTGTTTCTTTTTTGCTGTCACAGAGTTAACTGAATCTAGCAATAAGTATTTATACAAAGAAATATATACTATTCTCTATGTGTCAAGTCACTGTTTGACTGACAAGAACGTCTGGGTAATATTACTTGCAAATTTTCAGTGTTCGTCTCTCAGAGATTTAAAGCTTGCTTACCAAGTACATCGTCTTTTAAACACGGGAGACAACCGGAAGTTCATTGGCCATGATGTTCAGCGTAATTTCTATTAGTAAGTATGTTGCTAAAGATTGTATGTTTTTGAAGATTTGATGTGTGTGCTTGTATGCACATATCTATGCATGCATGGGAAAGCCAGAAAAGGGTACCAGGAGTCCTCCTCCGCTCTCTACCTGTTCCTCTGGGGCTCGTGTTGCAGCTGGTCTGGAAGCCCAGTGGGCCTTCTGTCTCTGCCCTGCCTTGGAGTTGGGTAACAGGCATTTGCTAAGAATAAGAATACCTAGCTTGTTAAGTGGCTGCTGGGATCCAGACTCTAGTCCTCAGGATTTTGGACCAAGGTTCTTAACTCTCGCGCCATCTCTCCAGCTCCCTCCTTTAATTTAAATGCTAGACTCTGCAATGGGAGCATCTTAGCGCCTGTGTCTCGGCTCCAGTTTTAGGTCCTATGCCAGCTGTTGCGTAGTACATGTAATTGAGTACTTGAGATTAAAGCCGTGTGGCTGAGGAGATGGCTCCATGGGTCAAGCATGAGGTCCTAGGCTCATGTTCCCAGCACAAGCTGGTGGTCCGCAACCCTAGCATGTAGTGAGTAGAAATAGGCAGGTCCCAGGGCTAGACGACCATTCATGGTGACCACACAGTGGCGCTCCAGGTTCACTGAGGTGGTGAGACAGTTGAGGACACCTGAGACCCAGCCTGTATCCGCCTGTGTGCGGGCGGGCACACCTGCATACTTGAAAACAAAAAATTGAAAAGCCATGTTAAAATGACCGGACTGTCATGTATCTTAGGCGTTTCTTTTGTTACACTCTATGTCTTCATCTGTGAAGGTTGTTTCTGTGTGTCCAGGTCCTTGCTTCCCACGACTACGTTATATCCTGATACCATGTGATGTAACTGCTTTCTAGCTTCTGAAAGAACGTGCACTGAGCAGGCGGCCCAAACAGTCCAGCTGAGGCTCGGGGTGCATCATTTGTTTATTATACTGTTCTTATTATTGTGCGTGCACGCACCAGCATGGGGTGGAGGGGCCTGGGGGACAGCTTTGTGGCATGAGTTCTGTCATCTTCACGTGTTCCAGGGGTGGGACTCAGGTGCCAGGCTTAAGTGCCGAGTACCTGTCCCACTGAGCCACCTCCCCAACCTGAGACTGTGAACATTAAAGTTTATGCTTACTATGGTAACGCTTTTGGAATTTCACTAATCATAGCTTGTTACACACAGACTTTTTCTCTCAACAGTTCAAAGTTTTTCAGTTTGATTTGCTCAATGGAACAGATTGATGTCACCTTGAAGTGGTACAAGGACCTGGTGCCTTCAGTAAGAAGACTCGCTTGTCTTGTGTCTGTGGGTGAATGTGTGAGAGTGTCTTTCCTGGTCGCTGGTCGTTGCTTTAAAATCATGTCTGTGCTTTCTCCCGCTCAGGTGTTCCTTCCCCACTCACAGTTATTGATAGGCCTTCTGCAAGCACTGGATGTGGCCAATCGCCTAGAAATGGTTCCTCAGATTTGGAAAGGTCAGTGTCAGTTTTGTGCCAGGGCCCTCCTTTACTGAGTTTAACACCCTTGTTATGGTCAGACTTCAAGGTCATTGTTCATGTTGCATTAGATGAGTACACGTGTGAAAAATAAGCTCATTCTGTGCAGTTGTTACATGGTGGACTCTAGGAGAGGTTGCTGATTATGTGGCTGGTTCTGAATCTTCGGTGCCGGCATCCTCTCTGTTGCCTGATTACTGCCCTTGATGCAGTAAGAATCACAGTGCTGATTGTGTTGCTGAGTAGTAGTCACGAACATGAGTATGTCTGTTTCATGTGCTTCAGTTATCCGTGCCTTGGAAACTGGTACCGAAGTCCAGCTCGGTCTTACCAAGTGTAGTGCGCGCGTGCTGTGGTTTACTTTGACTGCAGTTACTGATTGGCATTGGCAGTGAGCTCACTGTGTAGCTCTGAGAGGCTTGGTACTCATTTTATAGACCAAGCTGGCCTGAACCGCTTAGCGATCCTCCTGCCTCTGTGTCCCAGTGCTGGAATTAAAGTTGTGCCAGCTTTCTAAACCCCCAGAAGATAGACATCAGTAGTAGATAAAGGTTCACAGATGTTTTGTATTTTGGTGATCACTCTTATTTTCTTTGGCTTTTAGATAGCAAAGAATATGGTCATACTTTTCGAAATGCACTAAGAGAAGAGATCTTGATGCTCATGGCCAGGGATAAGCACCCACCCGAGGTAGGGCTCAGTTCTACCATCATCTTTAGATGTGTACTGACCCATATATTTGCTAGTACTTATGTCCTTTTAAGAGTAGTTTCCCTGGCTTTATCTATCTTTCTGGGATGTTTGGATGTACAAATCCAGGTTTTGGTTAAACGTGTATTAACCATTAGCAAAATACCAATCTTAATGTTAGTCTCATTCCTGTGGTTCAAAGCAGGTAGCAGGAAAATCAATGAATGCCAGCTTATTTTAATAATAATCATAATTATTCCAGGAACTAGAGAGCTGGCTCAGTGGAAAACACTTGCTGTTCTAGTGGACCATGGCTCAGTTCCCAGTACCCACATCAGGCACATCACAAACACCGTGCACAAGTGCATGTTCTCTCCCTTCCCCTCACACACAATTAAAAATAGGGCTAGTGAGGTGGCTCAGTAGTTAAGGGCAACATGCTTTTCCAGAGTACCCTGATTTCGATTCCCAGTACCCATGTGAAGGCTCACCAATGTCTGTGACTCCAGTTCCTTGGAATACCATGCCTTCTGGTCTTAGCAGACATCAGGCACGCATATGCACATGCAGACAAAACATCCATACACACAAAAATTAATTTTTTATTTATTAGAATAAGTTATTGAAGTGTTGATATTTTTAATTGCCATCTGAACAGATAGGAGATGGCTCAGTGATAAAGGAGCTTTCTGCCAACTCTAATGCTGTAAGTTCCTTACCTGGAATCTACACGAAAGAGAAACAACTCCCACAAGTTGTCCTCTGACCTCTACACGTGGGCTCTGGCACCATTGTGTGTATAAGTATATATACAGTCAAAGAATTAGTACAAAAATGTTAAAGGAGATTCACGATTAAGATTCCAGACATGTGGTTAGCGCTATCTTAGGACGGGTCCAGGCTTCTTTTTACTGTAGTTCTTGTTTGACATGCACGTGATAGTCTCTTGATTTTAAATTCTTGTCAGACCAGCTAGGTCGTTCTGCTGACTCTTAGGACTTCTCAGCTTCAGGTAGCATTTGCTGACTGTGCTGCTGATATCAAATCCACATACGAAAACCAGGATGCCCGGCAGTCTGTTCTTGATTGGCCAGCCAACTGTCTACAGTATATAGCTGTCCTTTTTCTAAGAGGTGGCAGAACCCAGGAAGCCTGGTGAGTCTGAGTTCCTAAGGGTAGATAAACTCCAACATTTATTCCTAGAGCTGAAACAATTACTCGGGTTGAATGCTTTCTAATTCAGCTTAGCAACAGTGTATCAGGAACCAAACCTCAATATGCAGAGGTTTTAGGAGACACTTGCTATTATCTGCTAAAAAGAAACTTGGTAAGGCCAGCATGTATTTGAGAAGAGGGTATTCTCTGGTGAGCCGAGAATTATCTTTGAATTTCATACCTATTGGCTGTGTTTTGTGGGGCAAAAAATACAGCCTCATTCTTCTGGCCCTATAAATGGTTCTGAGTAATGAGAAAAGCATACTTTTGAGATGCTCTGGTAACTATCAGTTATTTGCAAGTGCTCCTCCCAGCCCATCTTCCAGCTTAAATGTGGCCTGGGTACCTTGGGCTTCTTGCAGCTGGCACGGCCTACATGAGCCCATGGTTGTGTGTGCCACTGTTCTTTTCTACCAGCACTTCTCTAATATTCTGGTTCTAGCTGGTGACCTCAGGCATAATCATTTTTTCAAAATAAAAAGGGAAGTCAGATGATCTTGTCATTCCCCTCCCTCCTTCTGCCAGACATAAATGTATTAGACATCTATTATCAGTCCAAATTTGCCAGTCAATTCCTCTCCAGAAAAAGATGTTTCAAACTTGTCTTTGGGCTATAGGTCACTTAAACATGACCTGCTAGCATGCGTGTTGGTGGGGGGGGGGGGGGGTTGCATCGCCAGGCAAGTTGACACACACTGTGAAGCAGGCTGTGATGATTGGCGCAGGGGTACGGACCTCAGCTGGATCATGGGAGCTGAATGTATGTGTTTCGCCTTTGTCTTGCATGTGGCAAGCTGATGGTGTTCACATACATGAGACTGTTGCCTTAATCTGAGCCTGTTCTTCACAATGGAGTTTCAGGACAGGCTGATTTGGGCTTTAAGAGGAAGTAAGCCACAGCTCCCACCACTGCCTCTTCTCACCTGTACAGCATGTGGGTGGATTCTTTGGAGGATACAACCAGCAGTTCTCAGCATTGGCCACATCTCAGATTTCCTGCTGAGTTTGTGCAGCCAGGATTGGCAACTAGTGGAGCCCAAATTCAGGAAGTCTGTGTAGTTATCTTAGTCACTTAGTTTCTCTGAACCCAAGAAGAAAGCAGCTCTGTCTGGTTCTCCTGTTCTTATACCAGCAGTCACTTCTTCAGTCTTGTCTCTCCTTCCACAGGAGAACGCTGGCACTTTTCAAAAAGCATAACAAGATCCCCAGGTGAGTTGACTAGGAGGCCTCACCAGGCACAGGTTTGAATTAGCCACATGGGCTTTGACTCCTGAAATGTCTCCACACACCTAAGCCGCTGCGTTTGGGGCTCTGTTCAGACAGGCGAGCAGTTCACTCAGGGCGCCTTGGTTGTCTCCACTCAGTGATCACATCTGGGGACATAGATTGTTGTCCTGTGACCTCTGCAGGGGACATAGATTGTTGCCCTGTGACCTCTGTCTGGGGACATAGATTGTTGCCCTGTGACCTCTGTCTGGGGACACAGATTGTTGCCCTGTGACCTCTGTCTGGGGACATAGATTGTTGTCCTGTGACCTCTGTCTGGGGACATAGATTGTTATCCTGTGAGGATTTGACTGATAAAAATATTCTGAAACATATTCTGCCTGTAAATATTTGACCAAAGGGGTTAAGAAATTAAGAGGGGGGCACTGGAGAAATGGCTCAGTGGTTGAGAGCACTGTGTTTTTCCCTAAGACTAAGGTTCTGGTCTCGGCAACCAAAGTCTTCAGTAGAGAAAAAGCGAGCTGGGGACTGTTCAGTTTTGGTTTCTTTTGCAGAAGTGAATTGCTGAAGGAGTTTGTGGACGCTGCAAAAGCATCTGGTAGTACTGTGCTGGCCATTGAGGTTGTGAAGCTAGCAAGCGCCTTCAGTTTGCCTGTTTGTGAAAGCCTTGCCCAGAGAGTAATGACGGATTTCACAGTCAACCCCCAACAAAAGTAAGTCTGTCTCCTGTCTGTCTTCCCCTTACAAAGCCAGGAGTGATGATGTCATGGTGGCTTCTTTTGTCATGGGAGTTTGGCAGCCTATACACTGGGCTCTTGGAACCCTTTGTTCTCGTAACAGTTCAGTGCAGTTTTGGGACCCCTAATTCTGCTTTCAAAACTGCCGCGATACCAAACACCCCCAAACCTGTGAGCTGAAGTGTGATGTCATTTCTTCCTCACAGGGAAGCCCTGCGTAACCTAACTGCATCCAACAGCAGCAGTGGAGACAGCAGCAGCGACAGCGACAGCGAGAGGTGGCCCACAAAGACTGGAGAGTTAGGGGTGGAATAGGCAGCACTGCGGATGTGATGTGAGCACAGTGGTGCAGCACCAGCCTGGCAGGACAAGACCCTGGGCTCCGTCTCCAGCACCACAGAGATGCGGATCTGGTCGTTTTTGCCAAGCGATACGCTGTGAGGTCTGCAGCTCTTGGAGAAGCCCCACACACATGCACTAAATCCACCATTGTGTCAGAACTCGCTGGCCTTTCCTGCCTACCTGTTCTCTGCTATGCTGCTCCTTTGGCCTAGAGACAAGTTTAAATTGGTTTTCATGCAGATACAGAATCACGGCTGAACTGATTGTATCGATGTTTGGGGAGTGCTTAAATGTGAATAATTGTCTCATAACTGATGAAATCAGAAGCAAGTATTGGTTTCAAGCTTTTCAACTGGCAACAATGATTACATGAATAGTGACTAAGTGTGTGTTTTTGTTTTTCCTGTTTGTCACATGGTCATGTGGAGGCTAAAGGTCAGTGGCGTGCGTCTTTTTCAGTTGTTTTTCCAGGTTTTATTTCTTTAGACAGGCCTCTCACTGAGCCTGGAGGTGGCTGGTCCAGTTAGCCTGGTGGCCAGCCCTGGGGCTCCACCTGGTGTGCGGTCCTCCCTGCGCCCAGCCTCCATCGTCTGACTGGAGCACCCGAGTGTCTTAGGGGTGTGAGCAGTATAGCTGGGCCTGCAGCACATGAGGGAGGCCCTCCATTTCCTCCCCACTGCCACACACAAGTGATAAAGCATAGAGAGCTAGTGATGTCAAAAGGAGTCACGTCTCATGACACTTGCTACTGGTCAGCTTGGTCAGCCTTTCTTAGCCATGCTCCTTCTAAGTTCTATTCATTCGAGGTTCCTGGGGCTGATGTGAGTGCGAGTGCTCCTGTCACCTCCCAGACAACTAAGACACCAAGCTCTGCGCTGACAGTTACACATGGGGTGCTGTTTTTACTCTCTTCCCAGGCGAGGACCCAGTCTTTTTATCAATCTTGGTCTTACTCACCTAGAAAACAAGGTCTAATGATGGGATTGTAGAGTAAGATGCCAGTTGATTACCTATAAAGTAATTTTGGTAAAAGGACAAAGGGCAAATTGGGAGAAGCTGGGCTGCCCACTGGCTCCAAGTCACCTGTACCTGCGGGTGGTGATACCCTTGCTGGCATTTGTGCTGTGCCGCGATGTGTTACGCATCTTCCCACCAGGCCTGACTGAACACTGGTTTGAAGCCAGCTAAAGAAGACCCTTGACATGAGTATGCAATGGCCCTTCAAATCTACTTCATGTAGCTCAAATCATCTTTCTTAGCAAACCTTCACTGAGCCAAAAATGCCATGTGAATGCCCAGTCTTCTGCTTCTTTCACCTCCTGTATTAGCAAACGGTAAATTTTCTGTGCCAAAGTTAACTACCATTCCAGTTTTTACTTTGTCTCAGCTACGTCTTGAATTTAGTCTTTGTCTCAATCCTATGCCTAGTTTTCCTTACTTCACTGGTTCCCATTTCCTGTTCATGAGATTGGACAGATTCGTACAGAACTCTCCAGTCGGGCCTTTTCTGTGTTTGGCTCTCGAGTGGCCTATTTGCTATGGATCTACAACCCCAGGCAACAAGTATCACATCCCTAAATGACAACTTAATAAATTAAATGGCTTTTTGCTATTACGGGACCCCTTGCTTTTACTTGTCTATTTTTAGACTTATTTGACACTTCCACTATGTACCCCATGCTGGCTTTCTGAAGAGCAAGCCACCTGCCTCAGCATCCCGAGTGCCCAGATTACAGCTGTGTGACACCATGTCTGCTTTCATATGCTTATATGGGAAAGATTTATTTGTAATTCAAGTCACACATTTTTAAACATGATGATGTGGTAAGGAAATTTTAGGATTAGAACTTAACATCCAATTAGAATCAGAGTCAAGGGGTAGGTTTTTCTTTATGACATTGTCAATGTGCACTCTAGCCTTGAACTCAGATCTACCTGCTTTTGTCTCCTTGAATCCTGGGATAAAAGGTACAACCAGCACACCTGGTTCAGAATTTAGGTTTGAGAAGCTTGCACACTGAGAATGGATGTGCTGCTTAAAACAGGTGCCAGCAGTTCCATTGTAAACAGCCATATTACAAAGCAGCTTTGTAAAGAGACAGGGCTCTAGAGATAGAACTCATTAGTATAATATGCCTAGTGTGCATGGAACTGTTTCCTAGTGCAAAGCATGTGGGGATGGCATATCTGAGCAACTTGTAACAGGAACTAGAGAGACCATGGTACCAATTAAACAAATGGGAGAAAGGAATCTCCTGGAGGGGGGAATCTTAGAATATATTAAGATTTATTTATATGTATGCAAATGTGCAGGTTCCCACAGAAGTAACAAGAGGGCATCCAATCCCCTGGAGCTGGAGCTATAGGTAAGCAGCTCAATCTGTTGGGAACCTGTACTTTGTTCTCTGAAAGAGAAGCAAGCACTCTTTAACTGCTAAGTCATCTCCCTAGTCCCTTAGTATGGACTTGAATGGTTAAGTGCCACCTCATATACTAACTAGATCCTATTGGTCTTAAAACCCATCTGAGGGCTGGAGAGATGGCTCTGGGTTTAAAAGCACTGACTGCTCTTCCAGAGGACCAGGGTTTAATTCCCAGCGCTCACATGGAAGGTCACAACTGTTAGTAACTCCAGTCCAGGGGACCCGAGACCCACACAGATATACATGCAAGCAAAACACTAATGCGTATTGGGGGGGGGGGGGGGCGGAGTGTGTGTCAAACTGAACCACAGCTGCCGCAGCAATACAACACTATCTGGTTCAGAAGAAACGAGTTCACGATTGCTTTGTCAGCAGTTAATGTGCGTGCTCTACTGCAACAGTGCCTTCCTTCCACTTTCCTTAATTCTTTTGGAAAGTGTTTTTCTTTAAAACCCCAAGGTCCTTCTGGGGGAAGAAGACTAAAATTTCATAATACAATGGATTAAGATCCAAGCCTATCTCCTCCAAGTCTGATCACATGCATGGCTGTGTGAACCAAGATCATGACAGGAGCACTACTGCTGGCAACATGTAACAGGGTGCAGATCGCTGTGGGCGAGATGTACTAGGAAAATGCATTCGTTTGTTGTAAAGTCATGTATAGGGCATGATCAGAAGAAATGTGCACAGGTCTCAGCAGTAAACCTGCCAGAGACAGTATTTTTAGGAGTGCTTGCTCAGCTGTGGGCTTTTCCAGGGATTCAGAACTCAGCACAATTTAATATTAATACTCTTGACAGCACATAGTAGCCAAGAGGAAAGATCATCCCCGAGGACAATCTCAACCTGTACCGGTGTGGGACCTACTCTCACAGCAGTGACTCTTTACTAGAACTGCTTTATGGCCTCTCAGAACTTCACAAAGGTTAGAGGAACCGCATTACCTTCTCTCTGCCTCTTCTATGTCTCAAACTGAAAAAAAGCCTAGACCATAGAACCCGATAAAGGTAAGCTTCCTACCAATCAAGCCTCTTTGCCTTTTGTGTTAATGGAGATGACCTGTTCTTCTGCACTGAGTTCAAGCAAGTTACTTTGAAACTGGTGGGATTACTCATTTGGGATTTGCAGACTGCTTTTATCCAGAACCTGTTGAGAGAACAGAGGATGTAAGTTAACTCAATGTACTGTGTTGAAAGATTGCTTAAGATTCTACTGCAGTGTAAATTATTGATTGGGAACAAACACACCCACTCAAAAAAAAAAAAAAAATCACTGAAGCAGAATTCTAGAATAGCCAGGGCTACACAGAGAAGCCCTGTCTCAAAAACACCAAAAAGAGAAAAGAAGAAAAAAAATCATTGAAGCAAAAGTCAGCATTTTGAGGTTAAGAAGCATGAACATAGCTCATTGGTTTTCACCTGCTGGGTTTTTTCATTTTCTACAATGATCAAGTGTAGCCTTGAGGATTTCTGATTCTCCTGCTGCCACTCTGTATGCTGGGATCACAGGCATGCCACCACACCCAGCTGAAACACTCCCACAGCAATGCGGATGAGGTGTAAGGTGACTGAAACAGTGACCCTGGGACCAAGGTGATGCTGGCTTTGTCAGTCCCAAGCGGCAGTGGCATGCTTTCGATTGCAGTGTAAAGATGCTAAGGGAGGGGACATGTCCCACCTGACTGCTTTCTGAGGAGTGAGAACTCAAAGTTCTCCTTTTCACTTTAGCAGTTCCTGAGGACACCTGAGCAAGCCAGGGCTAGGCAGGAGCAAGGACAAGTCTGGCTGGGCAGGAATCACCTCACTTTTTCAATATAATGGAGGTGGGTGGGGCACTTTGTCAGAGCTACTGTCTTATTTACTGTCTTATTTATTGAAAGCCAGGGGCTGAGGGATAGCTCAGTCTGTGAAGTCCTTGTTACATGCAGGTGTCAGAACCTGAGCCCACATAATCCCCCCACCCCCAAATGCCAGACATGATGGTGTGTGCTTGAAATGCCATCCAGCCTAGTCAAAGGACAAAGCCAGCGCTGCGCAAAGACCTCAGTATGCCGGTGTTGAGGCTCAGGAATACTTCCACACAAACAACACAGAACACGGCCCTCCCTCATGTTTTGTAGGCATGTTGTTCAGCTGAAAACTCCTCCTGAATCTTATAAGCACAAACACCACAATCAAGTTAGAAAATGGCAGGACTCTGTAGAGATGGTCGTCTTCAGGGTGTAAGAATTAAGTCAGAAAGTAAGAACTCATTGTTTCTTCACTTTGGCAACTGTGCCAAACTGAGAATTCACTGGCAGTCTGGATGAAACAGCCAAAGTTACTCAATCCCTTCCTTCAGATTCCAGGCCCATTACCGCCACCTACTGAAGATCCACTGGGAAACAGCACCACAGCAGGAACTCTGCCTAAATAGAGGTACAGATGCCTGTGTGCTGGATCCCCTTGGGAGGCTATCAAGACAGCTCGGGATGCAGACTACTTCCTGTGTGTTTCAATCACTGAGTGCTAGATTCCCAACTACAAACACACTGAGGTTCGACTTCCACATCACCCTTGATTTTGACCAGCAGGAGAGGTCCATTCACCCAGACATTCAAAGGCAAAGCACCAGGCTTCAGGTTACCCAGAGGCTGCTGCTCAAGGGAGCTTTCTGCTCACACAACACACTGGAGATGGCACTTGTGGAAAGGGTTAGAGAACTCAGTTTCATTATGTGGCTTTATTCAGTTTGCTCCAAGGGCGAATCAATAGTAGGGATCACAGACATTATTCTGAGTGGCTCACAAGCCTGATCAGTAAAACCTGAAAACAAAGTGTTACACAAGCTGCAAATAAAGCCTCCTGGAGTTCATTGGCATGATAGCAGTGTAAGGACGGTAAATGCAACAGGTGTTAACATCTTGCACCGGGCTTGGAACCTGCTCACTTCTAGACAATTCTGGGACCCTCGCTGCAAACCCTGCGGACACCACTGCTGACTTTCTGTGACGTGAAACAGACGTCACGCAACGCTTCCTAAGCCTTACTCGTGCTGCACTTGAGTCGTCCCTATCCCTACGGCGCTGGCGTACGCAGTCAGGATCTCCACTATCTGCTTAGTTTCTAGGGTCATTCGGGCCTCCTTCAGCCAGTCCTGTGCCACTCTTCTGGGCTCCCCTTTGAGCTGATTGACAAACTTTGCTGCCAGCTCCAGGTCACCATGCTCAATGCAGTAGGAGGCATATGAGAGCAATTTAAATGTGTTCATATCCTCGGGGTACAGCTCTGCCGGAGGCTTCAGTTGCTGAGGTGGGAACAGGAGGAGGGACTGCAAGTAGGAGAGGAAATACTGGTACAGGCTATTTCTGGTTTCGTCTATCATCGCTACCCTTCGGGCTAGTTTTTGAACAGCATAGAAACGGGCTCTTAGGGTCTCTTCGCTGTATACCCCCCGGGTCAGGGACTCTGAAGGAATGGCTGCAGTTAAAGCCTGGGTAAATTCATTGTCAGAACAGCTGGCTCTGATGGCCTCCACTGCACCCCCCAACGGGATGGTGGGCATCTCTGCCGATGAGGTCTTCATGCTGTACTTTAACGCCTCCACTGAAAGCCAGAGCTGGTGTGCTTTTCTGGCTGCTTCTTCAGCCACTGCGTGACCTACAAAAGAATACAATAAAATAAAGCAAAGAACGACGCTTTTCTATCTTCCTCACACACGCCCAGATGCACCTTCAGTGATCTACATCCAACAGGTCAGTCAAGGCCAGAGCCAGCCCTTTTACAAGGTGACGAGGTGACAGTTTGAGACCTGATTCTACTAACACTGAAAAAACCGGGAGGTTGCAAGTGCACAGCACAAGCAAGCTTCCTTCCCCTTCCTGTGGGACCCAGGACAGTGCGTGGTCAAAGACGACACAGAAGTCACTGGCATTTGCAAGGTTTCTCTTTTGTTTTGGAGGCAGGGTCTCACTATGTAGTGCTGGCTATTTTGTAACTCTCTCTTTAGGCAGGGCTGGCCTTGAACTCACAGAGATCTGCCTATCTCTGCCTGCTGAGTGCTGGAATTAAAGGCACATGGCAATTTACCTAACAATTTCTAACTCAGACGTTTTTATATTTAGTAGTTTGAAGATAGGGCAGCCAAACTAGGCCAAGAATTTTAAGGCCACCAGAAATTTGCCAAAAAGAAGAAAATCATACAAAGATTTCAAATAAAACTTAATGAACTAGGAGTTAGAGAATGACTCGGTGATTAAGAGCATTGGCTACTCCTCCAAAGGACCCACAGTGGCTCACAACTGTCTGTGACTCTAGTCCCAGGAGAGTCAACACTCTCTTCTGGCCTCCTTGGGCTCACATGTAGTATACTTAAAAACATGCAGCCAGCTCACCCATATGTAAAAAGTGAATAATTTAAAAGCATTTTAGCAAAAAAAAACCTAAATGAACTAGATTTTGACATTCCCTAAGTATAAAGTAGAGTTTTGCCAGGGAAAAGCCCCTCCCCCTTGTGGTTGCATGCCGCTTGGACTTCTGGGAACAGCTTGGAGGGGGATAAAAGAGGGGTCGTTGAAGGCGGTTTGACAGTTGGAAGTTAAGAACTACAGCAGAGTTGCTGCAGGATAGGAAAAGAGAGCATACAAAAATTGATGAAAGAAGAAGCAGGCAGAAATAAGGCTCAGATAAATTGAACTAACTGGGGATTTAGAAAAGTTACAATTTAGGTCTCAGTAACTGCTGTGCTGGGAGACGCTGAACCAGAGTGGGACAGAGTTAGTTCAGCTCCCCAGACACAGGCAGATCAAGACAGCCAGAAAAGGTTTCTCTTTCCTTCCTGTCCTTTCATTTCCTCCCTAACCCTGTGAGCTAACTGAGGTTTAAAAGTTACAAGTTAGAAATCTAGCATCCGGGAACAGAGGGGCGGAGTCAAGCTGACAGTGAGAGAAAAACTGTTACATTTTAGATACATTTTAAATACGTCCTTTTTTGGAGAAAAAAAAATGCCATTTACATTTTGGCTGCATTTACAAAACCTTCTTTATACCTAAGTACTGTGCTTACGTTTATTGTCATATGAAAAAAAGACTGTAGGACATCCCAAGGATGTCTGCTTTATGAATGTGCTTACTGTAGAGATGCATCACCTCCAACGTCATACACACAGGCCTCCCCACGACCACCATCACAGCAGTACACTACCACCTCCAGTGCATGAGAGAACATACCCGGAAAACAATGATCTGTATCATATGTAAGTTATTCCAATGTAATTTTGAGGTCCTTTGTTTTTCCCCAATTGGTTCTCAGAACTCTGTTTAAACTTGTCAAGTTTGGAACCAACTTCCCATGAAAGGACTATCATACAGTCGGGTGGCCATATGCCCCTATTATTCTTTTAACAAGAATTATCCAGAGAAACTACAGAGGGTGCGACTGTAATGCATTAAAGGAAGCTCACTCTGAACAGCCTGCTCAATCCCTCTCAACCTGGCGTAGGCTGTGTTTATGTCCAGAGTAAAGTTGTCAACTTGCTCTTGACTGCGACGCTGAAACTCTAACTCTTGTTCAGACAGCTTCTCAGACAGGCCCTGAAACAAAACACAGATAGTTTACAGAGAGCTGATGCTACCACATGCTTGCCACTTCACTAGACAGTCTTCAGGAACGACTAACTTTTAAGTGAAAAGAGGAGCCTTTAAAGATCTTGAAACATAGCCAGGTGTGGTGATACACCTTGAACTAGCACCCAGGGGGCAGAGGCAAGTGAGTTCCAAGCCAGTCTGGTCTAGATAACAAGTTCCAGGCCAGCCAGGGCTACATAGGGAGAACAAATTTAAAATAAAAAGAAATTTCAAAATAGCTGCTCATAAGGGCTGGAGAGATGGCTCTGTGGTTAAGAATACTTGTTCTTGCAGAGGACCAAAATTCAATTTGTAGCACCCACACTGCAGCTTACAATCACCCAAACTCCAAATCTAGGGGATCTAGTGACTATCTGGCCACCTCAGACACCAGGTACACTGACACACAACTGACATACATGCAAGCAGAATGTTCATAACACATAAACCTTCAAACAAACAGCAAAAAAACCAAAAACAGCTGCTATAAAACTGCTTATAAACTGCTATGAAAGGGTTTCAAACTTTTACAGGTCCATGTGGGTTTAAGACAGGGTCTCTGTGTGTAGCCCTCAATGTCCTAGAACTCACCCTATAGTCCAGGCTGGCCTCAACTCAGAGAGAAACCTGCCTCTGCCTCCCAAATTCTGGGATTAAACATGTGGGCCACTGTGCCTGGCTCTCTGACTCGTGTCTCTTAGGCCTCTGAATTCTCTTGACAGGACATATTAGAGGAAAGAAATGGCAGGAGAGAGGCTTTTAGTTAAACCTTTAGACTTCCATCTTCAGAAAGAAATTTGGGGTGACTAGAGAAGGCTCAGCAGTTAGGAGTGCTTCCTAGATTACTCACGATCTGTAACTCTGAGCCAGGGGTCAGATGCCTTCTGCCTCTGTAGGCACCAGGCATGCATACGGTACTCAGCCATACGGGCAGTAAATATTCGTATACAGAAAGCAAAAGTAAAGCTTTTAAAAGTGACAAATTCTTGTATTGCAACCCAAACATATTATCAGATCTATAGATCTGATCATGAACACAAACATACCCAATGTAAAAAGAATTGGTTCTGCAGATTAACAGAAAGCCCGTTCCAGCACAGCTAGGTGATTAACTCTGGCAGTCTTCTCACTCTTATCCTCAGAGTGCACACAGACTAGGTGTGTGGTGCAGCCACAGAGAACATGCTTAGCATGTGTGAGGCCCTGGGCTCCATGCCCAGTCGCTACCAACAAATGAAGAGAGAAGAAAGGAGAGCTCTTGATGATGCAAGTGGGGGAGGAAGGAAAGAGCTGAAGTCTCACTAGAGTCCTCACCTGCTCATACTCATACTTCAGTTCCTGTTCTTGCACCTTGAGGACATCTCGTAAGTGATCAGTGTGGGCAGCTGCCTGTCGTCGGAGCTGCGTCCGCATTTCATTCTCCATGGCATCTCTGACTTCCTCTACCTGTGAAACCAAACACAGTAATGGTTATTTCTCAATGGTGAACATGCACCTCTAGGGAAAGGGAAAGACGAGCTAGCAAGAGGACAGCAGCCGTTCTGACGTGAACGCTTCAATGTGCCAGGCATGTGTATACATGTATTCAATTTTCAACACAAGCCAGAAAGCTGAACATCTAAAAGTAACTCACACAGGTGGCATAGCTACACTAAAAATCAGATTGGTTTCTCTGGCCTCAAATCTTGTGTGTCCATCATGTTACCACGTGGATCCGACATAAAAACAAAATCATTATTTCCCGAATCACATAGTCCACAGTGACTTACTAATTCCAGAACGAAGAGGAAAGAAACCCAGTTCAGGCTTGGGTTCAAACCTAATTTAATCAAAACTTCGTATGTTCGTGTTTCTACCTTCTCCATGGTAACAATCTGGACTTTAAAAAAACCATTGCAAAAATTAGTATCCAGCAGGTATTGAACACATTTCTTTTAAACAAAGAAAACCACCAATAGCTTACTTTCACATGAATTTAGGCCAAATCAAAACAAGTTAGGAAATGCTCCATCCTGCTTAACAGTTAGCCATGGGTTATACTAGACATCCACACAAATTAACCTTAACACAAAACTCATTTTTTCTCAAAATTAGCATAGTGAGTCAAGGAATCCAGTCAGGCGGTGTGTAAGCACTCAAGACCAGCCCTGGCCTGACAGGACCTATCCCCTGCTTAGATACATGAACGTTCAGACAACGCACCCACAGACACGTAACTCCCGCTCTATCCTCTCTGCCCACCTTCACTGAAAACACTCATGTGGCAGAAGCTGATCCACGGGTGCTGCTTGGAATGGAAGGGATAGGAGGGCATGGCAGGGACAGTGACAGCGAAGTGTAGAACTAAGGTTTAAGGGGAAGGCCAGAATGATGGGAGCACACCACACAAAGGTTCCCGTGAAAAAGACTGTTGGGGAAGTTGATTTTTAGTTATGTTTGAATGCACAGTTATTATGCACTGTTGGGGGAGAGGCTATCCTAGGTCCAGGGTGTTTTGTACTGTTGGGTTTCTGTGGGGTGTTTAATTGCTAATGATCTGCACCTGGCATAAGTAGACCACCAAAGGAGTTCTGAATTAATAAAAACACCTGAGCTCAGACGCTTGGGGCTCCACTGCCGATTGAGTCTGGCACTGGCCAGGACGGTGTTCCCTCTGTTGAGGTCTGGCGGGGTTTGAATCTATGATATGCCACTCCTTGCCTCACTGAGCCTACACACAGTAGCTAATTACTACAAAGACAGATAATGAATAAACAGAACTAAAAAGAAAGCAACAAAAACAAGATTCAGGAAAATGAGTGGGCGTACAGAAGGCAAGCATATGATTAAGAGCCTTTGGATGTTGTTTAAAAATCTTGACTTCTGGGCTCCTACTGTAAACCCAGCGCACAGGGTAAGACAGGGCTACAGCTATGTCATAGTGCCATGGTTACATACCAAGACCCCCCCCCCCCAAAGCCAGGGTTTCTGTTGTGACTCTGGCTGTCCTGGAACTCACTCTGTGGACAGGCTGGCCTCAAACTCACAAGAGACCTGCCTGCCTCTGCCTCTGCCTCCTGAGTGCAGGGATTAAAGGCGTGCGCCACCACACAAAGTATAGGGGACCGCTTGTGCTCTAAGCCATCCTGGCTACACAGTGAGATCCCAAGAAACCTATTAAGATGATAACATGCATTGAGGCAGAAAAAGAAAACAAGACAGGCTTGGAATTTACTGTGGATGTAGACGGAATGTAGAAACAGGAGAGTGTGGGTGGAGACTTCCTAAGCGAGTCTCTGGATGCCAAAGATGGTGAATGTAGCCATTTCTTCCCTTTTGAATAATCATTACCCACTAACATCACAGGCAAGGGCAGTTTCAGAGTTCAAGAGAGATCCTTCAGAACGGCGTTAGAGGACAAGGGGCTGCACGGGAGGAAATATTGACCCTGCAGCTGATCACTTACATTTCTGCATCTCTCAATAAATCAAGCCCATCTGAGAAGCTCTGATTCAGAGAAAGAAAGAAAAAACAAAACAAAAAACAGCCTAAATGCCACTCTAATGACGGCTTGGCATGAATTACATCTACTACTACAGCGAGTAATAGCCACAGGGATCTCCAGAAACAAGTCAGGTGAGCTTTAAAGACGAGATTATTCTGTTCTCAGCTACCTTCCTGTCCTGCTCGGCTTGTATCTCGCTTCTGTGGTGCTCCAACGCTTTGGCCACCGCAGAGTCGAAGGCCCGCTTTTCCTCGAGCTTTTGCCTTTCCAGGGCTACCTCGATGTGCTTCTTCTCTGTGGCTTTGTGCTGTGCTAGCTCTCTGTTGAGCTGATCGATGCGACGATGGGCATGAGCAATCAGGGAGTTCAAGTCGTCAGTAGAGAGCTTGTCAGCTAAAGAGACGGCATCCAAACGTTAACGATGTCACTGAAATACTAAATCAGAAAGCAGCTGACACAAATTTAAATCCTCCAGTTAAACTAGAGATTAACTGCTAGTGTCCAGCAACTAAAGCAGCCCATATAGTTCCTTTCCAAGAACGTTTTTGTAATCTGAACTCATAATATATTGATTGGCTTTCTAATTAACTCTAATTTGTTTCTAAACACAATCACTACTGCATGTCATTTTACACAGAGCTGATTAGCCCTAACACATCTTCAGAAGGAAACCAGCTCCACAAGTTCTCCTCTGATCCACACAAGCACCTTAACTCACGGGCACGGACGGACACACATGGGGACGGACGGGGACACACACACGGACACATACACACACACACACCCCAGTTGTAGTCTGCATGACTAGAGAGATGGCTCAGAGGTTAAAAACCTGGTTGTTCTCTCATAGGAACGGGGTTTGATTCCTAGCACCCATGTAGAGGTTTATAACTATCTTTAACTTTAACCAGATCCAGGGCATGGTGAGGCCCTCTGGCCTCTGAGGGCACCAGGCATGATGTGGTTTAGACTACATGTAGATAAAGCACTTAAAATACTTAGAATAAAAATTTTTAAAAAAACACATAAAATAATTTTAAATAAAAGGACTACTTTCTGCTTAAACTAAAAAGTCTTTTGGCTTTGCTCCTTTGGGGAAAATTTTTACTTTTTGTTTTCTGCCAATGGAATGGGTGTTTTGCCTGCATGTATGTCTGTGTATCACACGTGTACCTGGTGCCCTCAGAAGCCAGAAGAGGGAACAGATCCTTTGAAACTGAGTTACAAATGGTTGTAGGCCTGCCTCCATATGGGCACTGAGAAATGAACCAGGGTCCTCTGCCAAGAGCGACCAGTTCTCTTAACCACTGAGCCGTCTTCCCAGCCACTGCTCCTTCCCTTGATGCACACTACCCAGAAGTTACCAGAGTTTCTCAGCGGGATCACTTGTGATCCATTTTAATATTAACGCCCAAAGACCCAGTTAAGCATACACTCAAGTAATGTGGTTTGGTTTGTTTGTGGTCAAAGTAGTATCACACTCCACAGGTATTCCAATCCAGCATTTACTAAAGGCTAGTAATAAAAGTTCCTGCCATAAAATACAAAATATGGGGCAATTCTGTGTGATAAATGATTGACTCATCAAAAAACAAGTTGAAAAGCAAAAAAGACAGCAAGTATTGAGACTCATTAACTAATTTCAATATGTGGAACATCTCTCAATCCTGGCTTGAATAAAATACTTAAGTAAAAAAGTCTTTCTATAAGTAGAAAGACTTAAGCATTATGTATTTAACAGCACTAAAGAATTATTAAACCTTAAGCATAACAATGGTATTCCATTTTTTTAAAAACACACTCAAAGTATCTACAAGGAAAAAGATGTATTTGGAGTTGGCTCTGACATGACGGCTCTGAATAATCAGACAAAACTGGGCAGGAGTCTCATGGCTGATGAACTGGGTGAAATGTCTATGGAGTTTGTTAATTTTTTTTCTTTTTAATGTTTGAAGTTCTTTGAAATAACAAGTAAAACAAAGACCATGCTGTGTGTATACATGAACACATCTCACATCTGCAGCCTTACAATCACTTAACACAACATTCCTGATCATAAACGGATGCCAAAAATACACAACGGAGAATTCTCGCACACTCAGTTATACTTGCTATCATTTAGATTGCTCACACACATGCACACACACACATACATACACACACTCACACACATACACACACACACACATACACACATGCACACACACACATACATACACACACTCACACATACATACACACACTCACACACATACACACACATACACACATACACACACACACACATACACACATGCACACACACACATACATACACACACTCACACACATACACACACTCACACACATACACACATACACACACATACACACACACACACACACACACACACACACACACCAAAAAGAGTTCAGGATTTCAACCCTCCAAGAAAGAAAATGCCACTAAATATAAAATATACATAATTACTCACCTAGGTCAGAAATACCTACAAAGAAAGAGAAGAATAGTTTGAAAAAAGAAGGTGCACACTTAGGTTAGTGATCATTAAATAGCAACATCCAGAAGGATCAGGAAAAGGATTACTGGAAAGCAAATGTTTATTTCCTACATTGACAGGAAGTCAGAGACAACATCTGCCACGGTAGGTTGTATTATTTTAAAAGAACAAGAGAACCACTGACATTAAAAGTTGTTCCAGTCAGAAGGAACATGTCACTGTTTCATCACAGCAAATCAACTAAAATTTTTCTAAAAGGCACAATCCTCCTTATCACTGTCAACTGAGCTCATTTACAGAGTATTTCACCGTCCTAGTCCTCAGGTCCAGTGGCAGCCCTCTCCCAACTTTCAAATACTTCTAGAATTAATGTTTTTCTTCAGGGGAATTTTGGAACAGAGTCTTTACAGATCCTGCTATCTTTCTGCTTTTTTTCTCCTTGAGAGCTGGCAATATAGGGGTGTACACATTGAGTTTACATCTAACCTGTGCAAATTAAACCAAGGACTGTGATTGCTTAAGGTAAAATGATGGTCCTCATGAGTACAAACACTAGTGAACAGTGTGCCAGCCTTGATGATGCCTCTTTTCCCCGTGGCAATTCTGGAGCTCGTATGCCCTTAAGCACACTAGGCAAGCACTCTACCACTAAACTATGGCTACAACCAATTTTAGTCTTTTATTTTGAAACAGATCTAAGTTACTTAAACTCACCCTGTAGCCCAGGAACTTGCAGTCCTCTCGCCTCAGCCTCCTCAAATACATGGGATTATAGGGTTACGGGCCTGATTGTGTCTCTAGTATGAAGCTTGTTAAGGACCTCTGAGTTTAAATTATAGGATTATAGGGTTACAGGCCTGCACAATCAGGCCCGTCTCTAGTATGAAGCTTGTTAAGGACCTCTGAGTTTAAATTATAGGGTTACAGGCCTGCACAATCAGGCCCGTCTCTAGTATGAAGCTTATTAAGGACCTCTGAGTTTAAATTCAAAGGATTTTTCATTAAAAGGATCTGTCTCTGTGTCAAAGGAAAAACTGACAAAGTTGGGACAATGTAAGAAGTGATTGGAACAGGGCACTTGAATACAGCATTGTGTGCTCTAAGTCCAGAGGCTAGAAGAGGGCGTCAGATACCCTGAAACTGGAGTAGCATATGAGCCACTATGTGATGCTGGAAACCAAACCTGGGTCCTCTGCAAGAACAGTAAGTACTCTTAACTACAGATCATCTCTCCAGACCCCAAGCACTTTTTGATATTTGGCTTTAAAGTGTGTGTGTGTGTGTGTGTGCGAGAGAGAGAGATAAAGATATATATAAAGATACACTCTTACACAGCAATTTGGTTTACAGGTTCTCAAATTTCATTCTTAGTGCCATCCTGTTCTATATACCTACTTTTTTAATATAAAAGAAGTATTCCATCTATTTATCTATTTGGGTTGAGGTGTGCCATAGCAACTGTGTGGAGGTTAGAAAGCAACTCTTAGGAGTAGGTTCTCTCCTTCCTCCATGAAGGCTCTGGGGATAAACTGAGATCACCAGGAGGCAGCACACGCCACACTGCCAAGTCTTCTCTTTGGAGAGACACAGTAACAGTTCATTTGCACTGATGCGCATAAGGCACACTTGGCTGTTTCCCATTCTTTCTTTCTTTGTTGCTCTTTCTGGCGCTGGGGCTCAGCTCAGGGCTTGTACAAGCTGTCCACGTGCTCTACCACTGAACACCATGCCCTCTAGCACATTCCTCTCACCACCTCTTTCTTCCTTTTTTTTTTTGTTCGTTTGTTTTTTCAGTCAGGGTCTAACTACACAGCTCTGTCGACCCTGGATCTTGAGATATAGACCAAGCTGGCTGGTCTACCTGCCTCAGCCTACCAAGTAGTAGGGTTAAAGGAATGTGCCACCATGTCAGGCCCTTTTTACTTTTTTCAGGGCTGAAGCTCCAACCCAGGGCCTTTTACATGCTGGAAGAGTCTGACCACTGAATTAGACCCCTAGCTCTCAAATTCTCTGCTCTGACAACAGTGCTACAGTGTACTTTTGTGAATTTCCTTTAGCAAATACACAGAAGCTGAAATGTGGGATCAGGAGTATACACACCTTCAAGTTCATCACATGATTCATGTCAATGTTCCTGGTACACACACTAGGTGGCCCTTATCAGTTAGCTCACCCCCTTAATTTCGTGTTTTTGAGACAAGGTCTCACTATGTAACCCTGGCTGACTGGGAACTTATTTATGTAGACCAGACTAGCTCCAAACCAGATTGGATATTCCTGCCTCTGCCTTCCAAGCACTGGGACTGAAGGTATGCACAATCGCTCCTGGCAACTGTAACCACCTTTTAACCAACCTCCCTGTCCTTAGGCATCACACCACTCTCTAACCTCAATCTCACAGCCTCACAAGAATGAACTTTCAGCTCGGCACAGCAGTGAGGGCCTGCGATGCCCAGCATTAGGAGTGACAAGCTTGACAACAGCCTGGAAGACCTGGAGTCCTAACAGAGTCTCAAGTGTGCCCTAACTAATCCTTCCTAAGATTCTTAAGTACCAAATGATTTGAGAAAGTATATACACATACATTACTTAACAGAGTTAATGTCAAAACACCACTCTAACTACTTGGATTCCATTTTTAATTTTCTAGTAGCAAATTAGAATGGAATCTTGAATCATACTGAATCAAACACTACCTGAGGCTCTGCTCACCATGATTAAACTACAGAAGCAATGCCAGTGTTCTGTGTGCTGTGGTCTGACAGAGATAGAACAGTCAACACCTACACAGCAATGGAGACATGGCAGCAGCACTGGGATTGAAAGGCTGGAGGTGAAGCAGGTTAAATTAGTTGCTTAGATGCTGAAATCCAGAGAGAAAATGGCAATCAGTTGTACTTACTCATCCCTTTCCATCCAGGGGTGACATCTGGAGTGATACTGTCCAGCTCTTTTCTAAAGGCATCTCTTGCCTGGACCACAAGTTCGTGATACTGAGTCACCACCTTAGCCTCCGACTGAGCAGCCTGGACCTGAGCAGACACAAGGGGTTTCTGGCTAAATGCAACAAAGCACCATCTACACTCTAAAAAACCAGTCTGGGGTGGGGGTGAGGGGTGTACAAACAACACACAGAAATCTAAGATCTGAAAAGGGAAACTAAACCTGTCTTTTTTTTCTTTTTGATTTTACTTTATTTACTTTGTGAAAGCATGCACGTGTTGTGCCTGTGTGTATGTGGGGTTTATGTGCCGCAGCATGTGTGTGGAAGTCAGAGGACATCTTGTAGGGATCAGTTCTCTGCTTCCGCTAAATGAGCCCCAGAAATCCAGCTCAAATCACCACACTTAGAGGCAAGCGCCCTCGTGTTGCTCTCAGCCCTCCCACACAAGCTTTACTAGTAGTTAAAACTAACACATTTTTTTCTTTTTACACTGGAAAATTTAGAGAGATAGTTGGAATCTTATTATTTTCCTGAATTCTTAAAAATGCCTTAACAGATATTTTAAGGTATAAAATGTTATGAAGACTTCAGAAACATACCTTTTTGACCACGTTGTCCAGATCAACTATCATGCTGTGAAGTCTCCCCTCTGCGGCAGTTATGTGAGGCTTAGCCCCAGCAACCTCTCTTTTCTTCGCATCTTCAATTACACCTTTCATCTTCTCTAACTCTTCTCTGAGGAGAAAAAGAAAAGAAAAAGGAAAGGGAAAAAAAACCATTAAGACTCAGTATAATTCTTACTAACTTTATTGCAGAGTTTTGAAGAGAGTATAACGCAAACTGTCATCAGTCCAAAGTGCACGAGATTTAGGCTTTGGAGCAGAACTGTATCCGTTTCTGTGCTTGACCTTAGTTGTGTTGTTTAGATTTTTGTCAACTTGACTCAAGCTAGCATTAGCTAAGAAAGAACATCAACTGAGAACATGTCTCCAACAGACTGGCCTGTAGGCAGGTTTGGAAAGCATTTTCTTGATTGATGATTGATGTGGAAAAGCCCAGGCCACTGTGGGAGGTGCCATCCCTGGGGGGTGGTCCTGGGGTACAGAAGAAGCCAGGATGAGCAAGCAGTAAGCAGAGTTCCTCCATGGCCTCTGCTTCAGCTCGGGCATCCATGTTTGTGCCTTGAGTTCTTGCCCTGACTTTCCTCAATGATGGACTGTGACTGGATGTGTGAAACAAACAAGCCCTTTCTTTCCTAAGTTGCTTTTGGACATGGTCTTTATCAGAGCAATAGAAACCAAACTAAGATACCTGTCTTAGTCAATTTATAGGAAGAAAAATTAAGGTAGCACACAGCTCAATCAACTAACTACTTCTATAGCTCTGGAAAACTGATATGCATTCTGAATTCTAATAAAACTGCACTGACCTTTCCATCAACATCTAGAAATCAGAATAGAACCAGTAAACTGTGTAGACACATCAATCTAAGCAATAATCTAATGCAAACTTTACTTTTATATGAGCTCCTTTACATACATTTTTACTCATTTTATTTTAGCTTAACTGTGCCTCATATAGTTTATTCTTTTAAAATCTTGTTGTTCCTGGGGCCAGTTCAAAGCACACACTGGTGAATTGAGGGAATGGTTTCTCTGCTTCCTCTTTATTTATAAAGACAGCAGAAAGAAAATGCAGACCAAAGAAAGCCACCAGGAAGCCCTAATTACTTGTTAAAAGTCCATGAGTAATTACTTGGCTTTGAGAAGGGCATCAGCAGCCTCATCAACTGCCTTTCTTCGTTCCTTCAACGCACCTTCCACTGTGCGCCATTGGGCCGACTTCTTCTCACCTGAAATCTAAAGAAAATTTTAAGTTATGTAAACATAACTAATTGCTCTCACTGTCATAGGACAGATCAAGATTAGGTGCAGAACTTTGTGCCATTTTTTCAGAGAAAAAAAATAGATACACACACACAATGCTTCTCTAGAATAGGAATTCATTATTTCATAGGGTTAGAGATTTTCAATATATTTATTATTAGAATCTTAAAACAGCCAGGCCTAGTGGTACACAACTTTAATCTCAACACTCAGGGAAGAGAGATAGATGGATCTCTGTGAATCCGGGCCAGTCTGTTCTAGATAGGGAATTCTAGGACAGGGCAACATAGCTGACTTGAGGACTCTCCTTCAGGCCAATTCTCCACACTACATTTCCACTGACATTGGGTATAGTCCCCATTTTAAGGGTACATCAATTACCAGTGGAGAATTTAAAAGTCAATCCTCTTAAGGTAGAGACAACTTTTATTGCACTGGGCCACTGTGGCAGTCTAATGAACTTCTAAAAATAAATTTTTAAATCCTTAAAATAAAACACCAAAAGATTACAAAGGAATTCCTTTACATTACAGCACATTGATAAAATCTTCAAATACTGTATAAAGTAGTAACAAAGATCTAATGATAAGAATAATAAACACCCCCAATTTAATATTGATGAGCACAAACATTTCAAAAGACAGCAAAGTACTACAATGCAATATGGACAGATGCACCCCACCTTACACTTCAGAACTCTTCATAACTGGTACGATTAGACTCTAAAGACTCACACATGAATGACAAAGATGTGTCCTCCTGGTTGAAGGCAATCCAGGCTCACAGAGGTCCAAAGAGAAAAAGCCCCATTGCAGACATAATCAGGCCAAGTGCATCTGTTTCCCAGTACTACTTTGAAAAAATAATTCGGGGCCCAGGAGGATAGCTCAGCAAATAAGAGGTTGTCACACAATCCTAACAATCTGAGTTTATCTTTGGAAGGCATATAAATAAGCTGGATGCAGCGGCATGCATCTTTAACACCAGCATTCCTACACTGAGACGGGGGCAGGAGCACAAGAATCACCAGAAAGCTAACGGGCTCCTGCCCTGGACCACACATAGTGCCTCAACGGAGCAGACGGAACCGACTTCTGAAAGCTGTCTTCTGATCTCCACGCAAGCGCATGGCATGAACACCCGTGTTCACACACACTCCTCACACACACGCAGAAAGGAAAAGAAAGAGAGTTATTGTGGACTGTCTTTACTCTAGGAGAGAAAGCCCATACAGCCCATACTGAACAGAAGCGACCAGTCTACTACACAGGTCAATCCCTCCTTGGCGCACCTCAGAGTTGTCCATGGCTGTTTTCAGGATGTTGGCGTGTGCGCTGACAGCCTGGACTGCAGCATTCTGGGCTGTAATAGCCTGCAGAGTGACAGAAGCAGTCTGGCTGAGAGCATCTTCTAAACTCTTGGCTAGAGCTGAAAAAAACAAAGAACAGTTAAAAACAAACCCTCCTTTAAAAAGACTTTCAACTTTTCCTTGAAGTTTTCCAGTGCAATTAATTCTCAAAAAACATCAAACAAAATAAACTATACACAGGACCCAATTTTAGGAAAGTGTAATTCTCTTAAGGTACAAGGGGTGGGAGAGGTTTAGCTAAAGAAGCAGCCAGAGTACCTGCCACTTCTCTAGAGGACCAGGGTTTGGCTCCCAGCACTCACATGGCAGCTCACAACTGTCTGTAACTCTACGTCTAGTAACTTTACTGTCCTCTTCTGGCCTCCACAGGTACCAGGCACACATATGGTACACATACATACGTGCAAGCAAGCACTCACACCAATAAAAAAACAGTAACTCTTAAAATGACAACAAAAATGAGTATGGATGTGATCTGTCAGAGATTACTATGTTATTTTCACTTTTATAAATGTCTGAAATTTCCAAAATAAAAGGCACTTTAGGGGGAAAATATCTTAGAAGAGCCAATATAATCAAATGGAGAAAGGTTTAGAACATTGTATCCTTCATACATGTAGCATAATCATTATTAGACTTTTCATTTTATAAAAATCACACAGACTCACCAGGAAAAACAGGTGCCCATTTTCAACTTCTCAGCAAGAAGAAAACCCATAGCAAGTCACATGTCCAGGATTCAAGGAGATAGCAAACCAAAGAAAAGCAACAAACAGGAAAACATGCCAATAAAAGTAGAAGAAAAGCGGTGTGTGGTGGTGCTTGCCTGTAATCCCAGCACTGGGGAGACAGAGGCAGGAGGATCCCCATACACTGCACAGCAAAACCTTATCTCAGACAAGGCTGACGAGACAGCTTGTCAAGGGCCATGCTGTCTAGACTAACATGAGTCCAATCTCTGAACATGCATGGTACGAGAGGGGAGCAGACTCCTGTGAGCTGTGTCTGACCTCCACATAAACATACATGAAGCTTGTGCACCCCACCACAATACACATGCAGATAATAAATAAATGCAATTTAAAAATAGAAATGTCTATTTAAAAATAGAACACTCTAAAACATACAAATAAAAACAGTAACAACAACAAGAGGAGGCTTGGAATGGCCAGTTTCTCCACAAAAACACACAAGAAAAGCACCAATGTTACAGGCTGTCCTCTCCTTTAAAACAAAACATTTAACCTTTATGTGAGCATTTGGAGGAGAGGCATGGGTGCACATATGTAACAGATAAGGGAAGAAAGCCGTCAATGAGAAAATACTAAGAAACTGAGATCGGGCTGCAGCTCTGTCTAAAGAGCAAGGATAAATAAAGCAACAGCAAGCAGGTGGTGCTGCACGTCTGTAACGCAGCATTCAGAAGGCAGAGGCAAGTGGGTCTCTGTGGGTCCGAAGCCAGCCTGGTCTACAGAGTGAGTTTCATGACAGCCAGAGTTACGACAGAGAAACCGTCTTGAAAAAAGAAGAAGAAAGCAAGAGCGAAGGGAGGGAAAACGCAGTAGTGGCTCTTAGGAAAGGCTCTGTTAATGGAGGGCACCCAGGCAAGACCACAGTGAACCATACAGAAACTAGGCTGCAGGCAGGTCACCTGCAAATGCCACCTTCTTTAGACTTCTGTCCACTAAGCTCTAATCCTTGATTTAAAAAGAGATAGTACACTTGAAACATAGTTCAAAAGTTTAAAAGAAAATTAAGAGGCAAAAGCCAAGCTGCTAAATTTTTTCAGTTTGTTTAAACCAAACCAGGGGAATTTAGACCCAACCCAAAGAGAACAGCTAAAGCAGCAGGCTCTGCATCTTGATTTGTAACTTAAATCAAGGTGCCCATGAGAAAGGAGCAGAATGAAAGGTGCGGAAAGAATACCAATTCAACATGTAATCTTAAGCCTCGGAAGACTGAGGCAGGAGTGTGAAGACAGGGCCATCTTGGGTACACAGTAAGGCCTAAGTCAGCCTGAGTTACTCATGGCAAAATGTAGCAGAGAGACAGATGCAGGGAGGGAAAGGGAAAAACAGACGGAGAGAATATGAACATCATGAAAAAATTGAAAAGGGGAGGAAAGTACAAAATCATTTCGCTGCAAATTCTTTCATTTGTTTTAACATTCTCAACAATCTGTAACAAGGCCAAGAATAAAGAGAACACAGACAATTAAAACAACCCAAGTCCAGGGCTTACACCTAGGGGTCTTTCTTCTCTGTCCACTCTCACAACGGCAGTTCCTCAGCACAGGGTAGAGCTAACTCCGTGTCAAGGAAACATTCAGGGCAGCAGCAATGAAACCAGTAAGTGGCGTTGCCAGAGAGAAAACCCACAACAGCTGCCAGAGAATTTAAAGCAACTTTCTGTGCAGCAAAAAGCATTTTATACCCCACAGTCTCCAAAGGCACTGATACACAGCAGCACAGTACAACAGGTGACAGCCTGCACCTCTGGTAAAGCAAGGCATCTCTCATCATTCTCTAACTATCAAAACACTTAGTAGGCAATGGAGAGATGGCTCAGTGGGTAAAATGCTTGCTTGTTAATCATGAGGCCTCGAGTTCAGGTCCCCAACATCTATGAAAAGGCTGAGCATTGCAGCAAGTGCATCTGTAACCACAGTGCTAGGGAGAGAGTCAGGCAGATCCCAGGGACCTGCTAGCCAGTCACTCTAGCCCAACAACAAGCTGAAGATTCAATGAGAGATCTTGTCTCAAAAAATGAGGTGGAAAGCAACACAGGAAAATATCTGAAGTCAACCTCTGGGATCTAGACACTCAAGCACAGGTGAGTTCACCTGAACACACACACGAACACACACCACACACAAAATAACATAGAATTGAAACTTAAGAGAAAATACACTTGTTTAGGTGAGGACTAGCAACATATAAACTCTCCCTTTCTTAAGACTGCCCACAGCAAGGATCGAGGTAATATAGGCTGCAGTGTGAGCTTCTGTAGCCCATATACATTATGTATGTATATAAGCTTCAAAGGTTGAAATAATCCATTTCTGTTCCCTGGAGTTATAAGAATTCTTCATACCAGAAATAATAAAATGGATTTTGAATGTTCACCAACAATACCCTCAGAATAGCTTGGGTCACCTGGGTAAATGCAGTTTAGACAGAAAAGTGCACTGGATGAAATGATGGTGGGAGCTAGGCAATGACATAGAGACAAAAGAAGCCCAACCAGCTGCTGGATGAAGAGAGCAACTGGGGAGACTTGATTTACATACACTCCATTTCAACTTGTTCTTGCTTTTCTTGTTGCGCTAGGCGAGCTGCAACTTCTTCGGGTGGTCGCTCCCTTACGGAAGATGAGAATGCTTCCTCTTGCAGCAAAAGTGAACAAGAGGAAAGCAAATTTCAACAGATTTTCAATAGCTAACAGATACAAAGCAGTGATGTCAATGCAAGGTGGTGGGGACTCTGAAACATCACCCTTTCATGGATTCCAAAGGAAATGAGGGGTTCACTATTAACATATTTTCAAAGGTCAACTTGGGCTTAGAAATTTAAATCTTTCCTGGGAAGCCTGAAGGCTGGAAACCAGTCTAGGTACACGTTTTCACAGTATCTAAGCCCTGAAAGCCTAAGGGCTGCCTAGGCAATGCAGTTCTGGTGAGCAAAACATCTACAGCACAACACATAAGTAATTAAACTACCTGAGGGTACAGATGTGGGCTTTCCTTCACCAATGTCCGGATGATCGGTTTTTTTAGCGTCCTCATGCTGAACCGCAGGGGCTGGGACGGAAAGTGTGTCACCTGCTGCAGAAATAATGTGAGCTGCCCCTGTAGATGCTATAAATACATGTTATGCATGGCACTCGTACGCCACCAACCCGAACACAAGATCTGCTGCCAAGCGCTTCACATTGTACTACTTAAAAATACAAATACTTCTATTGCCCTGTGTTTGAGTAACAAACAGAGGCACTGTTCACCATGGACAAAGGTTGAGAAGGCACAAGACTAAGTCGTCTCAGCACCTACGGACACTTTAATCTCTCCTACCTCAAGAAAGGTGTCTAGTAACACTGCCAAATCTAAGCACAGAGAAGTGGACATCAGAGTAACACATCAAAAAGGAGCAGCAAAAGAAAAAGGAGTCAGTGTCAAAGGATAGACAAAAGAAAGCAGTCCGGGAGATGCTCTTGAACAGTCTCAAGAGTGGCAGAGTTTAAGACACAAAAGATGTGGAAGAAGATGACGGCTTCAAACATAGGGAAGATGACAGCGTGTGAAGAAAAGAACTCCTTGTTTAAAATCACTTCAGAAATGACGATTTTAAGAAATGGTAACTAATTTTTAAACAAAAATGTTGATGAAAGAGGAAAACAATTTTAGAGATGAAATAGGTAGGAAAACAGTAAAAGAAGACAAATTTTGTTTTAAAAATTAAAGGCCCCATTAAAAGATATATTGCTAACAAAACCTATTGACTGGTGTCTGTTTCTGCCGTGGCTTACTTGTCTGTGTATCGTTTTGAGGCAGAGTCTTATGTAGCTCAGGCTAGCCTTGAATTTACTATGTAGTTGAGGCTAGCCTTGGATTGCTAATCTTCTTGCTCTGCCTCCCAAGCGCTAGGATTACAGGCATGTGCCATGCCACTCCTGGACAAATCTTATAAAACTAAATGCCAGACAGAAATTCCCTGGCTCAGACCTTCCAACATCTCCCCACCCTGAATATAAAACCCGGAAGCCACCCTTCTGCTTTCTTGGTGCAGCTGCCACTGTTTTCCACCAACTCCACCTCAGCCTCGTTTGCTTCTTGCCTGAACATGGCAAGCCTTTGTGCTGACTGTCCTGTGGCCTGGGACATTTTACCACAGCAGATACCTGAGACTTTTTCACTCCCTTCTGTCTAGTCTTCGCTCAAACAACAACTTTCAGGTAAGGTTCCCTGATTTACTCTGCTTTAAATACCCCTCCCCCAAGGCTGACTCTGTGCTTATCTGCAGATGATCTTCCTCCTCTTGTCCCATCAAGGAATCTTAGCATGTCGTTTTTGTTTTTTTTTTTAATGTGTTTGCTCACTGCCAGGTCTCCAGCTTCCATAATATATACTCAGGGGGTATTTGTTTAATCAGAATCCAGTGATTTAGCAAGTCAGAGGTAACTACAGAAAAACAGAAGGGACTCAGGAAAGGCTCAGCCACTAAGAGCACTAGCTGCTCTTCCAGAATACTTGAGTTCAATTTCCAGCACCCACATGTCAGCTAACAACCTTCTGTTACTGCAGTTCAAGGGGATCCAATGCCCTCTTCTGGACTCTGTGGACACTGCAAACACATAGTACACAGACATATATGCAAGCAAAATACTCATATGAATAAAATAATAAAATCTTAGAAAGACAAGGAAACCACAAGACGTTCAAGTGCATGGTAAACAGTGAGGATTTTTAGACAGGTGCTACACATTAGAGTGCAACACTGGCTAGCCCTGAAAGTAAGAAAGACCACAGGCATATGCAAGACAATTTATCACCAACAGGAGAAAGAAACTTGTGAAGAAGAGGGGAAACATGAGAAAAGAAAAAACCTCTTCAAGTACACACAGGAGAAAAGGCTGGGTGTCAGATAAAGGAAAAAAGAATTAAAGTTAACTGCTATTCACAAAGTTCAACACCGTGTCTACTCAACAGCTGAAATTCACAGGAAGACAGGTGAACTAAGGACTCTGAAATGTCCTTCACAGCGAAGGAAGGACCATCCTCTAATTAAGACAACTGCTTTCCTTATACCTCCCGAGAGTGGCTCTGATAAGTACCTGCTAAAGCTGGAGTGTCTCCCTCCTGTTTCTGAGTCTGTGCCACAGGCAGTTTGGAGTCTTTCATCACCTCTGATACGCTGGAGATTTTTAGTGGTCCAGACTGAATCTTGGAAATGGAAATGTTTATTATTTAGGATGCAATGTTGTCTTTAAAAGGAAACATATAGAAATATTCCTTTTTAAAGGTCAAGCTATCAATACTTTGTAATAATGTACTCATAGAAAGAAGGTGTCATTACTACAAAAATGTATTCCAAAACTTAACTCCAATGGGCTAGCCCATGTTTTAACATTAGCAAAGACTTCTGGGATAAACAATAAAGCATACAATATATGCTTTTAAATGTCATTGCTTTTACCAACACCAAGAAGGCTATTTCTACCTATGTCCTTTCTAAATAAAATTATGGTTTTCTGAATGCATTCAGTTAGGAACAAATGACTGATTAGAGGCCTGGAGTAAACATGGACACTTGTTTGTGGCAATTACACATTAAAACACATGACCAATTTTATCTTTCCTTTCCCAACCACAGCCAGACTTACTCAGGGCACCGTTCATTAACCGGATTGCAGATGTGATAGGGAAAATAAATGAGTAATAAAAAACTCTTGTTTACCACTCCCATTGTCTCATGTAGGTCACACAGTAAGATGACTTTAACAGAAATGGTTTAGAACTTTGTCACAGAAACTAGGAAACTAGGAACATTTTCTTTGAATTAGATTGCAGTAATTAAAAATTTAAAAAAATAATAATATTTTTATGTCTCTGGATACTTTGCCTGCACATATATGTCTGTTTCTCACAAGTACCCAGGGAAGCCTGAAGAGGGCATCAGATCCCCTGGAACTGAAGTTACAGATGGTTGTGTGAGCCACCACACAGGTGCTGGGGAATTGAACCCTGGTTTTCTGGAAGAGCCTCCAGTGCTCTTAATTGCTGAGTCATCTCTCCCGCTCAACTTGTTTAACTTTTTGAGGCAGGGTCTGACTCTGTAGCTCAGGCTGGCCTTGAACTCCTATCCTTCTATAGGAGCCTTTCTGAGGGCTGGTATTGCAGATGTGATCCACCACACTGTGAGTTTTAAAATGATAAAACACATGCTCACTGTAACAAACACACATCAAAATCATCAGCGGTTGCAATGGGAGGCTCCTCACTACCCCTTTCCGAAGTTCCAGCTCTCAGGCCATCACCGAGAAAACTCTAAAATTCATCCTTCCACCCAAGCATAAGCTGAGGAAGACACACAATTTCCACTTATTTAAAATAAAATAGATGTACACTGTACAAATTAACATGCAACATGTAACAGGTTTTTTTTTCTTTTAACAGAATATAACAGTGTCCTCCTCCAAGTCAAGAATTGCTGCTTAGTTACATTGATATTTCACAATTTGGCCCATTAATCCTCTCTTAAAACTCAACTACTACCACTACTACTACCACTACTACCACTACTACCACCACTACTAACTACCACTACTACTACCACTACTACTACCACTACTACTACCACTACTACCACCTACCACTACTACCACCACTACTAACTACCACTACTACTACCACTACTAACTACCACTACTACTACCACCACTACTAACTACCACTACTACTACCACTACCACTACTACCACTACTAACTACCACTACTACCACTACTAACTACCACTACCACCACTACTACCACTACTAACTACCACTACCACCACTACTACCACTACTAACTACCACTACCTACTACTACTACTACCACTACTACCACTACTAACTACCACTACTACCACTACTACCACTACTAACTACCACTACTACCACTACTACTACCACTACCACTACTACTACTCTGTAATAATGAAGTTAATTGTTTGGTAGTGGGGTGTGTGTGTATGTGTGTGTGTGTGTGTGTGTGCACGCACGTGGGGTGTTTTCCCCTTTTCTTGTTAGGAATCAAACCCAGAGGCTCATGCATGCTGGGAAAGCAAGCTCCATCTTCAGGTCAGGGCTGCATATTTTTTTGGAGATGTTAACAGATCATTTTCATGTAAGTTCTAGCAACTCACTCTCACAGCAAGCAGGTTTATGATACACTTCCAAATTCAAATGTTCTATTTCTCTTAAATTCTAGTCCAATGTCGAAGTCTTTTTTTTTTATTAAAGTAGTATTGGAATAAAGCCAACATCTGGGACAAGTAAGTGCCCTCTGACCTCTACCACAACATTTTCCCAAAATTATCTTTGCTAGTCCACACATCATTAGTTCTTTAAAATCACCTTGCCTTCTTTCTTGCTCAGTTTAAAAAAAATCTTTAACAAATGACATAAACCTAAGAATTTATATGCGAGACTATTCAGACATAAGGTGGGAAAACAAGGAAGAGCCAGCCAGATTGCTTAGAAGTAAATTATCAACTAAATCAACCAATACCAATAAAGTCCACAAGTCATAGCAGCAAAGAACCAGTGCCAGGCATTGTAGTGCGCACCTTTCATCCCAGCATGCGGCAGAAGCAGACAAAAACTGAATCTCAGAGTTCAAGCTTAGCCTGGCCTACAAAAGTTCCAGGACAGCCAGGGATACAGAGAGACCCTGCCTCAAAAAATAAAAATAAAAATAGAGGAAAGAAAAGATATTTGATCAGTCCTCTTTATTTTCAACATTTATTTACTGGAGGAGAAGCACACACCACAGCACTCGTGTGGGAGTAAGAAGGACTCAGCTCTCGCTTTCCACCATGTGATCATTGGTCTTCATGGCAAGACTTTACCTACTGAGCAATCCTGCCAGCCCATTGGACAATCCTTACGATCTCATTTTTACATTTGGTTGTTAAAAGACTAAAACTGGCCGGGCGGTGGTGGTATACAACTTTAATCCCAGCAATCGGGAGGCAGAAGCAAGTGGATCTTTGTGAGTTCAAGGCCAGCCTGGTCTACAGAGTGAATTCCAGGACAGTCAGAGTTATAGGAGAGAAACTGTCTTGAAAACCACCACCACCACCCCAAAAAAGAGAGATAAATTAAAAACGATTAAAAGTTCCTGGCAAACAGAGGCATGTAAGCACGGCAGTGCTGATTTTAGAAGAGTCTCCATTGACATGAAGACATCTATATTTCTTCAGGAGAAATCTGGGGTGAAGACTGAAGATGGGAAAGACAGGTACATGGGAAAGCAATGACTAGCTCAGAAACAATCGGGATAGGAAATGATAAAGGCCAAGGTAGATTAAGCAAAACAGTTAACAAAATAAAAGCACTAATCAAAAATCTAGCAATTCTCACCAGCAAGCTGGTAACCACTACCATATGTACACTAAAAGAGCAAATCGGAAGCTGAGGGCTCAGTGGTACAGTCCAGTTTAGCTTTGAGCTCCATCTCTAGCACCAATAGAGGAGGGGAGGGGAGCAAATCACAAAGCATGTAGGTTTTGAGATAGTACAGTACAGGCACCCTATGCCAGTCAGTGGAAACAGTCTGCCGAGCAACTAAAGTATAGGGAGCACAGGCAACAGCCATTCAGACAAAGGATTCATTCACAAAAGACGACGCTTGTGATTGTGCTGAACAAGAAATGAGTACTACTCTCAACTTCCCAGCCAGGCCCTCTGCTCCTGGAGTGCTTCCAGCTATCTCCTCTGGATCATATGGCTTAAAACCGACCAATAATTTTAGCTGAAGCTACATGATCCTGTATTACAGCTGTGACTGTCTCTTTCAGGCAATGCAGACCTTTTACAGTATAAGAAATAATAACCTGGAAGACCAGCCAGGAAGCGTTGTTTGGTATGACGAGGAAACCAAGCGACGCTTTTTATTAATATTACTTTTGTGATAGAATCAATTGGTCTCTAGGCCATGCTAGATATTGGACATCAGATACCCACAGCTTGTGAGAAGAAACTATCTGATTAGCCACATCCAGCCTCATAGCATAAAGAAATATCTAACGCTAACAGCGAAAAAGCCCATGCTTTTTTGTATGTCTCTTGTGCCTGTTATCTGTGTGTAAACAAGATGCTGCGTTTGAATTAAAAAATATTTAAAGTTAGGGGATGGAGAGATGGCTTAGCAGTTAAGAACACTGGCTGCTCTCCCGCAGGACCAAGGTTTGATTCCCAGCATCCACATGGCACCTCACACCTGTTTGGAACTCCAGTTCCAGGGAATCCCTTCTCCTAGTCTCTATGGGTATACATGTAGTACGCAAACATATACAAGGCAAAACACTCAAAAAGGAGGCTAGAGAGATGACTCAGTGGTTAAGAGCACTGGAGACTCTTCCAGAGGACCTGGGTTCAATATCAAGCACCCACATAATGACTCATAACCACCTGTAACTCTAATTCCAGGAGATGCAATGTATTTCTTTTAAAGATGAGCTTAAAATTTTTAAGCTAAGGCTGGCAAGATGGCTCAGTGGGTAAAAGCTCTTGTGTAAGTCTAACAACCTGAGCCTGAGCCCTGGATTCCAGGGAAAAAAACCATAACCCTGAAAATTTACTCTCATACACACACACACACACACACACACACACACACACAAATAATAAATAAAAGTTAAAATAATAAATTATTTAAAAATTTTTGACCTAGTAGTGTGTGTATGAAGTGATCTAAAAAATGCGCACAATTTTTCAGGAACACTGGAAGACATTCCTGCCAACCAAACAGCAGACAGCTAAAGTTCTGTGGCTTTGTTTTCCTGTCTAGAGGGAGCTGTAACTAGCTACAACAGTGGGCCCACCCTGACCACTCTGCATTGTGTTCTTGGTGCACTAAGTGAGGCATACAACCACAACTGTGCCTCAGTCCACAGCCAGCAGTTACTCTGACAACATGCGCCCTCTATCTACCTTGTGCAGTACTGTTGTTCTGCATGTGGCAATTAAGAGCATTTATGGAACTCCCACAGGATAAAATTCTACTTGTATAAATTACTGTTAGTTTGATTTGAAGAGAACTAACAAACATACATTTGGCAAGTTGCACTGAGTCACGCACAAACAATACTGTCCAAATGAAAAGAGATTGCTTTTAAAAAGTATTGCAGAGCCAGCTATAATGGCACATTCCTGTAATCCCATAATCATAGTTTAGGAGTGAAACCAGAGGATCAGGAGTTCAAGGCCAGCCTGAGCTACATAAAACCCTGTCTCAAAAATAAATAGTTGAGTGAAAGTATTCTATAACATAAATTGAATACTTCTAAAAATTCTTACCGGCTTCTTTGGCAAGGGAACAGTGTAAGATGTAGAGCCAAGAACCATATTAAAGAGCTTGTCTGAGTATGGTATGGTTTTCTCTACGCTTTCCCGGAAATGGCAATCCCATTTGGCGTACAGGATAGTGCCACCAACCCCTCCACCAATGAACAAAAGGCCAGCTCCAGCAAGTTTGCCAGCAGTCAACCTAGAAGAGAGCAAAAGGAACAAAACCTTGCTTTCCCTGCATCTGCTTTCCTGAGTCTCGAGACCCCTCCTCACTTCCATCTCTCTACCATCGCCTCAGACCACAGCAGCAAGTGTGACACCATAGCTGCAATCCACCTTCTCTTGATCATTTTTAACATGGCTACAATATAAAATAACAACATTTACATAGAGATAACAAAAACTTTAAATGGTAATAACTAAGACAGAAAGAATAAAGCACTCTCTCATTTAACCCTTGAAACTTGATGCTCACAATTATGAGATTTCCTCTGAAGTCCCTCGAATCACTAACTTTCAAAGCTTCTCTTCTCTAAGCTTTTCTGTAAGTACAGTAAAGTAAATCATTTACCAGAAAGCCTAAGTTTAGCATTCTGAAGGCTGAGGACTACTGTGAGACTGAAGCCAGCCTGCACTACAGAGCAAGACTTCATATAAAAATTAAACTTAAATTTGAAATTACTGAGCTAGAGATATAGGTCAGGGCTTGCTCAGCATGTCCCAAATTGGGTAAGGAAGACAAGAAAATATCAATTGAACTGACAAAGACTTTTAAAACCTACAACAGTGTAGTCTGGATCTAAATGCATTCCCATAACACAGAAGCAAGCACTTGAACTTCCCTGTGCCACCCAGTTACCAAACAACCAAAGGGAGCATCATTAGCAAACCGTCACCTAAAATAATGTAACAGAAGGGACTCCTCAGATCTTGGAGCAAAGCTTCAGTGTAATTAATACAGTAGTTTCTCTTACTGGGAGAAGATTTTTATCTAAAAAAATCCAGAAGATGCTTGAAGCTATAGGCAGAGTTAAACGCTGTATTTTTGACTATACATATAAAACATTGATAAACCTTAACTAAACACAAGAAGAGAGTAATAACAACAATAAAATAGAACAATTTTAACAATATATTACAATATGTGAATATGGTCTCGCTCAAAATATATTACTGATGCCCAACACTCAGCAGTCAGAGGCAAGCAGATCTCTTGTGGGCTGGAAGCCAGGCTGTTCTACATAGTGAGGTGCAAGACAACCAGGGCTGTGTAGAGAGACCCTGTCTCAAATAAATAAATAAATAATGTTATCGTACTGCACTCAGCCTTCCTCTGGTGACCATGGATAACTGAAACCATGGATGTGATCAGAATATTGTTTCCTTAATAAAAGTCAGTTTATAAGCCATGTCTACATGCAAAGCAAGCACACACATCCCTATTATTAGCACCCAGTAAAGAGCCTGGTTCCAGGGAGATGAGCCACATACCCAGAACTGCTTGAAGTGGAGTATCTACGGCATGGTCGTAGTGGACGGAGGACGAACTTCCCACACAGACAGCTCTAAAGGAGGAGAAGACATTCCATCAATACTCTGAAGGAGTTTGGAAGCAGGGTGGCTCACACTTGTAACCCCAGAACTCTGTAGGCTAGGAAGAATCACAAACTATAGGCCAGTCTAAGATGCACAGCTGAACCACCTCAAAGTACAATACAATTAAATTAATCTCAGAAGCTTTTAGAATTGATAATGCAGAAAAAATACTTTTATTACAAATGCATTCAAGCAAAAATTACTTTCTTTTCAGAAATCAATCTACCACAAAACACTTTTCTAGATGTTTAAGAATAGTTCCGTATCAGTCCCTATGAGATCGAAAGCAGGAAGACTGCTACAAGTTCCAGGCTAACCTGGGGTACACAGTGAGATCCTGTCTCAAAAAACAAAAACAAAAGAAAATCTCAAATTTCAAAACAGTAATGCAGGAAAATTTCTCAAATATTTCTTTGTTGTTGTTTAATTTTTTTAGTTTTTTTTTTATTCTTTCCATTTTAAAATTAAGTCATTTCTCTACTTCTACTATCATGTGGGATTTGGAGAATAAACTAGGAATGCCAGGCTTGGCTGCTCTGTGCCTTTACTCACTGAGCTATCTCTTAGTTCTGGTCTTTTTTTTTTTTTTTAATGGTAGACAAGGGTGAAATGCCATAGAACATGTGTGGAGATCAGAGCACAACCCTACAGAGTTAGTTCCTGTCACCCACACATTATGTGGGTGACAGCTCAAACTCAGCTTACTAGGCTTGCACAGCAAGCCTCTTTACCAGGACCATCTGGCTGGCCCTAGTTAGTTCTGCGAGGCAGGGTCTCACATAGCCCAGACAGGTGTTGGACTCTTGGTCCTCCTGCCTCCAACTCCCAAGTGCTGGAATCACACACAAGCAACTTTTAATGTTTTAAAAGAGACTCATCAGACTGACTCACTGGCCGTTTTAGTGTCATAGATGTTCTGGAGGAAATAGGTCACTGGGGGCATGAGCCTCAGCTGTGTTTTGTCAAAGTCCTCTCATGGAATCCTCTCTCTGCTTCTTGTGCAACATGAGGTAAGTCTCTCCTCTGTCACATGTTTGTACCCATTCCCAAGATGTTCCATTTCACTGTGGGCCCAGGAGCTCTCTCCAAGAGTGAACCAAATACATCCTTCCTCCTGTAAGTTGTTTCCTTGGATATCTAGTCACAGCAACACAAGAGCCCAACTCCTAACACACAGTGAAACACAACCCAGACGGAATTCAAACAGAAATCAAAGTAGAAGTGAAAACCGTGCTGGATGCTCCAAGAAAAAGGGAGCTAGCTGTAACCATGACTCAGGTGCAAACGTCTGCATTTTCTGGAAAGGGAACAATAGATGTGAAAACACTAACCCCAAGGGGAGAACCACAAGCTGCACAGAACAACTACAAAGCAGCAGGAATGCGCTCCACCAAGGAATCAGCCATCACACCCCAGGAGATTCTGCATTTGTGATAGAACTGATTGTGACTGCTGGGTACCCCTGGCTGTCTGCTTTTTTGAAAGAAACTATTCACAGAGATTATCCTGTGCCAGCCATCCCACAAGATAGAGGAGGTTAAGAATTTTAAGGTCACATCAAAGATGTCTTATCCATTTTAAGATCTGGTTACAATGGTAAGATCCTCGCCCTGTTCTGTAGCATCTTAGAAAGGGTTGCAATGGGGAGGGATATCAGTTGTTCCAGCTCCCACCCCACAAAAAATAGGGCCGAGTGCATGACACAATAGTGACTGTACGTGGGAAGGTTGTCAGTTGTTCCAGCCCTCACCCCACAAAAAATAGGGCCGAGTGCATGACACAGTAGTGACCGTATGTGGGAAGGGTGTCAGTTGTTCCAGCCCTCACTCCCACAAAAAAAAAAAAAGGCTGAGTGCATTTTGCAATAGTGATTTTAACAACACAGATGTGCCAAATGCTCTTCCAGAAATATAATGCTCTCTATCAAACATGAGTTCTGTGTGTCCTTCCCTGGCACAAAACGCCACATACTGTACCATTTCCTTTATGGGGACTATCCAGAATAGACAGAAAGAAACAGTAAACAGATAGTGGCTGCCAGGGGTTAGGGAAGAGGGCTGGGGCAGGGGCAAGGGCAAGCTGGGTTAATAATTCCCTAAGGAAGAGCAGTGAAAGTGGTTCTCTGTGACTTCTCAAACTACAGCACAAGCGGATTCAGCTTCTGCCTGGCTCGGCTCTCAGAACCTGCTGCTGAGCTATGAGGAAATCCCAAAACACAGACACGCCACATGCAGGGGGTTCCAAGCCAGCGGTCATTGCTGAGCCAGTACCAGAGCCACACATCAGAGTAAGGAATACTGAGAAATGATGAGTCCCAGGCGCTGTCATTGGGGCCAACACACAACTGCTCAGTTGATCCCTAAAATCCCTGTTATTTCCCAGACTCCAGAGGATTTGTAGCACAGCTATAGCTAAGCAGAACCACATTTTTAAAAATACATTTTTATTTAAAAAATTATTAATTTATTCAATTTATTTTATGTGTTTTATCAGTAGATATACATGTGTACCATGTGCATGCTCAGTGCCCATACAGAGCAGAAGAGAGTGTCAGAACTCCTAGAACTGTTACAGATTGTGAGATACCACATGGGGCTGAGAACTAAACCCAAGTCCTCGGCAAGAGCAGCACGTGCTTAACCACTGAGCCAACTCTCCAGCCTCATCAAATAAATTTTCATTACATTTATTTCTGTGTATACAGGTGCACAAGCCACAGCACGCGTGTAGAGGTCAAAGGACAGCTGACTGGACTTGGTCCTCTCCTCCAGGTGGGTCCCTCAGACTGAACTCAGGCCATCAAGCTTGGCAGCAGGTGCTTTTAGCTGCTGTACAATGTCCTTGGTCCAAAACAGTATCATTTTAAATTTAAAATTTATGAATTCATGAATTTAAGCACATTTGATAGGTTTAAATCAGCTGGAATTGCCATGTTTTTAAAAACTCACTACTGTCTTTGACTCCCTAAGTTTGAAGTGTTTGTCTAACTTCGCCTCTCTGGCCATCTGCAAATACCCACTGGCAGATTTTATTTCTGTGTCTGGTAAAGGTCACTAAGCATTTATCTACTGAAGTACACTGGAGTGGCAGCTCAGGATGGAAGACAAGGAGACCCTCTCATACATGCAAACCCTGCCAGACCTCAGCAGAGGGAACCACCATCCTGGCCAGAGCCATAATCAACCAACAGTGGAACCCTGAGCGTCTGAGCTCAGGTGCTTTTATTCATTCAGAGCTCCTCAGGTGCAGACCAGAAGCAATCACACATCCCCACAGAAACCCAACACCTGCAGACAATACAAAATGCCAAGGCCTGTACAGCCCTTTTTCCAACAGTGCTTTTTGTAAACAATTATTTTAAACACAACTAAAAATAAATTTCTACAACAATTCCCCTTTTCTGTATAAGCCAATTTAAAAAAACACAAAACTGCTTTACCTTTACAATACAATTTAACACTACACTAGCAAAACTATTTACAAGAGGAACAATCATGAGGGTTGCTAATGCACAGGACCAAATGAAACCAAACATCTATCAAGCTTTCACAATGTCTTTGGACAGCAGAAAAACATTATCATTGTCCAATTATCTGGAATTTACTCACGATCTTCTGGGTTCCTCCAAAGGGCTTAGATCTCTTCTCTGGCTCTGCCCTCTAGAGGCAGCACACACAGCTTTTCCTCCAGGCTCCAGCTGGCTTCACTCCACTAATGCTGCTGTTCTTGGTGGTCGTCCCATGGCACTGGCATCTTCAGAAGGCTGGGGTCCCTTGCTGCAACTGGGCTGCACTTTCACCAGTAGGCTCTCCTGGGCTCTCTTCATTGAGCCAAGCCTCAACTTCTTTACATGACCCCTCCAATCTGGGCCTTCAACTGCTACTGAGGCTGCACCTTTACCATTAATCTCTCCTGGCCTCTCACAGTGCCAAGCCTCAGCGGCTCTCCATGACCCCTTCATGCTTTCACAACCAGCACCACCGAGGCATTCTTAAAGTACCAAGTTAGACTACCAACATGAGATACAACTTCGGCCAGCTCCAGAAGATAGATTCTGCGTGCTGACCCTGCGGAATCACTTTCCAGATTTTAACACAGAGTCTGGTTTTCAGGGAAAATAACTGTTAGTCCTGAACTGTAAGCAAATGTTTTTCTCAGCATCATCATAGGTGTTTCTTGTCTGTAGGAAAGGTTTCTTCATGGTGTGCAGTTACCGGTTGTTGACAGATTTGCAGGAAAAAAAAACCCAAAAAAACAAACAAAACAAAACAAAAAAACCAACCTTCTCGGCTCTAAGCCAAGGCAGTCCTGGAGGTCCTGGGCTGGTGGGAAGAATTTCAGAGTGAAACACTCTGGCAGTTTGGCATTCTTTCTCACCACCGCTATGGGGAAACATATACCCTTCTTCACAGGCCTCAAACACAAGATCTTGACCTTCATGCGCACACAAAAAAGCTATCAGAAAATTCAAGTTTGTGAAACAGCACACTACCACCAGAGGTGGAAGGGAGCTTCGGCTCCATGATCAGGAAAAGCAGTTAGAACTTTGGTTCTTTCCTGCTCCCAGCTGAATTATTTGTTTTTAACCATGAAATGTCTTTCTCTAAAGGCCTCTCTTCTGTGACTCACTTTTGAGCCCTCTTTCTCACTTAATTTTCACAATTTTCTCTTCGGGAGGTTTCCTTCCTTCCTCACTCTCCTCTTCCTTCAGGAGACTTCAATTAATACCTTAATCTCTGTCCTCTGGTAGCTTCCCTGAGTGTACTTTACCGGACTCTGTGAGATCTGAAGTTTCTTTCTCTTTTTCCTTGTCTCCACACTGGATGCAGCTAGCGTGATGTCATACGCTTCTTTACCTTCTGCCTGCTACATTGGGAACCATCTGCAGTTGTTTGGCTGCTGTGGTAGCTCAGCAAAGAAGACACGGACAGAGGCATTTTCATGGTTACAAACTCTGCCAGACCTCAGCAGAGGGAACCACCATCCTGTCCAGTGCCAGACTGGACAGCGGGACCCTGAGCGTCTGAGTTCAGGTGTTTTCATTCATTCAAAACTCCTCAGGTATTCTACTGATAGCACGTGCAGATCATAAGCAATCAGACATCCCCACAGAAATCCAACACCTGCAGACAGTACAAAATGCCAAGGCCTATGCATCCCTTTTTCCAACAGTACACAAAAACAATTATTTTAAACACAACTAAAAATAAACTTCTACCACATTTATCATCTAAACCATTTAGTGGTATACAGTATATTAACAAGGAAGAATAATAACCATCACCCTACCAAGTTCTAGAAATCAAAGAAGGCTTTCATCAGTCCAAAAGGAAACCCAGGCTCCATTAAGCTGCCACATATCCCTCCAGCCTCATGCCCCTCTTCCCTAAGCCCTGGCAGCTACTATCTGCTTTCTGTTTCTATGGATGTCTATTCTGGATAATCCAAAGAAAGAAAATCACACAATATACTGCCTTCTGCTCCAGGCTTTCCAAGTTATCTTCCAAAGCAGCTGTCCATTTACACTTCCACCAGCAACGTTTGCGGGTTCCAGTCATGTTCTCACCACCGCTTCATTACACTCACTTGTATCTAATCAGATCACAGGACTGGTAGGGACTTAGTACCTCATTTATCTTTGACCTAAATTTCTAGTACCAACAATGATGAGCAATTTTCCATGTGCTTCACATATTGGTTTTGCATAAATGGCTACTCAGGTTCTACACAGTTTTTTAGTTTTATTTTGTTACGTTGTAAGAGTTCTTCGCATTTTTTGGATGCCAGAACCTTATTGTATATTGAAATATTCCCTCTCATTTTTCCCTCTTGATTATGCTTTTACCTTGGTAATTTTTCTATTGCTATCATGATACACCATGACCAAGAAATGTGAAGCAGTCAGTTACAGCAGGCAAAATAGGGCAGTGAGAGCTCAAAGAGACACAGAAGCAGTCTGAAGAGTCTGAGTTCAGAGGGAGCTAGTCCTGGTGAATCAGTCAGCAGTGGAGTCTGAAACCTTCCAGTTCTAAGCTGGAGTAGATTGTATAAAGGCCAAAATGCTCCAGGCCCCAGGACTAAGGACTGATAACTGAATTAGGAAAAAGAATAACTGCCATTTGCCCCAAACCTTTGGCTACAACTGGTGAGCCAACATCTGCACGGCACAACGACATGCATGCAATCAAAACACTCATACACATAAAATTGAAAAGTGTTTGCTTTAAACTTGGTTTTTAAAAAATGAGGAGGGGTTGGAGAGATCACTCAGTGGTTAAGAGCACTTGTTGCTCTTTCAATGGATCCAGGTTCAATTTCTAGCACCCACATGGTGGTTCACAACCATCTAGAACGCTAATTCCAGGAGATTCATGCCCTTTGTGAAGGTGGCAGGTGTTTGGATAAGACTAACATTTAAACTGGTGACTGCCCTCTATAATAAGGGTGAGCTTCAAACAGCTGGAGGCCTGAGCTGAATAAAAGCAAGGACTTCTCTAGCACAGTGCCTTTAGACTGGAGCTGTGCCAGCTGCTCCAAGTCTCCATAATGTTGGCTGGCAGACTGCAACTGCACCTGGCTCTCCTCAGTCTCCAGTCTGCCAGGCCACACTGCAGACTCTGGATTTACCAACTCCCATTAACTATGTGAATTCAGCCCTTATAAATCAATCATCCCGCTGGGTGGTGGTGGCGCACACCTTTAATCCCAGCACTGGGAGGCAGAGGCAGGAGGATCTCTGTGAGGTTGAGGCCAGGTTGGTCTACAGAGTGAGCTCCAGGACAGCCAGAGTCACAACAGGGAAACCCTATTTCCAAAAAACAAAAAAAAAAAATTTAAAAAAATTTAAAAAAAAAATCAATCATTCTACCTACACACACACACACACACACACACACACAGGAATTAGCTTTGTTTCTCTGGAAAACCCTGACTTAATAAGCCACCAGAGCCCCTACAGCCTAAAGGGGTGAGCTTAAAAGAAAGGCACTTGTTGAGAAATAATAATAACAACAACAACAACAAACCATGGGCCACTTGAGCATGTGGGGTTTAGTGAGCAGCTACTAGGAGCCAGGGACTACCACCACTGCAAGCAGAGCAGAGAACAGTGCAGGCACAGGCTGGCTGTGAAATGTAAGGGCTTTTACGGGACAGGGTCTGGCTAAACACAGCCCTGGCTGACCTGAACTTGACTACAGGAACCTGGCTGGACCCCTGTCTGTGGAGTGGGGTCACAGGCATGTAACTCCACACTTAACTTGGAACTTACACTTGAAATGCAGTGCTAAGACACACAAACACAGTGAGTGTAAGCTGAGAGTCATGTATAGGAGAGCGGTCCCGATTCCACTCTAGGAAGGAAAGGCAGCTCTGAAGGGAAGGAGGATTTATTAAGAAAGCACCTGCATAAAGGGCATGAACTAAGCAAAGACTGTCAAGCGTTCAGAGAAAAAAAAAGAAAAAAGACTACCCGTGAGGCATCTGCTGGAGGTGCTTCTGTGAAAGACAGTGAGGGCGGCAGACTAGAAAACAAGATGTGATCGAGCCTGGTGAGTGTGTTAAGGAGCCTAGACTTTATTCTGAGCATGATGAGATGTCAACGAGGAGCACATTACATGCTCGTTTTTTAAAAATCCTTTACTAGTCAGTAAAGAACTTACTTGAAGAAAAACAGAAAAGGCAAGAGGACATGTAAGCAGATGGAATTTGCAAAAGTGGAATAATTTGGAAAATTGATAAGAAACAAATTTGAATTTAGAAACGTAAATACAAAGCAAAGAAAGTGAGATTACAAAGTCATCTCCTTGGGGGTAAAGGTTCTGAGAGTTGGCCTAATACCTAGTCCAACAGCGTACAAAGAAATCTCAGCTATAATACAAAGAGCATGAGGCAAGAGGATCAGCATTCAATACAGTAGGACAAGTCTCGGGAAAGAGATAGAGCTAAGAGAGATGTGGATATATTATCAGTGATAAAATGCTTGCTCAACACACACAAAAAAAATGTCCTAGTATCAATTCCCAGTATGAAAAAACAGGAAAAGAAGAGTTAGCAAAAGGAAATGGGGATGATGGAAATAAAGGTAAGGCAGGACCTAAAATGTTACATGAGCGAAACCAGAAGCAGCTTTAGAAAGCAACATCAAGCAGCTGAGAGATGGCTCGTTGGTTAAGAGTGCTTAATGCTCTTACAGAGGTCCTGAGTTCAGTTCCCACCAACCATGCCAGGGAGCCATAACCACCTGTTAACTCCAAGGGAGCCAACGCCCTCTTCTGGCCTCGGCGGTACCTGCGCATGTGCGTCACACACACACACACACACACACACACACACACACGCACACCACACACTCATACGCACAGATAAAAACAAGCACCAATGTCAAACACTATAGAATGAATGAATGAAGAGGCAATGCCAACAAGCCTATGAATTTTCTGATAGTGATTTTAGGAAACAGAGAAATACTTGTCGAGAGCTAGATAGTGTAGCATTCGTGCTTTAATCTCTAACCAAGCTCCCCAAAAGTGAACTCTGAATTAAGGAAGTTACCCAGGTGGGCCTAGCCTAATAACAAAACATCAATAATGGAGAGGAGATGCTGAAGCCAAAGAGGGAAGAAGTCCATGACAATAGCAAGCACACACGCGTTATGGATGGCCTCTAAGTGCCTTCTGGCAAGAAACTGCTGGGAGGTTCTAAAAGTTAAGAGCAGCAGCCTGCAAAAACTACGAGAGAACAGGGACTTTAGTACAACACCCAGAGGGGGCTGAATTATGCTAATGATGAATTTGGGAGAAGGAAAAGGTACTTATCTTCAAAAGCTAATACTAATACTTCTTAATAAAGCCTTGTGTGATCCTAAGCCCAGAGCCCACAACACTACCGCCCAGACTACAGAAGCCGTAAGATAATCAATGAGGATGGTGTTACAAGCTGCTTGATGTGTGCTGTTAGACACGTATCAATGGAAGACTAATACGGGTCTCACTTCCCTATGCAAGAGGCTGTTGGGCAGGGAGAGAAGCAAACCTAAAAACAAAAACTGCTTAGCTCATCTCTAGGCGACCCAGTCTAAGGACTTTATCCAATTACAGCTCTTGCTACAGCATGTCAACTTTTCGTCAAAGCGCTACTTTTCTGAATATCCTGAACAATGGAAACAGGATTTTTATTTTCAGCTGTTTTATTGATAGCTATGAAAAATTAAACGAAGGCAATTCAGGTACACAGGCACCTGAGTGTCAGGCACGGTCCCAGTGCCTAGAGACACTGATCCCCAAACTGATCTTAGGAACGCGCACAAGGTCATGACCACTGTCCTTCCTCAGGTACGGAAGTTTAAGCTCCGGAAACGAAAATATCTTTCACTTTTTATTGTAGAGTAAGAATAGCTCAAGGATACTCTCGACCACGAAAAGAAAAGCAACCAACCCAGGTTAATTACAACCTTGACCCCTAAAACAGACTCTCCGCCAGTCCAGGAACCTCCTTATTAAAGATGCAACAGGCTCTGAGGCGCAATGCCTTCTGGGAATTGTAGTTCTCCCGCCCCGACTTTCACGATTGGAAACCTAATCACGTGCCCAACCGGCGGCCCGGACACCGGCGGCCAGGATTGGTCCGAGACTGAAGCGACGCGGTATTGATTGGATACCGGGCCCCCGAAGCCACGCCCCAGCCGCTCCCCCGCCTCCCAGCGAGCGCTCCACACCCCAGCCCGCTTCTTCAGCGAGAACCCTCGCGTCATGCCAGCCGAGCCGGCTCGCCGGCGGGCTGCCTCAGTTCCCGCTCGGGGACCCTCAGCGCGCCTCTGCCCGGGGACCGCGCATCATGGACGCCTGTCCCGGTGTCCGTTGGCTGCCCGCAGTCAGCGTGACCACGCGCCCCCTCGGGGGTCCCCCCACGCTCACCTGGGCCGCGACGGTCACGCCGGATAACTGACAGGCCCGCAGCATCTCTGCCGAAGTGACGGCGCGGCTGGTGGACGCGGGAACGACCGCGGCGGCGCGAGCGGAGGGCGTGCGTGCGTGCGCGTGCGCGTGCCCCGCGTCCCTCCAGCCTGTCTGCGCACCGGAAGGGCCGCCGGCACCACTGCGCACGCGCCGTCTCCTGCCGGGGCGGGCCTCCCCCCTACCGCGACCAGGGGAGCCCGCGGTGATTGGCGAGTCGAAGGCGGAAGGGCAGGTTCTCCTTCCGGGTAGCGCCCGCTCGCCGGCTGGCTGGAGGAGAACTGGGGGTTGCTGGGTGCCCTGGCGGGAGAGGGGGGGTGCGAGGTTGTGCTACGGGGAGAACCGGCTCAAGCAAGGTGGTTGGGGAGGTGGCTCGGGTAGGACGCGTGCTCCCAGTCCTGACGGCCTGAGTTCGATCCCCGGGACCCCCAGTGGTGGCACTAGAGAGCCGACCTTTACGTGCAGCTGTGGAGTGGGCACGCTCACACTCCCGCCGCCCCCACCCAGGGGATTGCTGGAGAATGGATGAGTGAAGGCTGGAGGCATCGTGGAGCAGAATGTGTTTTCTCTGTCGCTTTTATTTTACAAAGACGGTATCGGTCGCAGTCTCCGGGATGATGGGTTGCGAGACTTTCCAAAGCACGGCTGAGTCTGTAGTTATCACACAGTGTGTTAAATATTGACCATCACTAATACTCAGTGTAAACTCCAGGGTGGTGATGTGGTTATCTTTCCACAGTCACATAAAAGTTAATTTTAAAAATCTGTTTGAGGCCGGGCGTAGTGGGCGCACTCCTTTAGCCCCAGCCCTAGAGAAGCAGAGGCTGGCAGATCTCTGAGTTCAAGGCCAACCTGGACTAAACAGTTCCAGGACAGCCAGAACCATATAGTGAGACCCTGTCTGGAAAACCACAAAACAACAATAAATCTGTTTTCAAGTCCTAAGTCAGTGATTTGTTATAACACGGTAACAGGTTGGCTGCACTTTTATTCTCCTTTGTGAAGTTGAGAAATGACCACACCTGTAATACCAGAATTTGGGAGGTTGACGCGGGATTGGGCTGATGAGTCTCAAGCAAAAGACAGGAATGGATTTGATATTTATCTGAGATGTTCTTATGTTCTATATTATCTAAATGCTCTATGTTCTGTGCTTTTTCAGGATACGTTAGTAATCGTCAATTTTTTTTGTTTTTGTTTTTTTGAGACAGGGTTTCTCTGTGGTAACTTTGGCTGTCCTGGAACTCATTCTGTAGAACACACTGGCCTCGAACTCACAGAGATCCACCTGCCTCCCGAGTGCACACCCACCACCGGGCTACTTGTCAGTCTTTGTCATGTTACCAATTAATAACCTCCGGACGGTCTTCCGATTTTATTAGTAAATTTAGCAGTCTAGCTTCATCCCTGTTCACTGCTGTTGTGCTAGTTCAAGCCAGTGTGATAACTTCTCTGACACTCTTGACCCTGGGCTGCTTTACACAATGAACACTACAGACAGTCTCCTTGGCTTTACGATCTCGATCTTAGGGGCTGGAGGGATGGTTCAGTGGCTAAGAACACATACTGTTCTTGCAGAGGACCCAGGTTCTGTCCCCAGCCCCAATATCAGACAACTCAAAACTGCCTGTAACTTACCACAAAACCTAATACCTCTGCTGTCCAGGCATGGACATGTACACATAATTAAAAATAAATCTTTAAAAAGTTCTAAATTTTAATTTAACCATATCCTTGATCCTTTCTTTGGGGAAAATGGCTCAGGAAAGTGCCTGGTCTGCAAGCATGACCTCAGTTTGGATCCTCACCACCCGTAGAAAACCTGTCGTCTACTGGCAGCTGCACTCACGTGAGCATGCGCGCACGCACATTCACGTAATTTTAAAGATCTTTTATACATTAAAAAAGCTGGGTGTGGGTGTGAAGAGATGGCTTACCAGTTAAAAATATTTGTTGCTCTTACAGAGCATCTGAAGTTTGGTTCCTTGAACCCACAGCAGACTCATGAGCTCAGCTCCATCAGATCCTGGGGTGCTCGCACAAATGTTCACATAAACTCACACGGGCACACATAGTACAATAAAAAAAAAAAGGAAACCTTTCTGGGTCTGGAGAGATGGATCAGTGGTTAAGAGCATTGGCTATCCTTTGAGAGAAAAAGGTTGACTGTCCTATTCCCTGTGTACCTCACCCTCCTTGGCTTGCAAACATCTGTAACTCCAGTTCAGGGTGACCCACTACCCTCATCTGGCCTCTGTGGGCACTGCGTGTACATGACATCCAGACAGAACACCCATTCACAAAAAAAAAAAAAAAAAAAAGCTGGGTGTGATAGCATTTGTGTGTAACCCCTGTGGTGGGAAGGTAGAGATAAATCCCTGGAGATATCAGTCTAAACGATCTGTGAACTCCAGGATAATTGAGAGACCCTGTCTCGAAAAGGAGGAGGGGCCGTAGAAATGGCTCAATAGGTAAGAGTTGTGATGACTAGTTTTTGTCAACTTGATACAAAGTAAAGTCACCTGGAGAAAGGGACGCTCAATTGAATAATTGCCTCTATCAGACTGCCCTGTGGGCATGTCTCTGGACTAATGGTCAGCGTGGCAGGGCTCAGCCCACTATGAGTGGTGCCACCCTTGGGCAGGCGGTTTTGGATTGTATAAGAAAGCAAACTGGGGCAGTAAGTGGAGAACGGCTCAGTGGTTAAGAGCCTGTGCTGCTCTCATGGACGTCCAGAGTTCAATTCCCAGCACTCACATCAGGTTCCTCACACCTGCTTGTAATTCTAGCTCAAGGAGCACCCAACACCTCTGCCCTCCCATGGACACTGGCATTCACATACCCACACACAGACACACACTCATGTGTATAACAATAAAGTAAGCCAGGTGTGATAGTGCACACCTTTAATCCCAGCAGAGGCAGGTGGATCTCCATGAGTTCAAGGCCAGGCTGGTCTACAAAGCAAGTTCCAGGACAGCCAGCGCTGTTACATAGAGAAACCCTGTCTCAATAATAATAATAATTTTAAAAAATTTAATAAATGAAGCTAAGTAAGCCAGTTAGCAGCATTCCCCATGGTCTCTGCTTCAGTTCTTGTCTTGAGATGTCTGTCTTGAGTTCCTGCCCTGACTTCTCTCAATGATTTATCATGACATTGACACATAAACCAAATAATCCTTTCCCTTCCTAAACTGTTTTTGGTCAGTGTTTTAGCACAGGAACAACAAGCAAACTAGGACAGAGAATTTACCACTCTTGCAAGGTACCTGAGTTCAGTTTGCAGAGTCTAGATTAAGTGGCTCCCTACAGCCTATAATACCAGCTCCAAGAGGCTCTGATATGCTCTTCTAGCCTCGGGGGGCACCCCCAAATGTGGCATATACACACACATGTACACACATAAATTACATATATTTAATTCTAAAGTGAGTTGGTTCAGTGAGTAAAAGCACTTACCACTAAACTTGAATTAGTTTGGTCCCAGGATCCCATATAGTAGGAGAGAACTAACTCCTGAAAACTGTCCACTAAACTCCACACATGCATTCTGGTGCATGTGTGCACATTAACATTTGCCAACTTTGAACGCAATCATGTATTTTTAAGTAAGATGAACAGTGATAGACGAAGATTTGTGTTGTATATCCAGCCTGATCCTCCGGCCTTCATACTCTTTACACATGCGCACACACACACACACACACACACACAACCCAACAACAACAATATATTTAATGAGAAAATTTAATGCCAGACAAGGTAATCCTTACTTGGCTAAAACTCATGATTTTTTTTTAATGTTACTAGATTCAGGGGTGGTGGTGCGGGCCCATAATCCCAGCACTCAGGAGACTGAGGCAGGCCCAGAAAACAAACAAAATAACAAAAATATTACCAGGACTGCACTAAAGTCACTTGGGAATGTATGCATGTGATTTCCCTGTTAAAGAGGTACAATGACCCCCTTGCCAATCCCAAAGCTTTAACTGCAGAGTGAAAGCCCTGTCTGTACCAGAGGTGAAGCGTCCTCTGGCCCAGCCCTCCTGCTGTCAGCTGGGAAGCAGAGACAATAAGAACCCGAACATTCTTGGACCAAACAGCCTTGAATATGCGTCACAGCAGCAGAAACATCAAGAGACCCTGCATCGACAAGGTGGGGGAATGAAACTTTGAAAGTTAGCCCCCACACACAGAAGTTAATGCCCACACACACACACAGCCCCCACAATGACTAGTATTCTTTTTAAAGAAACCAAGAGTGTCTCAGTGACCGTTTACCATATGTTTATGGTTTTGGACTAAAAACAGCCACCATAGGTGGGAGATTGGCACGGGAACAATAGTGTGACAGGCTCACTACCTATTTACACACCCCATGTCTCGGAAAAGCAAGTGTAACTGTCTGAGAGTTTTCAAAATGTGACTGAGATAACCCCTGGGGAGCCCAGGACGATTCCACAGGAACCTATAAACTGAAAATTATTTTTGTAATGGTAAAGTATTATTTGCCTTTTTATTTTGATTGTGCAAAGATTATTTGATTTACTAATATCACAAGAAATTGAATGTTGGAGCAAATTGCATACCCCAGGTAAATTTGAGTTTTTGTTGTTGTTTTTCTTTTTCTTTTTAAATGATAGGATCTCACTCTGTAGCCCAGATGGGCTTTTACCTTGAGCTAAGCATCCTGCCTCAAGTTCTCAAATGCTGGGATTACAGACATGAATCACCATGTTTAAGTGAGGTTTTGTTATTGTTGTTGTTTGTTACTTATGCTGGTCCTTAGATTTCCAAAAAGTTTTTAAAAAATTTTTAATTTAGTTTTGTTTAACATTAGTGGATTTATAATTGTTATCTTAATCAAGTGTGGTAAGTGTAATAACCAGCCCCTCAAGATATCCACTTTCTCCTAATCTCTTTGAATATGTTACCTTATAAGAAAACAATAACAAAACTTTGTAGATACAATTGGGAGGCAGAAGCAGGCAGATCTCTAAGTTCAAGGCCAGCCTGGACTACATAAGGAATTCCAGGCTGGCCAGGGCTACAGAGTGAGAGTGTCTAAAAAAATGATTTTTTGGGGGTGTGTGTGGCATGGGGTGTAGTTTAGTGATTGAGGGAATTCTTACCATGTATGAATCGTGAGTTCGATTTCTGCTACAAAAATAAAGTATTTCTTGAGATGAGTTAAACATCTTGTATTATCTGGGTAGACCCAGTATGATCAAAAAATTGGAGGAGGGGAGGTGGGAAGCATGAGACACTGTCTTTAAAAATACAGTGAAGGTGGTCATGAGCCAAGGATTGCAGACAGATCCTAGAAACCGAAAGAAGCAAAGGAAAAGATGCTCTTCCAGAGCGCCCAGAAGGATAACGACCTAAGGAGAGCTCGGTTTTTCAGTCCTTGGAATTCATTTCAGATCTCTGGCCTACAGAACTCTAGGATGGGAAATCTATGGCATTTAAATCACTAAGCCTGTGATCTTTGAAGGAGCAATAGGAAAATGACAGAACTGTTTTAATACTTCCCAGTTTTAAGTTCTAGTATAACAAATATCAACGTCAGATTTTCCTGAGACCTGCTGAGTAACCCACGAGTGGTCCTCCGGCTTCAACCTGCTGTCACACTAAGTGAAAGCCACTACTACAGGCTCATCCATAGCGTGTCAGAGTCCTGAGGCCAAGAACCCAACACCACTCTCCAAGTGAGTCCCGCGTTTTCCTTTCTTGGCTGTTGGACCCTTCTCTTCCCTTCTGTTCACCTGGTCTTTTGCTCTTTGCTTTTCAGGCTGGCTCAGTACTAGCAGCTAAGATCGCTCGAGCCCGCGGGGACCTGGGAACCCTTATCTCACAAAGGGGGGGTTCAGACAGAACCGAGTGTAACGACCTCGGCCACGCCCGTTCCCCTTGACTCCGCCCCCGCGGCGTCGCTTCCGCTCCTTTTCGGCCCATTGCGGCCACCGTAGTCCGGTGGCGAGATGGCGGCCTCAGTCCTCACGGGTGCGGTGAGAGCCGCTTCAGGTCAGTCCTCTGTTGACGTCTTCACAGAGAAAAGAACTGGCGCGGGAGGGAGCGGGCATTTAGCTTGGAGGTTAGCAGAGAAAGCAGATCCGACTGGGGAACTCGAGGTCGGAGGTTTGCTGCGAGCGTTCCCCGGGGCGGTGCGCGCGGCACCTCGCGCGGGTCGAACCCGCGGCCCGCGGCCCCCGCGGCCACCCTGCCCTAGAAGGAAGACCCCAGATTGAGATGGGGGGGCGAGGGTGACACCCAAGATTCCGTTTTACTGACTTAGACGTTCAGCCCGCCCTTCGTGACCTTTGACCTTGAGAGAGTCATTTAATGACTTTGGTTCTGTAGCGGTGAAATGGGGCTCATCCCACTTGCGGATTAAGCAGATTCGTAAGTCGTCGAGTATACTGTCACACCTGAGAACCCTGTGCACCGAACTATCAAGGGACTGGCCAAATTCGTTTTGAACCACACCCCTCCGGTGGAGAACTGCAGGGGTGAAGGCAGGACCATGTGGAAAATTAAAATTTCTCAAGTACGATAGGCATGATCAGTAATATAATTATAATAATTATATATTATATATACTTACATGTGTTTATATAAAAGTAAATAAGATATTATGTACTTAAATATATTTACGTATAACATATATGTAATATATATAATTTGCACACAAATTATATTGTAGGAATAAAATTCCATGGGAAAATAGAATACTAAGAGGAAAAAAGTAACCATAAAAAATTTTCCAGGTATTAGGACTTAAAAATGAGACCTTTAGTGAGTTATGAGTTACGTATAATGAAAAGTCCATGGAACATGCATGAGCGGCTTACCATCTCTAAAGGGCCTGTTTTTAACTTTACATTAACTTATAAACAATGTGTGTAGTGTCTGCGGTACATGTCTGAGGACAACCTTGGGTGTCAGGTCCAGGAGCAATCCATCTTGCTTTCTGAGACAGGGTCTCTCTGGGACGTTGGTGCTCATTGATCGGGTAGGCTGCTTGGCCAGCAACCTCAGGAGTATACCTGTCCCCCTCCCCAGGGTTGGAATTACAAGTAAGCCCTGCTTTTCACTTGAATTCCGGGCATCGAGCTCGGGCCTTTATGCTTGTATACAAGGCACTTTAACTCCTGAGTCATTTACCCGGTTCATTTTCTGTTTGGTTTTGTTTTTTTGTTTTTTGAGACAGGCTTTCTCTGCTGTAACTCTGGCTGTCTGGAATTCACTCTGTAGACCAGGCTGGCCTCCAACTCTCAGAGACCCATCCACCTGCCTCTGCCTCCCGAGTGCTGGGATTAAAGACGTGTGCCACCACCACCCGGCTCCCCAGTTCATTTTTATGCATGTAGTTTGATGACAAAATCATCACCAAATTCCAGTCTTAGGATGTTTCCATCGTCTCATGGAGCATTTTTAGCATGTATGTTCTTGAGTCTCACACTAGAGTTGCTTAGAAAGTACTAGAGAAGTAAACTCATATGATCCATTCTAATTTGCAGAGTGGCCTTAGGGAAAGGACTGATAAAAAGGGTAGCTTCTGGTTCAGAGACATCTGCCTTCTGGCCACCCCACCTCACTCCCAGTGCCTGTCCCCCCTCACTCCCACCGCCTGTCCCCCTCACTCCCACCGCCTGTCCCCCCTCACTCCCACTGCCTGTTCCCCCCTCACTCCCACTGCCTGTCCCCCCTCACTCCCACTGCCTGTTCCCCCCTCACTCCCACTGCCTGTCCCCCCTCACTCCCACCGCCTGTCCCCCCTCACTCCCACTGCCTGTTCCCCCCTCACTCCCACTGCCTGTTCCCCTCCCCCCTCACTCCCACTGCCTGTCCCCCTCACTCCCACCGCCTGTCCCCCCTCACTCCCACTGCCTGTTCCCCCCTCACTCCCACCGCCTGTCCCCCCTCACTCCCACCGCCTGTCCCCCCTCACTCCCACCGCCTGTCCCCCCTCACTCCCACTGCCTGTTCCCCCCTCACTCCCACTGCCTGTCCCCCCTCACTCCCACCGCCTGTTCCCCCCTCACTCCCACTGCCTGTCCCCCCTCACTCCCAGTGCTTGTCCCCCCTCATTCCCACCACCTGTCCCCCCTCACTCCCACCACCTGTTCCCCCCTCACTCCCACTGCCTGTCCCCCCTCACTCCCACTGCCTGTTCCCCCTCACTCCCACAGCCTGTTCCCAGGCATTTCTGCTGTGGTTGGGAAGCAGTGCGCCGCCTTTGGCAGACCCGATCCTGCTGTTCCCATAGCTATGTTTGTTTCAGCACCAAGGCCTTTGCTAATGTTGCTTGTCCTACCCAAAGCGGTTGTCTTCCTTCTTGGAGGGTCTTTATTTCTTTGTTTTGGCTTCATTTTCTCTTGTGTACGCATGCCAATACATGTGCATGTGTCACCTGTGGCTCTTGAGCTTATTTTTTGTGATGGGGTGTCTCACTAAACCCGGTCTCTCTAGCACGCGCCTGTCTCTACCCCTTTACCCCAGTACTGCCTGCCGTGACACCATGACCAGTCTTTACTCAGGTGCTAGAGATCCCAGCTCAAGTCCTCATGCTTGCATAGCACCGGTTTACCCACTAACCCGTCACCTAGCCCATTAAACAAAGATTTTACTTTTTTCATTTTAAATTGTGCGTGCGCGCACACATGCACATGAGCACAAGTGCTGGAGGCCCGAGGTGGCGCGGCCCTGGAGCTGGAGCTAAGGTGAACCACCTGATGTAGGCCGGGGACCAACTCAGGTCCTGTGCAAGAGCAGCATCCACTCTTACCCACTGAGCCATCTCTTTGTTTCGTTTTAGGTTATTTCGGTTTTTGGTTTGGTTTGGTTCTTTTGAGGCGGGGTCGTGTAGCTTAGGCTGACCTCAGAGTTCTTCTGTAGCAAGGATAGCTTTGAAATCCTGGTCCCCCTCCTTCTGCTGTCAAATGCTGAGGTTGCAGGTGTACATCACTGTATCCAGCAGGTCTGTTCCCTTTCAGGATAACTGAAGAGCTTCTTCTGATTTCTTCACGAATCTTCTCTCCACTCTGCCCTTCCATGTGTTGCGTCTCTGACCTGCCATTGCACTGATTCTGGAGGCGCTGTCTCCCCATGATATAACATTGGTGAGGGACAATTAATCTCACACATATCTTGTTCTCACTGCTGGGCATAGAGCTAAGACTTGTCAATCTGGATTATATGGTGTTTATAGAAGTCTAAATCGTCTAAAATCTATTGATTATATGAGAATGGGTAATTTATTGTATGCAAGTCATACCTCAGTGAGGCTGGTAAAAAGCCTCCCCTGCGACTAGTGATCTGGACCTTCTGTTAGGGCTAACTTGGTTTCCATGGGTTATAATATGCGGGTGTGTACTTTAGAATCTGTTGAGCACACATGCTTCTCCCTGCCGTTACAGGAATACTACGTCCCCTGAACGTTCTGGCGTCTTCAGCCTATCAGAGCTGCGCCAAGAACGCCTGTCTTAGTTCTGCACTGTGCGCCGCTCGTTTCAGACATTTTCAGACTCCAGTTGTCGCGTCTGCTCCAAGACTCGTCACGTCTGTTAGAAGCCTGACACATGGGCATGCTGCAACAATCCTTAATAGGTACAGTACATTTCAGTACTGCCCCTGGGCTGGGCATGTAGCTCAGCGGTGGAGTGCTGGCCCCTGGGCTGGGCATGTAGCTCAGCGGTGGAGTGCTGGCCCCTGGGCTGGGCATGTAGCTCAGCGGTGGAGTGCTGGCCCCTGGGTCTGTGAAGCCCTTCCTTCTGTCCCTAGTAGTGCAAAATCAGAAAAATGTCAAGACATCGGAGAAGTAGATCATCTTGTCCTACCTGTGGTTTATGACACACTGCCTTACTGAGGAGGAGACTGTGTTGGGTACCCTAGATGCCAGCAATAGGAACTACTACATAGAGCACCTCCTTCCCATCTTGTGTAACCTTGAACTTGTACTCACCCTCCTGCCTTAATCTCTCAAGTGCCTGGATTACAGGTATGCACCACCGTGCCTGGCTTTTTAAAAAATTTTGTGGAGCTGGGGAAGGAACCTAAAGCCTTATCTGTGCTAGGCTAGTGCTCTACTAGCAATGTCTGCCTCCACCTCTGGGCTCATTTCTGATACTGTTTATAAGGTTTCCAGATGAAAGATGTCTGAAAACCAGATATCAAACGAGATGCTCAGTTTATGTGGCTCAGCTATTTGGTTGTGAGTCAGCAGATACTCAGTTAAGCATCCAGAAGTACCCAGCACTGTACTTGCAGAAAGTACACAAAGATAAACAAGCCGAAGTCCTCAAGGTCCAGTAGGCAGATAGATAAGAAATTGTGTGATTAAAATATAGTGGGATAAATCCTCTCTCTCTGGTTGAGTGGGTGAGTTTTATTTTTGGTGTTAGGGACTCGAACCTAGAGTCTTGTGTGTACTACACAGGCTCTACCTCTTCCCGCAGGGGCGGGTCTTAGAAGGCTTGCAGTGGGGCAGTTGCCATTCTTCTCTGTGCTTAATGTCACTTGAGGTCATGTGGCGTGTTGAGAGCCAGCTCCCTCCAGTGGAGCAGTGTATTGGATCTCGCCTTCAGTCAGTCTGGTACATTTCTAAAACTGTATTTTAGAGCGGCCGCGTTGGTTCCCAGTGTCCTGAAGCTGCCGGTCAGAACTTTAACGTACTGCAGCACACGGAAAGGCAAGAGAAAGACAGTGAAGGCAGTTGTGCATCGGTTCCTCCGACTTCACTCTGGCCTTTGGCTACGGAGAAAGGTGAGTCTTCACTTTAGCTGGCTGGAAAGGCAAGAAGTTAAGATGCAGCAGAGCTCAGTGAGCCTAACCAGGACATGCTCTCTCGTCTTACTAGCAGCTCTTCTGTGTTGTGCTAAGGTGCCGGCTTCGGGGGCATCTGTCTATCCTTGTGCAGAGCAAGGCCGTGAGTGTGAATACGCAAAGTCTCCAGTACAGCAGGTGCCGTCACTGTTGGGAGGGCTGAAAGGATTATCCCCTCTTGGAGACAACCCTAAGCTTGTAGGTGAATGTGTGATTAGAGCTCAGCTCAGCTCTTCGTTGCCACACCCTGTCAGTCAGCAGTAGCTCAGGTGTCCAGAAGCTGTGCAGCAGTTCTCATGTTCTCTCTGGATCACTAAAAATAGTTCCTCACCTTTTTTATGCCAGGTCCATTAGTGCGAAATGAGTGATTTTCTTTCCTTCATTTCTGATCCCTTTTTTGTTTTGTTTTGTTTTAGATTTACTTATTTTATTATTTTATTTTTATTTTATGTGTATGAGTTTTAGCCTGCATGTATGTATGTATCCCATGTGCATGCCTGGAGCCTGGAGAAACTGGAAGAGAGTATTTGATCCCCTGGAACTAGAGTTACAGGTGGTTGTGAGCTGTCTTGTGGGTTCTGGGAACCAAACCTGGGTCCTCTGCAAGAATAGCAAGTACTCCTAATCCATGAGCCGTCTCTCCAGCCCCTGTCTGTCCTCATACTGGGCTCCAGAACTCTTGTGTTACTATAGATGACCTGATAACCCTTTAGCAGTACTCACTCCAGCTTGTGTCTTGTTCAGAAAGTCTTGCTTCATGAAAATCTAAATGTATATATTTACTTTATCAGGTTGGTTATTATTAGGTAGGGAGCACACTAAACATGCATGTGGAGGTCAGAGGGGAGCTCTGTAGAGTCATCTCTCCTTCCACCTCATGTGGGTTTGGGGTGTCTTTCCTTCCACCTTTACATGGGTTCCAAGAATGGACTCAGATCACCAGGCTTATTGCCTGAGCTGTTTTGCTAGCCCTATCAAAATCTAATTTTTACGGAACCAAAGTCTAGATAGGTTAATCACTGTAAAATCTGGAAGTATTTTCTGTGGCATGGCTTCATCCAGGTATCCCTAACTCTTATTATTCATTCCCTGATTCTACTTCTGATCTGGAAACTATAGAGTTTTTAGCGTTTTCATCGTGTTGCTATTTCACAGAGTCACCTTGAAAGGATACTAGGGGTGATGGGCAGGACAGTAAATTAGGACTCTAAATATGACATCCACAGTGACCTTGTGGACAAGAAAATTATTAAAGAGGTAACGGAATGTAGGCAGAGTCTCTGAATTTAAAGTTGTGAGCAGTGAGTAGTGTACCCTTTTTTTTTTTTTGAGACAAGTTTTCTCTGTATAGAACTCACTCTTTAGACCAGACCGGTCTCAAACTCACAGAGATTCTCCTGCCTCTGCCTCCTGAGTACTGGGATTAGAGGCATGCACATCATGCCCAATTAATCTCTCTAGTACCTTAAGACCAGTTTCCTCACTCGCCTTTCCCTCTTCTGTGCATCACTGTAGAAGGTGTTGGATGCAGTGATGACCTTGAGACTCGTCAGTGGTGACCTTGTCAGTGAAGAGCCATGGTTTTGTTCGGTTGACCTGGTGCCATAAGGAGTCCTTGGTTGAAAGGATCTGTGGACTTGACTCCTTAACAAAAACCTCATTTTTTATTCTCAGCTCCCAAATAATTTACTGTGTGGTTTTAGCTAAGTACCAATCCAGGTGGCACCTGTGACTAAATAGGTTATAATTGTTGGTTTTGTTTGGGGCTTTGTTTTGATGGTGTGTGTGTGTGTGTATGTGTGTGCGTATGTGTGTGCGCAGGCACACTGCCACTCCTGTGGCGGTCAGGGGACAGTTTTGTAGAGTCAGTTCTCCATGTCCACCTGTTACGTGGGTTCTGGAGATAGAACATGGGTTGCCAGGCTTGCATAGCAAGTACTCCCACCCACTGAGTCACCTTGCAAGCATTCCAGCTTTACAAGTCTTCAGAAATTATTTTCAGTTATGTGCATGTGTCTGTGTGTGGGGGAACATGCACGTAAGTGCCCTTAGAGACTGTGAACTGCCCACATGCATACTGGAATTGAACTCAGGTCCTCTGCAAGGCATATATGCTCTTAACTTCATAGCCAACGTTCCAGCTCCTCCAATTTTATTTTATTTTTAAGCTGTGTGTGTGTGTGTGTGCGCGCGCGTGCATGCATGTGTGAGCGTGAAAGTGGAGGTGCTGCTGAGGTTAGAGGCGTCAGGTCCTCCTGAAGGTAGAGCTGCTGGCAGTTGTGAGCTCTCCAACATGGGTGCTGGTCCTCTGGAAGAGGATTATGTGCCCTAAGCAGCCCCTTAATATTTGGAGACAAGGTTTTCTTACAGAACTTGGAGCTCACCAATTTTTCTAGCCTGCCTGACCAGTAAGCTCTGGGATCCATTTGTCTTTCTCCCCACTAGCACTGGGGTTACAGATGTACGCGGCCACGCCCAGCTTTTACATAGTTTCTGGGGATTCAAACTCAGGCTCTCTTGCTTTCATTTACAAACACTTTGCCCAGTGAACCGTCTCCACAGCCAATTTTTGTTTTTGTTTTTTTCAGAGTCTTGCTCTGTAGTCTGAGCTAGCCCCCAAGTAACTTATTTATTTCTAAGTTTTAATTATATTACTACTTTTTGGTTTTGATTTTTGTTTTTTCCTTTGGTTTCTTGAAACAGCATTATAACTCTGGCTGTCCTGGAACTCACTCTGTAGACCAAGCTGGCCTCGAACTCACAGAGATCTGCCTGCCTCTGCCTCCTGAGCACTAGGATTACAGGTGTGCACCACCTCCTAGCTTATTTCTAATTTTTAAAAGGCTTGTTTGTTTGAGACAGTGTCTTACTATGTGGCCTTGGCTGGCCTGGAACTTCCTATATATGTTATGAGTTCAGGATGGCCCTGAACTCCACAGAGATAAGCCTGCCTTAGATTTATTTAATGTGCAGTTATTTGTATGTGTGTGGTCTGTGCCTGTGCATGATGTGCCTGTGAACGACACAAGCATTGGGTGCCCTGGAATTGGAGTTATAGGTAGTTGTGAGCCACCCACATTGGTGCTAGGAATTGAATTCAGATCCTCTGAAGAGCAGTACATGCCTTTACCTGCGAGCCATCTCTAGCCCCTGCCTCTCAACTTGAGTTCTCCTGCCTCGGTCTCCTTGAGTGCTTGAATCACACATATGTGCCCATGTCTAGCTTGTGATTTTAACTTACCTTTCCAAAGTATTAGGTTACTTGTTCTTACCTCTTCTACACATGCTTTTTTACCCACTACTCTTTGCAGAGTTTCCAGAGAAACAACCCAGGCCCTGTAGAGGTCTGGCTTTGCTCCTTGGGCCCATTCACCATAAGGTATGGAGTATCTGTTGTTGTCTGTGATTTTTAAAATGTCTTTGTAACGTTATCTCACAGGCTGGCTATAAGAAAAAACTATGGAAAAAGTCGACTGCAAGGAAAAAGCGCTTGAGGGAACTTGTGTTCTGCAGCAAGACCCAGAGTAAACTCCTGGATAAGATGACCACCTCCTTCTGGAAGAGGCGCAACTGGTATGCTGGTGACCCTTACCAGATGTACCATGATCGAACGAACCTTCGAGTGTAATTCAGAGCTTTCGTGGGTTCCCAGCTATGGAATGTGGATCTTTGTGTACATGATGTTCTTGCAAAAGTGAGTATGTGTTAAACTAAACTGTGCCAACTGATAGGCAAGCGTAGAATACCACCTTTGTGCTTCAAAACTTACTGCACTCAGCGTTCCTTGAGTTGCTCAGGGAACTAAAAATTTTAAATATTTTGTGCATTATTTCCAAAAAACGATAATGGCTTTCCCCACCCCCACTGGTTGCAAAGAATCTCAAGTGAGGAAAAACATGGAAAGATATTTTAAAAGTGGGCCTTTTTGTGGGGTTGAGATTGTATCTAGGGTCTTGCACATGCTAAACAGACATCCTGCGTGCCTAATCCCAATATAGAACATGACATACTTTAAGAATAAGTATCTTGGAACTCAGGAACCACCTAACAGTGTGATCTTCTGCCTGAGACTCCGCCACCCCCAGCCTTGGGAAGGGCAGGAACCGGGTGGAGAGGAGATGGTGGGACTTTGTGCCTCAGCTGTACAATGGATGTGACTCTGTACCCACCACTCTCTCTAATCCTGGCCTTTGCTCTTGTAAAGTTTATGTTCCCTCAGATTAACTTCAGCTTGAACCTTGAGGTTCCTTCTAACATTACAACCCTCAACTCTTGTCATCCTGGCTCTAACTGCCAAGGGACTCTTAGGTGGGCCAGCTTACCTTTTCGTCGTAAATCCTAACTGTGCAGCGTGCAGCATGGAGCTCGCCTGCCCTTGGGTAAGACCTCACGCTGGCTCTCCTGGTTGTACTAGCAGGTGCAAATGGAGTAAAAGAGTAGTTGTGAGCAGTTTTGCTTCGAGCTGACACGGGGCAGTGTGCACTTTCATCTTGTGTCCTGGATTTTTTGTGTTCCTGACAGTTACTATTCATTTCATTGTAACAGATATTTCCACACACCCGTCTTGAAACACATCATTACACAATAAACTCTGCTCAGTTTTTTCATTTCAACTTTTTTACTTTTTATGTGTGTGAGTGTTTTTTGTTTGCATGTATATATGTGCACCATGTGGGTGCCTGGTGCCCATGGAGGCAGAAGAGGGTTGTCGGGTCCACCATGTGGGTGCTGGGAATTGAACCTGGGTCCTCTGCAAGAACAGCTCATGCTCTTAACTACTGAACTGTCTCTCCAGCCCTCTTCCCAAAAAGGCACTATGTTTTTTGTAAGTTAATTATACTTTTGAAGGTTTATCCACTTGAGATTTCATATTTTTGTTTCTAAGGATAAGCTTTTTCCAGAATTCTCTAAAAATGCATTGTGGAAACTAAGAGGAAAAGTCAGTATCTGCCAATCGATGAGACTGGTGTGCCACCCGCTGTGCTCAGAGGGCAGCAATGCCATTCATTCTAGAGATGACGGAGTCTGTGGCCATCCGCCCTGAGTGCGCGTGATCTTGCCTGACCTCAGCTAAGCGGGTGGCCCTGTGAGCACTGGGATGGGAAGATGGTGCAGGAGAAGCGTGTTGTTCACCTAAAGAGCGGCCCGTGATGGCTGCAGGGCAGCTGTGACTCAGCTCTCCTGTCAGAATTATCTGGAAGCATTTTCAAACAAAGCAGCTTGCCTACTTGAAAACTCATCAAATAGAATTTTGAATGAATTGCTATCTGAAATCCTTTAATGGTAACGTGAATTTCGTCCATTTAGTAGAATAAGGTAATCAAATTGAAGTTCCGTGGCATGTCAGGCCAGGAATATGAGGGCCATTCACTGAAGCTAGTGTTTCTGTTCATTGAATGGAGAGGGATGGAGAATGTCCTGAAACCAGAAGGCCAGGTTTCTACATATTTGTGGGACCAGGTAACAGAGACCAGAGGGAGGACTTAAGCACCTCATGCACCAAATGGCTCCTGCTCTGGGGCTCTTGCTGTGTTCACACGCCTGAGGCGGCAGAAGCGGAGGACTGTGAGGCTTTCACATCTCATTTCACATCTGCACACCTGTGCAGCTCTTGCTTCCAGTACGTCTCTGGCACTGGGAAGAGCCGGTGCTGCAGAAACTAAGAAGGAAGACACTGAATTCTGAGACGATGTGGATGATTCGGGTCTCTGTTACATGGCCTCAGCACCCTGCTTTACCCTGTGTCCAAGGACAAGCTAGGCAAAGAAGGACCATCAGCCACAGGCTTAAATAGAAGGGCTGCAGTCATACCATCTATAGAAAGGGAATTGTATACATACAGCTTTTGTTTGTGGGTAGGGGAGCGTGAATAAAATAACAGCTAAGCGTAACTCCTTGGGATCTAAATCCTTTGATTGCCTTTCTTACAACATAGGACAACTTATATCTTAGCAAGTAACTGTGACCTGGCACTACCAGTAAATACTTCATAACTCTACCAGTTCAATTCTGAAGTTGTATGACCTTGCTTTCTACCTGCCAACTCTGTTGGTGCATGGCCCTGGCAGAGTGTATGAATAAATGAATGGATTTCCTGCCTTTCTTCCCATCTCTTCCTGTTTTCTGCTCTCTGAATCTACTGCATTTTCTAGTCGCTGCACTGTAAAAACAAAGAAAACAGGACTGTGATTAACTCTGATGCTTGAAGGTCTTTGTGATCTCCCAGTGAAGCTTGAGTGAGCCTGCTCTCTTACTGTTTGTTGGTGGGCTTTTGAGATAAGAGTCTTACTTAGCCCAGGCTGGCCTCAAAATCACCTGTAACTGAGGATGACCTTGAACTTCTGATCCTCCTGCCCCACCTCTCTGAGCTCTGGGATGCATGATACCATCACATCCTGTTTATGGAGTGCTGGAGACAGAAGCAGTGCCTTGTGCATTCTATACGAGCACTCTGACAGCTACAGCCCCAGGGCTGAAGGTTAAAGGTAAGGGCAACTGAGTGTTACAGGTATCATTACCATCCACAGTGGCTCTGCACATGCACAAGCCTATTCTAACCTGCTCAGGTGAGGAAACACTCAAGAGGTCTGCTCACAAAGGTGAAACTGCCCACCACTGAAATACTCATATTTTCTTAGGTACCCACTTTGCACTGATCCTTAAAACAGTCCAACAGTGACACTTTGAGACGAATATTTGTGTGATCAACTGGGTTCATGAACCATGTATCAGCGATGTCTTTCCTCCCAGTCATCCTGTGTAGTGGGCATGGGCCAAGTTTCCAGGCCAGGATGTAGTTAAGCACTTGGTTTCTAACCCTTGTTACCTTCCACAATTAAAATTCTTAACTAACTGCTTATTTATAATTTTTATTTACGTTTTGTTTTGTATTTTTGAGATGGGATCTTATATGGCCCAGACCTGCCTAGATCTCTATGTAGCTGAGAATTCCCTTGAATTTCTGATCCTCCTGCTTCTGCCTCTTGAGTGCTAGGATTACAGGTGTGTCCCCCCATATCTGGCATATATGGTATTAGGGATTGAACCCATAGCTTTGTGCATGGTAGTCAGGCACTCTGCCAATTGAGCTACATCCATAGACTCCTTCCACATTTAAGAAAAAAATATATTTATTTAATTTTGGGGGTTGTGGTGAGGAGATGTGTGCCATGGCTTGCACATGGAAGTCAGAGGACAACTTGCAGGAATGTCTTCTCTCCTTCTGCCATGGGGGTCCCAGGGTTTAAACTCAAGTCATCAGGCTTGCTGGCAAGTACTTTTCTCCTTAAGCCATCCACCAGGCCTGTCCACATTTTTTAAAGTACTTTGGGTTCGCTGAGATGGTGCAGTGATTAAGAGTGCTAAGAGGACCCAAGTTTGGTTCTTAGCATCCACATCTGGTGGTTTACAACCACCTGTAATTCAAGCTCCAGGGGATCTGATGCCCTCTTCTGGCCTCCCCTGGTACCTGCACTCATGTGTACATACATACATACATACATATATATAACTTGTTGAGAGCCAAGGCTTTCTCAGAGATTCTGAAGAAATGACAAAAGGAATCTAGTTCTGTGTCCTTAGCAAGGTCCAGTATGGAGCTGGGGTCAAGGCCTCGAAGGAATTAAGGTTTTGGTGTCTGGAAACTTGGCTTTTTCTCTTGAAGAGACTACAGTTATCAGTCCCAGTGCTGCTGTGTGCTCGGTCTGTGATGCACTGGAGATACCCTGTGTTCCCCTTGTGCGCACTGCTGATCAGCTTCCTGCTGGCTTCATTCCATTGTATGATGCTTTCTGCTAACAGTCCCCCATTCTACACACACACACACACACACACACACACACACACACACACACACACAGCTATATATATATAAGATGCTGTACTTCTTAATAAGCTTGTCTGAGATAAGACACAGGTGTGCGTGCCTCCCATCCTCAGCTATTCCATCTTCTTTACCTTCTCATCTCCTGGTACTCCCCCTTAGGACCACTGAGGAATGACTTGCTGGTCTAGGTCAATAATTTTTTTTTAAAAAAACACCAAAATAAATCTTTTTAAAAGTAGTGTTTCCCCTTTTCTCATAAGCCCAAGATTACAATGCTTTTTAAAGAAAAATGTTAAGACTTTATTCAAGATGTTTATCAGGCATTATAACACAACAGCAGAGCTTCAGCCTTTGGAATACTGCAACTTACATCCCTTAGATACACAGTCCCGTATACTATTTAATTACAGCTCACTCTAGAGAGACTTCAGAGTTAAACTAGAGGAAATGTGCACAGTCACGATCCAGAACTCCAGCTCTGTACAATGCCGGAAGATGAAGCACGCCTTTCACCACTTCAGATACTTCAAATGCTGCCGGCAAGAACTGGGAAGGCTACACACGGTTGCGGTTGACGAGCACTCCTAATACAAACACACGGACAGTCTACCATGGGGGACATACGTATCAAAGGCCGGCAGAGTGGACGAGCTGTTCACACAAGTCAGGACGGATTACGACTAAATCTCTAGTGGATAAGCATGAGACCGCATCTCACCTCTTCAGAAATGGGGCCTATGCTCCATGGTGAGGAACCCAAAGCTGAGGCAAGTACAGACCTTTGAGCTAGCAATTTGTAAACAGCCTGTGTCTAAGTCAGGAAACTGGAAACGTTCATCTATCTTCTCTAGAAGCACCACACCACTACACGTACAGGGGCATTCACATCACATGTCCACATACAGATACACAGCTCGTCAGGAAAGTAAACACATTTTTCGAGGAACAAGACAGCCGCACTCAGCTGTATAGTGAGTGTCTTTAAGAGAGGAAACAACTCCCTAGTCAACACGTGAAGGAAAAATAGTTACATTTACATTAAGACAACAATTAAGATACCTTTATATTTTAAACCTTGACCAAGAAGAAATACAGCATGTCTGAGAGGAGTGCTTTGAACTGGGTTTTGGCATAGCTGAGTACAAACAATAGCCTAGATGTGTTGGTGAAAATACAGTGGGACTTAAGCTCTGCTCCTAGAGCCATTTATGACTTGGCGGGGCGGGGGAGCTGCAAAGCTGCTTCTCACAGGCTTCTTTGCACCCGTTTCTCTTCATCCTGGATACACTCAACTGACAGGGTTATACATTTCTACAGGGTCTCACTTCTCTGTCTGGAGCTGTTCGGTGAGCTTGAAGAGGACAGATGTTTTTCTTAACGGGTTCAGATGGGTGTAGAGCACAGGCAGACTATTTGCCCTCACAATCATCAGCTTTGGGGTTAGTTCCCTAGAATTAATTCTAAAATTCAAAATCACCTTTGGAGAATTTCATTAGTTATATCTGGCAGCCATGAACTTCATCTAAAACCCTTTGTGGAGTGATCAGGGCCCAGTGCGTGTTCATGTTAGCTCAGTAACGGAGCGCTCTGGACTTGAGCCAGCCTGCAGTCAGTTCTGTGTGGTGCACAACGCTACTCTAGTCTTCAGGGGATAGCTATGAACAAACACAATCCAAATATGAGTCGCTGGGTCATGGCCACTGCATGCATTACATGGAAAGAAAATACCAACTCTAAGCACAAACAGACTAGCCCTACATTTTGGCTCAGCTCTCAGAGGCGAGGGCAGCTCCCTCAGACCACAATGTTATCTAAGTCAGAGACTTGTCAAAATTCTCAGCGCAGGCCTGGCTTGTATAAAACACCCACGAAGACATGGAGTGAACATGGATTTCACTCCATCCATTTCATCTTCCACACAAGCTGGAAGGGAGCGAGAGCCACCACTGCCTGTGGGTCTCACCTCCAACCCTTCCCAGACCCTGCCTCCTGTCTGGTGTGTTTCGAGCACATCTGAAACGAAGCCTAGTTCTAGCTTTTTTTTTTTTTTTTCCTGCTTTACTTTGCTTAGTGTTCTCTAAAATAAGGTGCTCAAATGTAGGTTCTTCCCCCTGGGGACTCAGCCACAGCACTGTCCCTGAAAGAGAAATACTCTTGCCGAGCGCTTCTTGAGATACTTGAGATTCTTTGAGCAGCTGAGTCTCCGTCCCCAAACAGTTCTGCTAAAGGTGAACAGTCCGCCTGCCTGAGGCAGCACCAGTGCCCCTGGAAGGGCTCAGAGCTCTGGTCCTGCACCCAAGGAGATGAGCTTCCTTCTTCCCTGGTGCTGAAACTGCACTCCTGGCTCAGCTCTGCTCTGCTGACCACACAGCCACCTGGAGAACCTGGGCCATCTTCCTGCAGGAGGGACGTTCTGCTGGCACTGGCTTTGTAAGCAGGTTAGAGACATTGTCTAGAACCAAAATACCTACCTACGCTTCTGTTTTTGCAGCTCTCTTATCAGAACCTCTGGCAGCCCTTGCAAGTTCATTACATTAAGCCAAAAGCCGTAAATATGTACATCATAGTCCAGTGTATTAGTACCAAGGACAACAAAAAGGTTTTTGTTTTTTTTTTAAAAAAAGATCATTTCGTTTGCATTTGTAGGACTAAAAACTGTGCAACAAATAAATTACAAATGTACATCTCAGCAGCATCAGGGTAAGAGTGCTTATATATCTAAGAACACTGTGGCCACAATGACAATTCAGTTGTGGAAAATTGCTAACCCTAGAAGACTTAAAGGTCACCCTCCACCACCACCTTTTCCCTTTAGCCTCTCCCCAGCAGGAACGAAAAGGAAAGAGAACAGAGGATTCTTAAAGGCAGAAGAGGGGAGCGAGTAAAGGCCGTGTCTGTGAGGCTGCACACTCAAAGCACACCCAGCCTGCGGATTCCCAATTGTGTTACTAGTGACTAGCTCTTTAAGGCAGAGAAGAGATGCCTGTGGATCCGGTGCTGTTGGCTCATCTCCCTCACGTGGTTTCAGTGGCCGAGGATGAGGTACTTTTCTTCCTGAAGTGGGATCGAAGGGCTCTAGGCGGTGCCTGGTAGAGAGAGCAGAGAAAAGAGCATCCGTGGCTTGAGGGTGGAGTTTGGGAGACAGCATCTGGGGAAGTGATACCGGTGCATCACCTCCTTTGGCCAGCTCCCCCTAGTGGGGAAGAGCTGGGGTCCTCACGACAGAAATCAGATATTAGGGTCCCACCCGTGCACTATGTAAGATGAGGCCAAGCCCCCTAAGAAGACTATCACACCTTCCTGTGTCCAAAGAGAAGGGCTGTGCCGAATGGAATGTGTCTTCCTTGTTTCAAAGGAGTTGACCAAGACAGCTCCAGCCCTTTGCTCATTTCTGTATTTCCTTTGGGAACTGTTTCCTGGCGTGTGCTTCAGACTTGCAGTCTCCATTCTCCACGTGAACCTCTTGCTGCCCAGAAAGCTACACCACAAAGGCCAACACCATCCCATCTCCCTGACAGTGACTCCAGGGACTTTCTTCTCTCAGGAAGCACAAACCTTGGAAGGCATTACGATTGAAATGAAAGAAAAGGGAAGACTTTCTCCTAGCATGCCACCAAATGGGGGTCAGTGGCCCCAGTTCACTGTCCACACAGCTGCAGGCGTCTCTGTGAGGAAAGAGAACTTTTTCTCTATTGTCCTTCCATGCTGCTGTCCGTTCTGACCGGAAGCCCTGTTCCTGTCTGTGTCTTGTACCTTCTAGTTCCCCTGAGCACCAGCCCAAAAGTCACTTCTCTAGGAGACCCCTGACTCTGATCTCTGCCTGGCCACACACAGCCATCTCTGGCTCTCACGGTCTTTTGGTTAGTGTTGTTTATTCATTTGAGACACGGTCTTTCTAGGTAGCTCAAGATGGCTGTGAGATCATTTTGTTGCCCAGGCTGGCCTCAAACTTCCAATCTGTCTTCCGGCTTCAGCCTCCTGACTGCAGTGTTGAGATTACAGATGTGTTTCACACCTGGCTAAATGTTTCTTTGTCTCCCTCCCTTACTGGAGCATTGAACCCAGGGTTCATACACTGCTAAGCAGGTGCTCTACCCACAAGATCTGTACCTCCAGTCTTTTCCTCATAGTGTTCTGCATATGCCCCACAGCAGAGGACTTTGTTCCAGGCCCAGGGAATGGGATATCTCCCTTCACTGCCCACCAGACTGAACTCCCTTTGTCCCCTTCACCACCATCTCCTGGTGACTCACTGGCCCAATGCAAGGCAACACCCAAGTGGAGAACAGGCTCCGTGCTCCCCCAACCCCCTCAGGCCATATCCTTACTGGTAGGAAATGTTCGCTACTCCATTCTGGATGTAGACTGAGACAGTGGCAATAAAAACTTCCCTCTTTAGGTACCTGCCTCCTGGATATTACAGTAAGCAGGGAGCTGTGTGCAAAGCTTTAAACAAAACCACAGCACACCTGCGATCCCAGTACTCAGCAGGATCAGGAGTTCACGGCCAGCCTCAACTACAGAGGAAGTTGGGGCCAGCTTGGGCTACAGAGTGAAATCCTGTCTTAAAAAAACAAAAAAAAAAAAAGAGAGAGAAAGAGAAGAAAAAGCCCAATCCTTTGGATTCTGGGATATTTAGAGTGACCTCTCCCAATCATGAGGTTTCCCAGGCTCTGAGGCCAGACAGGATTCATCCTGTACCCAGAACTAATCCATACTGGCTGGCTGGGGACACAGCTCTGGTAGGATGCTTGCCTAGCGTATTCCAGAGGCCCTGGTTTGATCCCCAGCACTGGAGAAGGGGTGGAAGAAAGAATAATGATCCACCTTGAACAAGAATGTGAGGAACTCCTACATCTGAGGTGGCTGTAGCTTCCATCTAAGAATGAACCAGAATGCTAAGCCACCACACTTGTGAAAGGGAATGTTTCAGAGCATCCATCCGATTCTTTCAGGAGCCTCTAACTTTGGGATAGGAACTGTGACTTTCTCACAGTGGACCCTCAGGCCAGAGGGCTCAGTAGATAGGGAACCAGAGAGGAACCTAGTGGGAGTCTTGAATTCCCCACCCCCACCCCCACCCCCATTTGCTGGCCTTGCCCTAAGCCTGTGACGAGTGACCCTCCACATACGTCACAGCACAGTCATGAGTGCCAGGCACAGTCCTCCTGCTGCCAAAACCCTGTCTACTTCCATAACTGGCCATAGTGCCAAGTATATTGTTTTCTGGTAACTTTAAAGAACTGTGGTGCTGGAGAAATGGCTCGTCTGGTTAGGCATTTACTGCCGAGTCTGACCTGATTTCCATCCCAAGAACTCACTCCGTGGAAGGTGGTTCCACATGTGTGCGCACACGTGTGCACACACGTGTGCACACACACCCCTGGGCAGGCGCACGTACACACACACACACACACACACACACACACTGTGCTGGATAGTTACGGTTTTATGTTAACTTGACACAAGCTAGAGTCATCTGAGAGGAGGGATGAGACAACATCTCCATAAAATCAGGCTATAGGCAAGCCTTCAGGGCAGTTTCTTAATTAGTGATTGGTGGGGGGAGGGCCCAGACCATTGTGGGTGGGGCTACCCCTGGGCTGATGGTCCTGAGTTCTGTTAGAAAGCAGGCTGAGCAAGCCATGGGGAACAAGTCAGTAAGCAGCACTCCTCCATGGCCTCTGCATCAGCTCCTGCCTCCAAGTTCCTTCATTATTTGAGTTCCTCCCCTCATTGCTTTTGATTTGGAACTGTGAGTAAAATCAACCCCTTCCTCTCAACTTGCTTTTGGTCATGATGTTTCATCGCAGCAATAGTAGTAACTTTAAGACACATAAAAAGCTGTGCCTCTTTAATAACATCTTTAAAAACTATGTATTTTTATGTGTATGCATGTTTTGCATGCATGCCATGCCTGTGGAAGCTGGAAGAGGGCATCCAATCCCCTGGAACTGGAATCACAGAGAGTTGTGAGCTGCCATTTGGATGCTGGGCACCAAACCCTGATCCTCTACAGGATCAACAATGTTCTTAGTGCTGAGCTACCCCTACTGTCCCCAGTGACACCTTTTGAATGTGAATTTTCCACAGGTACAGTGTCTTAGAGACAGAGTTAAAAATAAGCTTTATTTATAAAAAGTTGTCAGATAACATATTCAGAGTTTTTTCTGCTCCAAAACATTTACTTGGGTCGCTCAACACTAGCGTATCACTTTAGGTTAGTAGTTATCATTTAGAAAGAAAAGTCACAAAACTACATGCTTTACCACCTCTCCTATTTCTAAATAAAATGCACAGGGTCTCCTTGCCTCACTGGTGGGTATGTGCACACACACACAACCTTGGCAGGTGGCGAGAGGCTACCTAGTACCTTGTCCAATTTGATGGAGGGAAGTCATTTTTTTTTTCCCTTAAGAAATCAGGACCCCCCGGATTTCTAGTGCAGACACATGCTCCACCCCATGCCCCAGACACCATGTACCTCCAGGGGCAACTCTGTCCTCCTCGGTGCTTTGTACTTGTATATGAACTCCAGCAGGTCCTCCTCCTCCTCGTCAGAAAACGCCAATGGGCTTTGGACCTGGTGGGGCTCCCATGACTTCACACCACCCTCATTCACATCTCCCTCAACCACTTAATGTCCGTCTAACAGAGGAGACAAAGTACAGCGAGGAGGAGGGGTCAGTGGAAAGGATCAGGGGAAGGCAGGAAGGGTGAGATTAGGCACACAGCACAACAAACCCATTAGGACAGCCAGGGCCCCAGGTCTGAAGACCCTCCACTGTCTTTAAGGGGGTCAAGAAGGTGGGGATGCAATTGGAAGACTCAGCAGTGTGCAAAGAATCAACCATAGGCTCAGAAGCCACTGGACAGCTACAGGAGGGTGGGAGAAGCTGCCTTAACTCTGGCCTTGCCAAGCCCTGATGCTTAGACCCATGAGCTGTCACCAGAAGAGTGCTCAGGAAAGAGTCTTCTCGGAAAGCAAGAGCTATGGTTCCAAAGAGCGATGCCTGGCTTTCTAAACTGTATACACAGGTGATGTCAAGCAATGCCTTTGTGCACGTAGCACCAGGAATTCTGTAAGAGACAGAATGTAAAATGCTTAGAGACATCAGGGATAACGCGGAGCTGAGCTGTGCAGATTTTTCATTTCAAAAGACCCAGCGCTAGATAGCAGAGGGCCCTCATTTAGACACAGAATCTGAATGTATCGCTATCCCACCCCCACATGACAGCAAGATTCCTATTTCGTTCTAACTTGAATGAACTGTAGGCAAAGCTCCAGACTTAATTTGGTCCATTGAATGCAGATATGCTACGGCTCAGTCGGCGTGTACGTCATCCTCTGCCCATACCCGGTTTATCTGCCATCACGACTCTTTCTCTTCCTTGTGTGTCATCTAGAATCACAGAAGGTAGGGCTACAGGGCACACAGCTCATAGGTCCCACCACTCTGAGGTCTGCAGACAGAGACCTGAGCTCCTGCTGGGATACCCTGCTACTGCTCCTAAAATCAGACTCAGCTGCCAGAACTGGTTGTTCTGTAACAGAAGCCAGTATGGAATAAACCAAAGCCAGCTTTTCCAGATCCGCTGCTGTGCTCCACAGCATCCAGCAGGGGGCAGTACGAGAACATGGCTGGCTTCAGCAGGCCTTGCAGGGCTGAGCGGTGGGTGGAGAGCCAGCTGCTCAGGCTGTGCCTTGTCAGGACCTGACATCGTACATTTGCCTTAGATTTTTTTTTCTTCTTCTTCTTATGCTTCTCTCAATCTGTTCACTCCACATTCAGTTGTTTTATTGTCCCTCCTCTGCCTAAATCAGCTTTTGAACTCAAGGACAGTAACCCCACAAGACTTCCTTGAACAGGCTAGATCTCCAGAGCCTCCTTGCCCCCAGGCACCATTAATGTTTCCATCTGTACCCTGAAGCTCCTGCCATGTGTCCTGGTTCTCTGGTCAGCCATACTGTATCAGCCCAGCAGAAAACTTCTTGAGGTTGTGGGTTTGTGGCTGCTCATCCCTCATACCCTCTGAGGATCCAACAAAGGGACTGGGCTTTCATTCTGTACTGCCACTCCAGGTGGAAGCCTGCTGACACGTCTGAGAACTCAGCTCCACTCCGCATTGGAGTCTGAAACTTACTAGCCAGGACATTCCTCTGGACACAGATTCCTCCTGCCCAGGACCCGAAGCTTCCAGGCCAAGGTAAAAACGCAGAAGAAACCTAGCCAGCTCCACCCAGCAAACAAACAAAACTGCATCCTGAGAATGGGTTGGGCACTGGCTGAGTTTAGGCCTCTGAACAGGTGTGTGCTGAACCCCTTAAACCCCGTTCCCAGGGCTTTCCCTATACCAGTTGTCATGGGCATCAGAAGGTACTCCTTGGGTGTCTCATTACTCAGTCCACCTGCCAGAATACTGAGGCTGAGCACCCAAACCACACTTTAACCGCACAGTAACAAGCACCTCCTACACTGGGCCTGAGCGCTAACACCACTTCCACTGGGAAATCAAGGCAGGGAAACCGCCATGGGTTAGCATGGCCACATGGTGAGATGCCGGCCTCAGACACAAAAGCAAAATAATAATGCTGAAACCGTTAACAGGGCTTTGCACTGCAACCTTGAACAAGGACTGGATTTTGAGAAGTGACCCTGTGACTCCGAGGGGTCGAGGTCATTCCAGATACACAGGCAGGAGTAGAAGCCAGACCTCATCTGGGCAGAGGCTGGGCGACAGAAATAGCTCCAGACAGAAGCGACAGAACCCCGCTTAAAAAGCAGCCCCAACTGTTAGGATGGTCCCTGTGCATTTGTCAAGAGCGTTGTTTGTATTTCCACTTTTGTTTTTCTTTCTGGAAGTCAAATCCAGGGCTTTGCACATGCCAGGAAAGTGCTCTGTCAGTAAGCTGAGTCCCTGGCCTCTTGCTTTTATAATCTGTCTTGCTCTCAGGACCGGCTAGCTGTGTCCACAGTGCTTCCCCTTCAGATGTGAGGAAGTCCAGTCTTTGATGCCCCATGACCGGGCGGCCTGCGTTTACAGTTTTCTCCTGATCCTATCTTTCTTTCCCTCTCACTTCCACCTACTTTCATTTTTTTCTTACTGTTTCACATATATTTCCTTTAGACAGATATGTATCTATGATAGATAGATAGACAGACATATATCTCCTTTTTGGAACAAGCAGCAGATTAAATAAGAAATAAGTCACATCGAGCATGGCCACATTGAGGGGTGGCAATTTGAGGACAAATGACTGGGCAGGAGACTCAGGAGCATGCCTGTAGACTTACATAGACTGGTGACCCAATGTGTCCTCAGCCTTAGCAATGGGCCATACTCCAATGCCCTGAGAACTTGTGTGGGCACAGGCTCTCCCATAAGAGGTCATGCCACACTCTCCCCAGTCCTTCAGCAGTGGCAGCCACTGAGCTGTCATGTTTGGGTCAAGGTTGGTGGTTTCTATGTTAGGACAGGGGTCCTTGTTGTCTTCCACAACAGAGTACATGCATGTGTTACTGCCAGGCTCAGCACTGGAGGGTGGAAAGGAGAGGAGGGAAGTCTAAGCCCTTAAAAGACCTGAACAGACCTGCCAGTCCCAAGCCCTGAGCCACCCACCCACAGTGTAGCAGGACACCCAGGTTAGCAGACATCCCACACGGCACACATTAGTGATGCAAATGGGTTGAAAGGACATGCCCATCTGAACACTTACATCCAGGTTCCCAGCAGTCACCAAGGAGAAAGGAAAGAACATTCTGTTAGAGAGAGGCCTTTGGAATGAAACTCACACAAACTTAAATTTATGCCCTGTATACGTGACTTTAAAAAAAAGGCCTAATACACCTCTCTGACTAATGACAGGCAGCTCAGAGAGGAAGAGAAAAGGAAAGGTGGTGGACGGGGTAATAATAGAAAGAGGCAGAAATCGGCAGGAAGCAGCAGGGAACAGACTGACGGGCGGAATGAAGCAGAGCAGGGAGAGAAGAGTATCTGGAAGGCACAGTTTAGAAGAGGACCTGTCTGACAGCTGCTGCGTGCCGGACCTTTGAGCTCTAGTACCGTGGATGACGCTGTCACGAGGTGACTATCAGCCTTCAACGCCCACCATTCTTTTCTCCACTCCTGTCCTAATTAAGACCCAGTTTGGGAATCCTTTCAAAAGTTCTGTTTCTGCTGGAGGGTCCTAAGGTCCTAAGTCTCTGAGGATGCCTGGAACCTTCCCACACTCTGGGCTGAGCACCATCTCTCATGACATAATTTCAGAGGATCAGGAGTAAAGCACCCAGAAACCCTCCTCCCCCAATGTGGGATCCTCTCAAAAGGTGCTGAAGCTTGAGAGTCAGGTGTAAGACACACACCCCAATACCATCTGCCAGCACCTCCACCAGGGTGTGGTTCACTTGCAGAGAGCTGGAGGGACCACAGGAGGGAGGATGAGCCCAGAGAGTGCAGTGTTGTCCCAAGGACAGAGAGGGGTACACTGGAGGAATCATGGCATGGGTCCTTGCAAGGAGCTCTAGGAGGCAGGGAGAATATTCCAGAGTACTGGATGTCGGCAGACGCTAAGACAGCAGGGCCTGCAGAAGACAGGGCTGGGGCCAAGGCTTCTAGGCCAGGACTCCAAGCAGAGCCACCCCAGCTAGATGCTTCCAGCTATTTGCTATGGCTGTTTCACTCCCCCCCACCCCAAACCTCCTCCATCCACTGCCAGACCAGGTGTACAAGCCGCTGTTGCAGTGGCCTGCACAGTTCACAAAGCCCCACTGTCGGCTGGTTTAATCGTCCCGTACACAGACTGACTATGAAGCCACTGGTGTCCCCATTGGTGAGGGTTTCCTAGAGCCAGGAGAAAGAGTGAATCAGAAAAGGATGGAACATTAACTGTCCTGGTCCCCAGGTGATACTATCTTGGCTTATGAAATTTACAATTCAACATGTAGAACTGAAGACAGAAATGACCGTGGCCATCTGGGGCCACTGAAGTGCTGTTTCCCGTTAACCAGAAAGTCTACCAGACCTATTTGCCATTGTCTAGCAATGGGAGTCCCCAGCTTCCAAGATGGACTGGGGGGGGGCCCAGTTGGACATGGGCTGATGAAGATTTGTTGAATACTACTCTCCCACAGTGTCCCTGCTCAGTGTTCCTGCCTGTCACTTGTCTTGGACTTACGGCTTTTGAAGCCCACTAACTCCCCCTAGTCCCTGAAGCTTCTACTTAAGCTTAGGCAAAGTGGAGGTATATCTTCTGAGAGAGCAGCTGGCCCCAGACAGCCACAGCTCCACCAGCCGTCACTCACACACACCAGCAGCAGCAACAGCGAGAGTCCCCGTCTGCAAGTGGGAGACCCAGAATTCTGAGTTCGCCTGGCTGTTCCAGCCTGTGAAAATAGTAGTCATGGGCCAGAGAGATGGCTCAGCTAGTAAAGGTGCCTGCAGCCAAGCCTGATGATCTGAATTTGATCCCCCAAACTCATGTTGTTTTGAGGGAAGAGAGAAATTACTCTCCCAAGTTGTCCTCTGACCTCCACACACAGGCCATTACACGCCTACATCCACATACCCCATACACAGATAGATAGATAGGCAGACAGATAGATAGATAGACAGATAAAAAGTAGTAGTCAACCTTCAAAAAGCCTTATAGCAGCCATTTCCACAGTACTGCAGGGAGGAAAGCAGGGACATCTATTTTATGATGAAAAAACAGGCTCAGAGCAGTTAGGTGACTCACACAAAGTTGCACAGCTCGTAAGTGGCAAGCCAGAGCTCCCTTAACGGGCCAGAATCCTCTGAAAACTCAGGCTTTCTCCCTTCAAAGGACCGAGGCAAGCCCTGGTGTCCTCAGGATGCACTGCACAGGGCTGTGTAGGACTACATGTTGGCTTACAGACACACACATGCATCTCTGATACTCCTCTTAAGAGGCTGGATAATTCTCTGCTCTTGGACGGGTGACTCACAGCCGTCAGACAGAATAACTCAGAGTGAGTGTTAGCATGGCTTCAAAGGCAAGGCCATTAAAGCGTGCGATGGCTTCCTGCCTGGCCCCTCCATCTCCTCAGCAGCCTGAGAGACCCACGTACTGAGGAGCTGCAGGCCGTGGCCCCAGGGCCGCCTTGGAGAGATCTACCAGGCTCTGTCATTCCTTCAGGTGTTGCAGCTTCCTGAGAGGTTTGGCCGTGGGAATGTAAGGCAGCGTTTGCTCCCTTTAGGGGTCTTGTCCTCCACTGGCCAAGGCGGCCAAAAGGGAGCCCAACGTCAGAGGCCAGCGCCTGGTTAACGCCCCCCTGAGACAAGCCAAGTCCAGCAGGCTACAGGCAAGCTGGCTGCTACTCACCTTTGCGGGTCCTGCAGGTGGAGCAGCAGGTACACACTGTGGGAATTGGGTGGGGGTGCTGTCAGAGATAGCCTCCACCCAACAGGAACCAGGCCCAGAACACAGGGAGGCCCCAGGAAGTGTGTGAATTCCCTGAGATGGAATCCCAGGAAGTGGGAGGTCTTGATAGACCTTGCAGTGTGGAAAGGGAGCATCTCTGATTCAACCTCCTCTAGGGTCAGGCCCTGAGTCCTGTAGCTCTAGGGAGTGTGGAAGCTGTGCAAGTTTCCCCTGGGAATAGCCATTGCTTCCTCAAAACCTCTCCTTCTAGATCTTTTGACTCGGCGAGTCCTTTGGGAAACCTCAGATCTCTCAACCCCAATGAACTAGTGTCTGAGCATTTGGCAAAAGGTCTAATTGGCTACTGCTTTGAACCCTGCATTGATTGGCCTCAAGCCCATGTGAGTCTTGGCACATAGTAGGTGCTTACTAAATCCACGCTGGCCTAGCAACTCAGAATCCATGGAAGGCTCTCTTCATTCTCTTGATTCCTGGTGGCTAACACCAGTCATCGGATGCCCCCCTCTCAGTTCACTCTACAGGGAAGGCAGTCAGTCCCCGCCTGCCCTAACCCTTCACACCAGAGGGCAAACTCCTGGCAGGTGAGTCAGCTCTGGTGTGTGGCTCAGCCTCACCCTGGGTGCTGAAAGTGGCAGCAAAGAACCGTGCTTCTCCATCTCAATGCTCAGACCCTGTGCTCTCTCTCCTCAGGCAGCACGCAGGGGGCCTCTGTACGCTAGGCAAGTGGCAGGTGAGTGGAGATAGCTGGAGAGGGAGGCACGGGGCCAGAGTCTGTCTGCCAGAAGCTCATAGGTGGAGCAATCACATCGGTACAGTTCCGTGTCTTGTTCCTCTTCTTCTCTTTCCTTGAGCTGCAGAGAGCCAAACGATCTCCCAGTTTCCCAGCAGACTGTTCTCGTGGACCACTCCATCGCTCTTATCCAGTCCCTCACTCATTCTCCTTACCCAAGAAGCATGGGTTTCAGGACCTACATGCATCTTTTAACTGTGCTCTTTCAGACTCTGTATTGTTTTATATAATACGTACATCTTGTGTGCATGTGGGGTGGGGGGCGAGCCTGCTCCTGCCTGTGAGTGTAAAGGTGAGAGGCTGACGTTGGCTTCTCTTCTTACTCCCCACTTTATCTTTTGAGACAGGATCTCTCATCAAGCCTGGAGTTCAGTGGTTTGTCTACACTGGCTGGCTGGGCAGTCTCAGGATCTCCCGGTCACTGCCCTTCAGGCTGGCATCACAGGCCACGAGCTACTGAACAGGCTTTTTACATGGACTCTGGGGACCCAAACTCAGGTCCTTATGCTTATACAGTAAGAACTTTCCCGAGTGAACTGTCTCTCCAGCCCCTGCTACCCTGCTATCGCCTATCTGTCTGTCAGTCTGTCTGTCTGTCTACCTATCTACCTACCTACCTATCTTGTTTTTCCTGGAACTCACAGAGATTCCCCTGCCTCTGCTGCCTAAGTGCTGGGATTAAGGCGTATTTCATCACACTGGGCTGTATGTTTACTTTACACAAGCAATTACATAAGATTTCACCTGGTTTGTGCATTTCCATGAAGCAGCCTGCTTTTAAGATCCACTCTGTCCCTTGACCTGGGGCTTCCAGCCGCTGCACAGACATGGCGCCTGCAGCCAGGCCTGCACCTATCCCCTCTCCTAAGTTGTCTTCAGCTCCTGCCACCTGCTCGGAGTCTGAAAAATGATCTTTTTTCTTCTCTTTCTCTCTCCTCATAATCCTAACACAGAAGGTGACCAGGAACACGATGGGGCCTTTTCCTCCAAGGAGCAAGCTGAAGGGACTTGGGTCTGCGACCTGCACAAGGTCAGACCCTCTGCTGTGACTTAGGCATCGTCTGGGAAGTGCTCTAAGGCTGGAAGCAAAGAACTGAGGAGAGGAAGTGGGCTCGCAGGCCTGGCAGGAGCGAGTGTGGTGACTGCCTTTGTGTCAGCTTCCCCGTGTGGCATTTTTCGCATCCTACTGGCTCAGTGTCACCTAGCCAAGATGGGCTCCTGTGTCTGTGCACTGCTTTGGAAGGCCATGGAACCTTTAGGAGGTGGAACCTTGTTGGAGGAAGTCAGCCGCAGGGGCAGGCCCTGAGTCTTGATAGCCAGGTCCCGCTTGCAGTCCTCTTCCCATTTCTGGACTTCTGACCCACTGTGATCCAGAGCCTCAGATTCCCACCACCGTGCTTTTCTGGCCATGACAGCCTGCACCCTCACACTCTGGGCCAAACAGACCCCTCTCCCATTGCTTCCTGTCAAGCGTCTGGTCATGGCAATGAGGGAGGAACAGAAGCCCAGTTTGCTCCCCTATTCCAGGGCTCTTGACCCCGTTTTTCCTCACCTGGAGGACCACACTCTGGAAAGGACAGAGCAGCCCCAGAAGACTGGGCTTCCTCTGCCAGACTTTTTCCCAGGGACCCCCACTCTCATCTCGTGGACAACAGCCCCAGCTCCGACATGGGCATGGGCACACCCACACCCAGGAACTGAGGCACATCTCACCTGCCTTTCTTTCTGAGGTGACTTTTGATTCAGGCCCCAGAACAGGGGAGAGTGCTACATCCCCTGACCGCCATGGGCTAGCACCCCCCCACTTCTCTGAGAGAGTTCTCAGGATGGCAACGGATGCCAAAGGACCTCACTACCTCATCCCAAACCTCCTCTCTGTTGCTGGGCCGGACGCTGTTTTGGGCCTTGGTGACGTTCCCATTATCTCTGAGACCCTGCCAACCTCCTCTCATTTCATTCCAAGCCCCGACCTGAAAAATCTATCAAGAAGAGGTCTGGGCAGGAGGCCTAGACTCTGGCTCCCCGAGGCCTTGGCAGAGTGCCCGAGGCCTCTACTTGCTCCTCCTCTATAATGACAAAACAGACTCTTAGAGGGAAGGGACTGCAGGAATACCTGGGCCCACTTCCCATTCAAAGCGGGGCTCCCTGCCCGACCTTTCAGCTTCGGTGTGGGCCATTCCGAAGTCAGGGCTCACACCGCCTCACAGAGAGGCCCATTTGTCCCCCGAATGCTCTCAGTGTTGTACAGTGCTTTCTTGGATGAGATGATGAAATGATGAGATCTAAGGCAACAGCTGCTCACTACCTGCCAGTGCGAGGCGTGAGGACTCCCGCCTGGCGTATTCCAATTGAATCCTCTCAGCCAAGCCTCTGCTCCCCAGCCCTGCCCTGCTTCTGGAGTGAAAACATCTCCCGTAAAAACCTATGAAGATAAATCTGTCTTCAAACCTAGGGGTGGTGCAAAGGGCATGGTCCGGGAGGGAGAGCGAGGAAGGCTGATGGCATGAGTGTTTCGGCCTGAGCGTCTTATAATGTCTGCAGCACGTGCTAGCCCCCGGAACCAGGTGGGGTCTGTCAGGACCTGGGCTCAGAGCCCGAGATCCTTTCCTGCTGCCTCTCCCAGCACACAGGAAAAGTCCAGGTGCTCCAGAGGCCCTGGTTTGCACGTTTAAGGGTGGGTCAGAGGTGGGGTACATAATACAGATTCCCAAGCAGCCCAAGTCCTCTTTCTTCCGTAACAAGGAGGCGAAGGGTGGTGAGCCAGCGCCCCTCCACACTTCCTGATGTCTGTCCACCATTTCTGTCAGCAGCTCTGCCCTGCTCCTGAGGCACTGCCGTCTCCTAAGGATCCATCTTGGAAACTGATAGCTCCCAGTCCAGACACGGACCTCCAGAAGCTCTAAGTCCACATGGATAGATGAGATATTGGGTTCACACCTCTATATACATACACAGCTGGGTCTCACCCAGACCCGCCGAGACCTCCGGAGACAGGCCCAAGATTCCACACATTAAACAAGGTTCCCGGTCAAGCCCCATATGGGCAGTCTCATGCCAAGTGCTTGATCATGAGAGTTAAACAGAAGAGGTAGATTTTCAGTTACTGGAAGACTTGGCCTCCCCAGGGACTGGACCTCAGGCCTGGTATGGTCCTTAGTAGGTGCAGGCTGGGGCAGGGGAGAGGGAGGAGAGGAAATACTCATGGGTGTCACCAGCCCTGGGGAATAGGAGAAGATGCTCAGGGGGGTCATAAGACCTGAGTGTGGGGTCAGAGAACACAGAGCTCCCAAGGCCCAGGCTACACCTCCTGCTCCAGACTTGGCCCTGGTGGTAGCACTCAACCCTCAGATTCCTCAGACAGTGATGAAGGAGGAAGAACTGTCTGGTGCTGTAGTGACCTAACCTGCCCAAGGCACAGTCCCCAGGCCAGCTTCCTGAGAGGTCCAAGTGGTGGTGTGCCTCTCGTCTGGCCTGGTGCAACCTAGAAATTGTCTCTGTGGGTGGCAGGTCCAGGGTGCAAGGGCCACCCTGTGTGCCATCTAGGACTGTGCCTCTCCGTGGCAACAAGCCCAAGAGCGAGAAGGGGAAGAAGAAAGACCCACCTGAGCTGCCGGCACTCTCAGAAGCGCTCCTGGACATCTTGGGCTGGCCATGTTTGCCGCTGGACCTCCCAGTCCCTGGAGGAGGGGGGCCTGCGGGGGCAGGGGCACCATCACCCCTGATGGTGGTGAGGTCCTGCATGCTGAAGCTCCGGAGTCTCTCCGACAAGGCACCCTGTCCCTGGACACAACACAGGAGAGCACACGTCAGACACCTGACCGCAGGCTCCTGGGCAGCAATGGGGACAGAGGTGAGATGTGACGAAAGCCTAGAGTAGACAAGGCAGGGACTGGACTGCTTCTGCTGGGGTTCCTGGGTACACTTGCTGACACGCAAGGTATACTCCAGGGCTACCTCTGGGGCTCAGCCGTCGCTCCCCCTTTTTTAGAGATACTTCTTTCTCTCCTTCGGACACACCCAAGAAATCTGTAGCTAGGATGGCTCTCCTCTGCAGCTCCTCCCCTCTTTCTTGTTTGATAGAGGGCCTCATGTGTCCTAGGCTGGCTTTGAACTTGCTGCTTAGCAATGTAAGGATATACCTGTTAGGAAGGGCATCACACCTGCTTTATGTAGCCATGGTCTCAAACTCAGGGTTTTCATGCATGCCAGGCAGGTACTCTACCATCTCAGCCACATCCCCTGACACTGCAGTCCCTACGCTATACAAAGGGCCATGGCCTCTGGCTTCCCACAGCAAAAGTCTATATATGGCCATGTGACCCTCAGTTCTCAGGATCTGCTTACAAAATCAAAACCCAACATTCTATGCACTCAGCCCTTCCTCCTCCCAAAGCTATAAAATGCAGATGGTGTTTTTTTTAATGCATGACAGCAGTCATTTAAAAAAAAAACTGTGCAGCCGAGATGGTTTACAAGGCACATTTACTCATCCTGGTACGTTTGAGCTTCATAAAATACCCAGAAGTAATGAATCAGGAAGGGAGACATTAAAAAGAAAAATCTGCTGCCAGTGTAACCACTTCCTATGCTGAAGGAGCTGTGGAATGAGTCTCAGTGTAAATGGATTCTTTTGATAGAAAAGCAAGACAAACGTGCTATGTGGATGAAGAGAACATCTTCCCTCCCCTGTGTGGTCCTGAGTGACAGATCCGTGTGAAGAGAAAGGACCCAGGGCTGGATGTCGCTTTAGGTGTGCAGGAGTGCCTCGGGCAGGACGGCGGTTCTTTATATGTTGTTGTTGCTTAGAATTTATTTTACTTTATTCCTGTATAGCTTTATTTTTTATTTATTTTTTGAGACTTGCGCACATGCATATATTGTGCTTTGATCAAACCCACGGAAGCTCTACCCCTGCTGAGGAGTTACTGGCAACTGATGGCTGCAGGTGGGGGTGGGGGAGTCAGTTAGCTTTTTAAAGATTATTAATTTAGCTGGGCAGTGGTGGCACACGCCTTTAATCCCAGCACTCAGAGGCAGAGGCAGGCGGATCTCTGTGAGTTCGAAGCCAGCCTGGTCTACGGAGTGAGTTCCAGGACAGCCAGATTTACAACAGAGAAACCCTGTCTCGAAACACCAAAAAAAATTATTAATTTAAAATTATCTGTTTTATCTATGTTTATTGTCTAAACTATTTACGTGCGTGCATGCACGAACACTCTGGCGAGCCAGAAGAGGGTATCAGAACCCCTGGAGCTGGGGATACAGGCAGTTGTGAGTTGCTGGACGTGGATGCTGGGAACGAAGCTTGGGTCCTCCGGAAGAGCAGCAAATACTCTCAACTGCTGAGCCATCTCTCCAGCCAGTTTTCTACAGAAACGAGGCCCCTGGTTGCCCACGTTCCAGTAGATGGCCCTGTGGCCATGCACTAAAGAGACCGAGTAGGTCAAAAACAAAGCCATAGGCGAGGTTTGGAGAGGCTGGCTTGGGGCACGGGGACCTGAGAGAGGGATGGGGGTCTGAGAGGAGACTACGGTACTGGCATCTGAGGTAGGGACTGCCAGGCAATAAACCTGGTGGCCATGCAGCCTCCCCTAGAGCACTGCTGGGGGCGGTGGGCGTCAGAGAATACAGCAGGGACAGCAGGGTGGGAATGGCGTCCTAGCCACACAGTGAGGGGAGAGTGGTGCCCAGTGGCCCAGAGGACTCGCGGATAACAAGGCAGACATAGCAGCATCAGCAAATCAGCTCAGAGGGCACGAGGAGGGCTGGAGCAGGAAAACGAGCCAAGGCACAGGCCAGAGGCTTTCATGGTTGGGACGGGGGGGGGGGGGGGGGGGGGGGAGGCGGCGGAGCGAGCTATTTCACTTTATTTAATTTAAAAAAAATTACCTAAATGGATGAACAAAGCACAAACTAAAACGGAAGCTCTAAATGCGACACGGGCCCGGAAGGCAAGGGTGCAACACAGTCACGGAGCAGCTTGTGTTTCTGTATGCCTCGTTATTACACACACGAGGGATAATAACTAAAGAAAAAGGCCACGGACTCCAAAGAGCAGATGGGGGTGCGTGGGAGAGGTCGGGAGGAGGAAAGGAAGGAGGGAAGATTACATAATTGTATTATAACCTCAAAAATAGTAACAACAATAATAAAAGCAACAAAAATTACAATTACTACAAGAGGGTGCATGGGGCGGGGGGGGGCGGGCGGAGGGGGCTAGCATATGATGAGAAGGGGGGGCGGGCGGAGGGGGCTAGCATATGATGAGAAGGGGGGGCGGGCGGAGGGGGCTAGCATATGATGAGAAGGGGGGGCGGGCGGAGGGGGCTAGCATATGATGAGATGGCGCACTGAGGAACGAAATAGATAAATTCTCAGCCCCCTAAAGATAGAAAGGCCGCTCCTCCAGGAAACTAACAACGGACACGCAGGGCGTGGCGGCTCACACCTGTAATCCCAGCGATCGGAAGCTGGGCAATGGAGTGAAATTAATTCCCCCAAAGCCAACAATAACAAACACAAACCATAAACAGAAGATGGTCTAAGTAATCAAATATATATAGCTAGAACCACTAATCTATAAAAGCATAAAGTGTTGCACCCTTAAGATGCCCACTGTGCAGAGCAAGTCAGTTAAGCGTGTCAGAAGGCCAACAGAGGGCCTAGGTGGGTAAGAGAGCTAGCTGTCCTTCCGGAGGAGACAGATACAGAGTTCGATACCCAGCACCCACATCAGGTGGCTCACGATTGCCTATAACTCCAGCTCCAAGAGGACCCAGCACCCCTGGCCTCCAATGCCCCCACAGGAATGCGCACATACTCCCAGCTCCAATTACACACCACACACACGCATAATTAAAAAATAAGCCTTTAAAAACAAAGTTTTTATTTTATTTTTTATGCCAGCTAAGATGCTGCTGCTGCTGCTGCCGCTGCCGCTGCCCGCCACACCTGGGTTGCTATTGAAATCAGGGAAAGGAAGGACCATTTATGGCCAAAAGGACCAGGTGGGGTTTTATGACCTCTAGCCCAAATAACTGGCCAGGAACTAACTCCACCAACATCTTCTACGTCTTGCAGAACGCTCTGCAATAGGTCTGAGGGAAAAGAGCGGCTGTTTCACTCAGAGAAGCTCAGCCAGCGTAGCTCCAATATCACCAGCATCAGGAAGATCTCAGTGGCAGAGGTTAGGAAAGAGGACATAAGGACAGCTCAGGATCAAGCTAGCCCTGCTCTGGAGGGAACCATGGAAGCTGGAAACCAGAGTCCTGAAAACCAATCAGAACATCTGGAGACGTCTGAAGTCAACGTGCCTCTCATGGCCCCGCTCAGAATCTACCCGACCTCATTCTTGTTTACCTTCCGCCAGGCCCACTTTGTGCTTGTCGGCTCCGTCTAGTTATTTGGGAGCTGTCATCTCCTGGAACATCTTGGTCTGCCACACTGGGCTCACTACTTTGGGAAAATGATTTGTGGATTCCCTATGTTTGAAAAGCATAGTATCAGCTGGGCGTCGTGGCGCACACCTTTGATCCCAGCACTTGGGGGGCAGAGGCAGGTGGATCTCTGAGTTTGAGGCCAGCCTGGTCTATACAGTGACTTCCAGAGCTACATAGTGAGGCCCTGTCTTGAAAACAACAACAACAAAAAAAGGAAAAAGCATAATATCATCTGAGAAGCCCTATAGTGGTTTTTTTTCTTTTGTTTTTGTATTTTATTTGGGCACGGTCTCTCTACAGCCCCTGTCCTGAAACTCACTATGGAGACCAGGCCTCAAACTTAGATCAGCCTATCTCTGCCTCCTGAGTGCTGCCATAGAACGTGTGGGCTGCCTTGCCTGGCTGCCCGACCTTGGGGCTGTTTAATAAAACGTATTCCAAATGTCTGCGGCCACAGTGGGATACGCTGAGAGCCATCCATTCAAATGTCTTTCTAAACCTCATTCTTTCCCTTTTCCTCCCCCCCCCCCCATCCCACTCCTGTTTTTTATTTAGAGACAGGCTTTCACTACATAGCCCTGACTGGCCTTGAACTCACAAAGGTCTATTTGTGTCTGTTTCCCAAGTGCTTGCGTTAAAGGGATGCACCACCACACCTGGATTTTCTTTTCTTTTGAGTATGCATGCGTATGTATTGCATGCATACGTGTTGGGGCACGTGTGAATTTGTGTGTGGAGGTCAGAGGACATTCTCAGAAACACGGCCTACTCCCCACCTCCCCAGCACCGGGATCGCAAGTGCGTGCCACCACACTTGACGCTTTCACTGGGTTCTGGGGACTCAGATGCCCACACCTTGCACAGCAGGTGCTTTACTGACTGAGCCGTTTCCAGGTCTCCATTCCTGAAAGACCTCCCTGTTTGGCTGCAGCTACGGATGGCCTTGTGATGAAGTCTTGAGCAACAGGTTGTGAGGAGAAATCTGCTGAAGGATTTGCAGGTGGGGGGACATTGTCTCTTCTTGATGTGCAGAAGGAGAAAGTCCTGCCCTGCTCCTTTCTCTCTGCCTTCAAGGGTGGTTCAGATCCTGGAACTGGTGATGGGAGAGTCAAGGAACTGTGGCTGGAGTCTCGTTTTAATGACAACTTCCGTCCGATCCCAGGTTTTTTCATCAGTTCATAGGCACAGTCTTCCACCTCTGAAGCTGCAGTGGGTCTTACACTCGCTTCCAACATTACTGTCTCCACTCACACACACGTCCTTGGTTACCACCCACAGCATGGCGGGGCAACGGAAGGTTCCAAGTGTCCAACTGAGAGGAAGGATTACAGGTCCTGGTTATCTAAAATCCCACTGATCTTTCCTGGAGCCGTCAGGGAAGTGGCAGTGAGAACTCCTGAAACAGCAGCGGTGTAACACTGTCCATCGCAAGCAGCAGAGAAAGGGTGTCTGTGGACGGGCTGAGCTGCAGCGATTCAGCAGACGCTGGCAGGGAGGAGACTAGCTAGACCCTGACTGAGCTTCTGCGCTCCTTTCGACTGTGTGCACAAAAGTGGTTTTTTAAAAAAAAAACAAAAAACAAAAAACCTCAGCCTAGCAGTGTTTTAAATAAGCAGAAAATATTCTAAGCGGAAGGCATCGAGCCCCCATTTCGCTAGCAAGGCTTTCTTTCCTAGCGATGCTTGAGATGACTTCTAGACAGCTTCTGATAGCCACCCGGCTCCCTGCACCGCGCTCTCCATGGCGCCCGTATCCCCGTAGCCATGAAACTGCCGGCCTCCTCCCGTTTCCTCTGCTACTGCAGCCTCGCGTCCACCTTCCTACTGGACACACGTCGGAGGTCAAGGAGTTGGGAAGCGTAAGCATATGGACCTCTGTGGCGTTGCTGCCTGAGCGAAGCAGCTTCAGCGACCACCCCATCCTGCCCCCGGGCATCAGCCAGGGGCCCAGACGCAGGGAGTGTCCTGTTGAACAAGCCTTGGCTTGTGTCCGCAGGTGGCACACTGTGAGGCTCAGTGCTCCAGAGGAGAGCCCCTTCGGGAGGATTGGGTGTGTAATACGTGAGCCAAGTGGAAAAAGGACTTTGGGTTTTTTTGTTTGTTTGTTTTTGAGACAGGGTCTCACTGTGTAGCTCAGACTGACCTAGAACTCTCTACATAGACCAGATTGGCCTTGAACTCACAGAGGTCTGCCTGCCTCTGCTTCTCAGGTGCTGGGATTAAAGACATGCACCACCATGCCCACTTGTTTTGAATTTTTTTAGACAGGGTCTTATGTATCTCAGGCTGACCTAGAACTTGTTAAGTAGCCAAGGATAGACCTTGAACTTCTGATTACAGGAGTTCTGGGATCACAGGTGCGCCAAACTATACTCAGTTTATGTGGTGCTGGGGATTTGAACCCAAGGCTTTGTGCGTGTTAGGCAAGCACTCTACCCAGCCTTAGAGAGGGTAGAGTGAAACATTTTTCACTGTGAAACATTGCCACTTTACAGGAAATCTTCAGTTTTGATGGCTCAGGAGATTGGTGGGGTCCAGTTCTCCACTGTCAGAGGCCATGACAGTATCTGCTCAGTGAAAGCACACCTCAGGGTGACAGGCTTCCCTGGGTGGCAGGGCTAGGGTGACCTCATCCTCTTTTGTTCTTTTTACATCTTGCACAAGGCTCGTGCCTTCCTTTAGGGAGACAGACAATTGAGTTTTCAGCAACACACAGCAATCTCTCAAAATAACCCTCGGGGGACCCCATTTTGTGAATACTGGGCCGCTGTGACAGTGACAAATGTCTTCAACCCCAAAACAATGTGGGCGGTATTGGTTTGATTTGGTTTTACTACTTTTTTACTTGCTTTATTGTATTTTACATGTATGAGTGTTTTGTATGTGTGTGCACCACATGTGTGTCAGGTGCCCTGGAGCTGGAGTTACAGACACTTGCAAGCCACTACACTTGCTCTAACCCACTGAGCTATCTCTCTAGCTCCTGTTTCTGGTTTTGGAGATAGGGTCTCACAAAGCCCGGGCTAGCCACAAGCTACTGTGCACCCAAGGTGAGCTTGAGCTCCTGCTCTTCCTGCCGCCACTCCCTGTGCTAGGATCACAAGTGTGCAGCACCATTGCCTGGGTGTATATATTTAACTGAAGTTAAAATAGAAATGGGAGGTAAGACAGGTACTTCCAGAGATGGGACAATTTAGGGCCCTGAGCAGGTTCTAGAGGGACCTCCAAGCACCCAATGCCCACTTTGGATGACAACGAGGATAAAAGTAAGCCATTACCCTGGGGAGACAGTTCTTTTCTGGGGAGAAGCGGGGAGGGGGGATGTTTGTGGGTGGTGATGGGGGTAGATCTGGAGGAGATGGGGGAGCTGGGGATCAGGAGAGGAGGGGGACAGGATGTACTGTGTAAGTTGTATGAAAGAAGACTTTTTTTTTTTTCTTTTTAAAATGAAAGGTTTTAGTGAGTCAGGCTCCTGACAATAAAGCCATCAGCACCACCACATTTCCCAGGGGTAATTCAAGAAGAGTTAGTGCTTCCTGCTGAAGCTCACGCCATGCCCAGCCCACTGACAGCCTCCCCAGCTGAACGTGCTTCACGGCAGGGCCAGGCAGACCGTCTCAGCATGCCACATGGGGAGCCGGCTTTATTTAGGACACAAAACTGGACTGACAAACAAAACAGAGAGGATGAGGATTTCTACCACAAGACGATCAGTACAAATCCAACTCGTTCTCCGGGCGTTAAGCCAAGGGGGCGAGGACGGAGCACGTTAGTCACACGGTAGATGCTGCCGGACGAGCACGCTCACAGGCTCCGCAGGACGCCCAAGCGCAGCCAGCCTGTGTGTGTGGCCTGGAGCCACACATGTCACACACAGGCGTCAGGGCAGCAGGACACCTGCCTCTGATCCAGACCAGAGGCTGGTGGGTAGAGATGGCTGGTGGGCCGCTCTACCTGACTGGATCTGTTTGGCGTTAGTCACACCTCTCAACAGGGTTACCTGCCCTTCTCTGAGGTCCAAAGAGGAGACAAAATGAAAGAGTCGAGCCACCTAATAAAGGGTAGAAAAGGGATTAAAAAAAGAAGCCATGGGCACAGGCCAACGAGATATTAAAGAGAATCGGGTGGTCCTCACTTCTTTCCTTCGCCAGTTCACACTGGCTCAGTCCCTCCGCGCACCTCTCTGTTCACACACAACAAAGCTCCATGGAAGGACATGGGTGCGAAGCGGCTCTTGCTTCCGAGAACCTCATAGTCAGACCGGGCACCAAGACACATCCGTACAAGAGGACAAGTGACCAACTTGACAAAACACACAGGTTCTGGGTGCAGACAGCACGGCTGGCCTGCGTCTCGGCGGAGGCCTCACACACACGCTCACGGTTGTGCAAGGCGAGGGCTGATGTGCCAGAGGAAAGGGCTGGGGGAGCTGAGTTCTCTACTGAAGGTAGTGAGTGGGGAAAAGATATTAGGCTAGTGAGAACCTGCTAGGAACAGTCTGTGGACTCTGCTGGGAACTGGCCCCAATATCTCTGTTTTTCTGTTCATTTTACAGCCGGGGGCAGGGATGTCTACAATAAAGATGCTTCCTGACCTCTGTTTTGGAAAGTGCCTTCAATGAAAAACAACAGGCAAAACGGACCTTGCCTGGGGAGTCGGATCTCTGTATCCGTCATCCTGATCATCCTGGTCACACATCCCCAGGAAACAGGGGTTCGGGACCCTCCAAACACTGAGCTGTCGAGATACCCATCTCAGTCAGAAGCCCTGCCTGCCCTGTGTATTCTTTAGGGACGCCTCTCCAACCGTCTTCCACATTACTGGTACTCGCTGGGCCCCAGGTAACAATTCACCGTCAATTCTGGCGCTTTGCCCCTTTCCGTTTAACTTCTCAAGTCCCAACCATTCGGGGTCCCTTCCTCCCTCCCCCACCCCCGGCCCTTTTAGCACAGACTGTTGCAATAGCTACACAAGCGGCCGACTGCTTTTTTTCTCTTCCTGTTTGAGGCCTGTGCAGCCCAGCTCTGGCCCCGGCTTTCCAGTCTCATCTTTCCTTCCCTTCTTGTGTGACCCCACAGGGCCATTTTCTTACCGTTCTAGGAACAGCAACTTGAGAACTATTTTTTAAAAGCAAGACTGACTGGGAATAAAAAAAACTGAGTGAGAAAACGTCATTTTGTTTCCCAGAGAATGGCGCCCGCCTTTTCAGACAGGAGACTGCCGCCAAAACCTGGCTATCCCCTCGTGGTCACTGACCACAACTGTAGGCCAAGTGTCTGGGTTTCCGGTAGAAGCTAAGAGAGTGGGTGGAGTTTGTGGTGTGGAAGCTGGGCAGGCACAAGGGAGAGGACAAGAAACAGGAGCCGCTGCCCGGACGCTGCCGCTTCTGGCTCTGCTTCCGTGGAAGCCTTGTGAACACAGATCCAAAGCACTCGGTGAGTCAAAGAGGGGCGTACCCCCCAGAGCCAGAAACAAGAGCAAGGAGCACCCAAGAATGTTCAGAGCGGACTGGAGGCGGCCCAGGAGGTTTCCCCATGATGGGAATAAGCTGTGCTTGTGCCAGCTACTGGCCAACTAAGGAACTGATTTCAGGGTTCCTTAATTTCAGTAAATTTGTATTGAAATAGACCCATGTGGCAAATGGCTGTCATATTGGACAGAATAGGGTTGGAGGAATAAACAAGGCTGTATATTTCACATCAACTAAAGTTTTTTGTTTGCTTTTCCAATACAGGGTTCTCTACGTATCTCTGGCTATCCTGGGACTGGCTCAGTAGACCAGGTTGGAATTGAACTCACAGAAATCCATTCCTCTGTATTCCAAGTGCTGGGATTAAAGCTGTATGCCACCAAGACCAATACATCAATTAGATTTAATGAGTAATAACAAGTAAAAAAAAAACCACTACAAAACTAAGCATTGTTACTTCTGGTTATTCAAATCTTTTTTTTTTTTTTGAGATTTTACTTATTGTTAATGTATGCTTATGAGCTGCCATATGGGTACTAGGACTTGAACCTGGGTCCTCTGGAAGAGTACTTTGTCAGGGCTCTTGACTGGTGAGCCAGCTCTCCAGCCCCTTTCTGGTTATTTTCTAATGCAGAAATGAAGGAAAAGAAGGCACATTCCCTTAGCTCCAGACACTAGTAATCTAGGGGCAGAAGAGATGGCTCGGTGGTTAAGTAGCACACACTGTTCTTGCGGGGGATCTGGTTCCTAGCACCCACATCAGGAGGCTCGCAACCTCTCGTAACTCCAGCTACAGGCAAATCCCACACCTCTGGCCTTTGTGGGCAATAACACTCATGTGGACATACCTACACAGACACATACACACAATTTAAATAAGTGTTTAAGCACAGAAGCTAGTAGGCTAATAAAGAAACATGGGGTTCTCGTGGGGAGGGGAGACCACACATAGCATTTCAGTGCAAACGCACCCCCCGTACTGAAACCACCTACGAGAGAATCTCTAATTGACAGAATCAAAGTCTTACTTGGGGCATCTCTCTTCAATGGCCAACTTTAATAATAGGGTTGGTACAATTAGGGCTGTTCCAGAGGCAGATCTTCAGGGAAACTAAAACAACATGCTTTTCAAGTTAGGTGGTGAGCTAAGGGGAAAAGAATTGGCTTAGCAAGCCTGAGAATGAGCAGGTAGAAGGGACCTAGTGTAGGGGCCAAGTTCAAAGGGAGGGAAGTGTCTGGGAGGCCTCATGGGTGCAGAACTTTTGCCCAGTTTGTTCTGGCTGGGGCCTCTCTTTAATGTGAGAATGGGTTCTTCCGGATGAATGAATTTCAAAAGTATTGTTTTTGACAAGGAGAGATTATCAATTCTAGTCTTTAAAGGGGTTGGAGCTGTCTTCGTTCTGCATGGAATCATAGGCTATGCAATGGGACATGGAGGAGAAAAGCCAGCGAAGCCATCAGGACACTGATACAGAGGCACATCATTTCCTGGGGACTGACATGGAAGCCTTCGAGAAAACGGTGTGGACGGGGCAGAGCCCTGGGAAGAAAGTTCCCGTGTCTGATTTTTCTATTGTTGTTTTAGTTTTTCTAGTTTCAAGAAACATAGCTCTAGCACACCTGACCCCAGCCCCGCATCACTGTCCAGGGCTTAACCTCCCTTGCGCTCTGATAGCTCATCTCTCAGCTGGTGGGCTTTCCAAATAGTGGTGTATGCTGACCGTAGACCCCCAGCCTGTGTCTGGATCTCAGGGAAGGGAGCACTAGGATGGTCTGATGAATTCACTCTAAGAGAAGATGTCTGACTATTTAGTCGTGCAGGTCTGCAGATGTAGCGGTCCACAGGATGCCTAAGTGTGGTCCGCAGGGACTAGATGAAAAAGGGAAAGAGGTAATGACTGCATCACATTCGTCCACTGGTCCTGTTTATTTTGAACCTCTTCTGCTTTACTATGCTTGTCATCGTCATCATCATCATCATCATCATCACCATCACCATCATCATCATCACCATCATCATCATCATCACCATCACCATCATCATCATCATCACCATCATCATCATCATCACCATCATCATCATCATCATCACCACCATCATCATCACCATCATCACCATCATCATCATCATCACCATCATCACCATCATCACCATCACCATCATCATCACCATCATCATCATCATCACCATCATCATCATCATCATCACCATCATCACCATCACCATCATCATCACCATCATCATCATCATCATCACCATCATCACCATCATCACCATCATCACCACCATCATCATCACCATCATCATCACCATCATCACCACCATCATCATCACCACCATCATCATCATCATCACCATCATCACCATCATCACCATCACCATCATCACCATCATCATCATCATCACCATCATCACCATCATCACCATCATCATCACCATCATCATCATCATCATCACCATCATCACCACCATCATCATCATCACCATCATCACCATCACCATCATCATCATCATCATCACCACCATCATCATCACCATCATCATCACCATCATCATCACCATCATCACCATCATCACCACCATCATCATCATCACCATCATCACCATCACCATCATCATCATCACCATCATCATCACCATCATCACCATCATCATCATCATCACCATCATCATCACCATCATCACCACCATCATCACCATCATCACCATCACCATCATCATCACCACCATCATCATCACCATCACCATCATCATCATCACCATCACCATCATCACCATCACCATCATCACCATCATCACTATCATCATCACCATCATCACCATCATCATCACCATCATCACCATCATCACCATCATCATCATCATCACCATCACCATCATCACCATCATCACCATCACCATCATCATCATCATCATCATGCTCTACATTGTAACGTCTCAACTCTAAGACCCTGCATCCCTTCTCAGGATGTGCTGGACCACATGAACATGGAAGCTATCTACATGCCTACATAATCTCTCTACCTGCCCACCCTGGGCTTCAATGATTCTACTGGTGCACTCTGGAAAAGAGAATAGGGATGCCCTTCTCCCTCTCTTTTTCCTCCTGTTTTTTTCTCCTACGCCTCAGCTTCAGGTAGGTTAGAGTGTTTTTTTTTTCTCCCCAAGATGCATTTTATTTTTAATTATGTGCATGTCTGTCTGTGTGTGGCACGAGGTACCCACTGAGGTCCGAAGAAGAAATCATATCCCCTCCTGGAGACATGGGCAGCTGTGAGCCACCTGACTGTGCTGGGATCTGAACTTGAGCCCTCTGCAAGAGGTGCTCCTAACTGCTGAGCCATCTCTCCATCGGGCTCCGGGAAACGCCTGCTCTCACGCATAGTGTGTATGTGTATATGCGCATTTGCAAAGACATGAAAGAGAGGAGAGTGCTCTGGAGCAAAATTCATAATCTTTCCCCCTCGTATTTTTAAAGGGACCATCAAAGATAAAGATAAAGAGCTGCTGATTGGTCTTTAGCCTATCCTGTGCGATCTACATAGGTGACAGGTAGAGGTACCCAGGGGGACTGAGATGTCCACCAGCTGTGGGAGTCAGGACCCAGTACGGTACTGTACCTTGGAAGCTGCCATCACAGCCGCTGTGGCTGCCACATTCAAGCCCCGCTTCCCAAAATGCACAAGGGCGTCATAACTTCGATCCTTTGCTTGAACCAGGCAGTCATCAATTTCCTGTCAGAGGAGAAGCAGAGACACACTGAGATGGCAAGTTCAAACACAGCTCTTCTCATCCTCTCTTCCCAAGTGCTGGGCAGGGCAGCTTGCCTGATGGCTGACTCTCACTGGCTTGTAACGTCATAGATACTTTGACTATGTGTTCATAGACAGGAGGATGGAGAAAGACAGGAGAGATACAGCCAACTGCAAAGGGGAATTCTGAATAAGCAAACACACAGTAACTCACTGACCTAGCAAAGCCATGGGATTATCACTGAAGTTCCTGTACATTCCAGGGACACAGACAATCCTGCCTTTCCCTGAGAAACTGCTCCACAAGACAGACAGAATCCAGCATGACAGACTGCTGTGAACAGAGCTTAGAACTCAGACTTCAGCTAGTTGGTGTCAAAACTTAGGGGTTTGTTTAGTTTAGTTTTTTAAGATTTATTTTTATGTGTATGAGTGTTTTGCCTGCCTGTATGTCTGTGTACCATGTGAAGGTCAGATTCTCTGGAACTATAGTTACAGATGGTGGTGAGTCACCATCTGGGTGCTACAAACAGCGGTGGTCCACGCCTTTAATCCCTAAGACAGAAACAGAGTGTGGAAGTAAACACAGGAGGCAGAGCTCAGAAGGAGTTACAGGGTCAATCTGTTACAGAAGAGTCAGTTACAGCAGGCAGAACGGGGTGGTGAGAGCTCAGAGACACAGAAGCAGTCTGAGGAGTGAGTTCAAAGGGAGCTAGTTGGGGTGGCTCAGTTTGCAGTGGCAGCCTAAATGGTCTAGATTGTAAGGGGGATGAAGCCTTCCAGTTCTAAGCTTAAGGGTAGATTACATGGAGGCCATAAATGCTCCAGGGCTCCAGTACTAAGGACCGATGATTTAATTAGACAAAGAATAAAACCCTTTGCCCCAGATCAGCGTCTACATCTGGTGTGAATCCACGGCTGCACGTAACTGCTGAGCCATCCGTTCAGCTCCTCCACACAGTTTTCTTTTCTGGAAAAGGACAATAATGGTGGTTGCCTCACTTGTGGGGCGTGGTGAGGGTTAGTAAGGCGAGCGTCTTGACTACCACATGCGACAGCCTTCACCACCTTCCCATCTTCAAGCCAGGCAATGAGAGCCTTGCAGCTCTCAAGTTCTGTTACTCTGTAATTACTTACTTCTATAACAAGATATTGCCTCGTGTGTGTAAGGACAAGAGAAACAGGATACAGAAGGACACAGGCAGTATTTCTCTGGATAAGGAGATATCCTTTAACAGGTGCCGAAATAAAAGACAGCAAAGTCCTCTGGTGTCACACAGCAAGGGAAAGGCAAGGTGGGAAGCAGTACCGAGGTCTCCTGGCTGAAGCCACGCACAGTGCTGCTTTAGTTTGAATCTGGGTCGGCTCTAGTATATTCCTCTCATGTCTCTTTCGTGTTTTTCATTGTCCTGAGAAAGTGGGTGTTTGGTAGCCGCAGCAGTTCATGTCAGAGTTCTGTAAGCTGCGTGGCCAGTTGTTTGAAGCTCTGCATGTTAGTGAGTTTCCTTTGCTTTGAGGTGGTGGGGGCCAGTCAGGCAGCCCCAGCTGTGGTCCCTGTCCCCAGCCTCCGCAGGAGCTCCCAGTCTCTGTGATCCAGCAGACTAAGGAAGTGATTCTTGGCATGTCTTAAGAGGCAGTCACTTTCTCTCCAAATGAAAGGATACTGACAGCCTCATGGAGGACATGAACTTTGAGGGAAAGGAGGGAAGAAGAATGGGATTTGACAACCGAGTCAAGAGGAATCTAGTTCTCTAACCCACACTTCTGAGATGGGAGGGGCTGCGGGCTTGGCTCAGAAGGTGATGGTCAAGGCTGTCTGCAGCCAACCAATGTGCTCTGTTCTCCAGAGCCTTCCCTTACAGGAAGTCCAAAGCACTGAACTTCAGAAACCGCAGGCATTAATATACCAGTGTGAGCTACCTTCAGGGCTCTGTGTCTGCTCATTTTCTTGGTGCTATGAGAGAAACGGTTCTAGGAAGGAGTGATTTTTTTTTCTTTATGGTTCGAGATGATCCAGTCCATCATAGTGGGTAAGATGCGGTAGTGGGAGCTGCTCAAGGTCACAGTGGCAGGAACATGTGACAGCTGTTTCTTATGTGGTACAGCCAGGAATCAGAGATCTTCATGTACCAGAAGCAGAGGCAGATAGAGACTTTAATTCTTGCCCTCCAAATCTTCCTCAACCCACATTTGCCCCTTGGGGGATATTTTACATTCAAGATGCAACAGGCTCCTGTTTTATTTTTAAAAAGTTCTACTACATAATTAGATTAGAAAAATAATGTATTTAAGGAATTATACACCGTAAGAATCATTTAGCCCAGTAATCCTACTCTTGGGAATTCATTTTAAGATAAAAGGAACTGAACGAACTCTACATGTGGTGGTACTCAGTGCAGAATTACCTACAACAGGAAGAAAAGCTGAATAATCTCAGTAGTAGTAAGGAAATAGTTCTGTCGCTGTGGGTCATTAGAAAGACCATGCAGATATAGATGACGGGCAAATGCTTACGACCTCAGAGTACAAATATTTTATATTATTTTTTACTCTTTACTTGGAGATTCATTCCTATTTATTTACTTAGTGTGCGTGCTGTAGACTTGTGGGTGCAGGAGTGTGCACCCATGCATGCACATTGGGTGTCTCCCTCTATTGCTCCCTACTTCAATAAATATCTTAAATTTACAGCTATTTATTATTGTGTGTGTGTGTGTGTGTGTGTGCATGCGTGCGTGTGTAAGGGGCGGGGCATAGGCCATGGTGCATGTGTGTCTACAACCTGCAGGGGTTGGTTCTCTCTCTCTCCCATTTGGGTTCTGGGAGATCTTGGGGGTCTCAAATTCAGACTGCCAGTTTTGATGGCTAGCATATTTATCTATGAACCACTTAACTGGCCTTCTATCTTAACTATCTATCCATTATCTATCTATCTGAGGCAGGGTTTCTCTGCTGTAATTCTGGCTGTTCTGGAACTCACTCTGCATACCAAGCTGGCCTCGAACTCACAGAGATCCTCCTGCCTCTGTCTCAGGATTAAAGGCGTATGCCACCACTTCCCAGCATACCTTATTTTTTGAGACAAGTTCTCTCACTGAACCTGGAGCTCACCATTTTGGCTAGACTGGCTGACACTGAGCCCCTGGGATCTGTCTGTTCTACTATGGTTCCCTGCTCTCCCAGTGCGGGAGGGGCAGACACACACAGACACGGACATACATGCACACACACAGACACACACACACACAGAGACACACACATACACAGACACACACACAGACACACACACACGCACACATACATGCATACACACACAGACAGACACACACACACGCACACACAGAGACACACAGACACACACAGACACACACACAGACACACACACACACACAGAGACACACACACAGATACACACACACAGATACACACACACAGAGACACACACAGACACACACACACAGACACACACACACAGAGACACACACAGACACACACACACAGACACACACACAGAGACACACACATACACAGACACACACACAGACACACACACACGCACACATACATGCATACACACACAGACACACACACACACATGCACACACAGAGACACACAGACACACACAGACACACACAGACACACACAGACACACACACACATGCACACACACAGACACACACACACAGACACACACACACAGAGACACACACAGACACACACAGAGACACACAGAGACACACACACATGCACACACACATACACACACACACACACACACAGAGACACACACACAGAGACACACACACACACACAGACACACACACATCTTTTCCGTGGGCTCTGGGGATGTGAACACAAGTTCTCATGCTGGCACAGCCTGGAGCCATCTGTCTGAATACAGATTAGAGACAGGATCTCAAGTAACTCAGGTTAGCCTGGAGGATACTGTGTAGTATAGGATGACCTTTGAACTTCTGCATCCACCTTCCCATGCCACCATGCCTGGTTTTAGACAGTATTGGATATTAAACCCTAGGCTTTGTGCACGCTGGACAAGCATCCTCTCCCCACAGATGAGCTCTATTTCCAGCCCTCTGTGTTAGGTGTTTTGTTTATGCATTTGTTTCTGAGATGGGATCTTCTTATGTTGACTGCACTGCTCCTGATTCCCCGACTAAGAGACCTTCCTCTCATAGTCTTGCAAAGATCGGGGACTGCATGTGTGTGCCACTAGGCCCAGCTTAATTTTGAAAACTATTTTTAAAAGAGTGTATAGAAAATGGTAAACAGTATATGTAGGGTGTATATTATTAAACAATATATTATCTGCAGAATGACAGGGGCAGCGTAATTTTTTTTTAAAGTTGAGTTTGGATAGTTAATTAGTTAATTAATTTTTTGAGCAGGGACCTGTATGTTCCTGGCTGGCCTGAAGCTCACCATGCAGACCATTCCGGTTGGCCTTTAACTTGTGTCAGGAAATCCACTTGCTTCTTCCTTCTGAGTATTAGGACTGGAGGTGTGTGGTCTTTGAGGAGTTAAATTATTAATCTTTTTTAGATGTTTTATCAATAATGATAAAACACATCTTTATATAATTTCGCCACTTTTTCTTTTTGAGACAGGATCCCACTCTGTAGCTCAGGCTGGCCTCAAATTTATAATCTCTCTGCCTCAGCCTCTTGAGTGCTGGGATTACAGGTGTGTGCCACCCTGCCCAGCCACTACATCTAAACATGTGCAAATATACACTTTTTAAACAAAGAGATTGCTTTCATATTTCCTTGTCAACAATATTGTCATTGGTGTATGAAGAATGCAACTGATGGGCTGGGACACAGGCCAGTGACAGAACATTTGCCTAGCATTCATGAGGCCCTAGGCTCAGCCTTTAGCACCACAATAAAGAAGAAATGTTACAGACTGTGTGTGTGTGTGTGTGTGTGTGTGTGTTTGTATGTGTGCGTCTGTCTGTATGTGTGTATGTGCATATGTCTGTGTCTGTGTCGACAGACACCTGTGTGTCTTTGTCTCCGTGTGTGTGTATGTGTGTTTGTCTGTCTGTCTATCCACCTGTTGGATGTATGTGTGTGTGCTGTCTCTCTCTCTCTCTCTCTCTCTCTCTCTCTCTCTCTCTCTGTGTCTGTTTTTTCTGGGTGTACATATCTGTCTCTCTGTCTGTGTCTGTGTAGACAGATATGTCTGTGTGTGTCTGTGTGTCTGTGTCTATTTGTCTGTCTGCATGTGTGTATGTCTCTCTGTGTGTACATATCTGTCTGTCTGTGTCTGTGTAGACAGACATCTGTGTCTGTCTGTGAGTGTCTGTGTCTGTGTGTATATGTCTGTGTGTGTCTGTCTTTCTATGTGTACATATCTATCTATTTATCACATCTGTGTCTGTCTGTGTGTGTGTCTGTTTATCTATCTGTCTGCCTGTATGTGTGTATGCATGTGTCTGTGTCTCTGTGTGTCTGTGTGTGTGTGTGTGTGTGTCTGTGTGTGTGTATGCATGTGTCTGTGTCTCTGTGTGTCTGTGTCTCTGTGTGTCTGTGTGTGTGTGTGTGTGTCTGTGTGTGTGTGTGTATGCATGTGTCTGTGTCTCTGTGTGTCTGTGTCTGTGTGTGTGTGTCTCTGTGTATGGTAGATGTATGTCGGATGTTCACATGGTTATGCATGTGCCTGTGTACATTCCTGCACACAAGTGTAGAAGCCGTATCGCTAGCCTTCCACCTTCTTTTTTTGAGACAGAGTCTTTACAAACTTGGAACACAGCGACGTGGCTAGACTAACTGCAGTTCCGGGGTCTGCCTGCCTCTGTCCCCGAAGTGCCGGGGTTACAGGCGTCACTGCCAGGCCTGCTGTTTTTCATGTGGGTTCCGGATCAGGACTCAGGCCCTCCCACTTGCACAGAAACACTTTGCCGATGGCGCCATCTCTCATCTCTGGTACTGATTTTATACCTTTTTTTTTTTTTTTTAAATCCTTTGACTTTAATGAACTCATCTGTCAGCTTTAATAGTCTTTTTGTGAAATTCTTTGATTTGTCTACATAGAGAATCATTTCATCTGTAAACAGGAGTATGTGTGTGCTATCTCTTCCTGTTTGTATGTCTTTTACTTATTTACCTTGCCTGACTGCTATGGAGCGACCTTCCGTGTTAAATAGGAATGGCGAATGTGGACACATCTGTCCTATCCGAGACGTAAGGCACAACTACAGGCTTCTCCCCAGTGGGGTCTGGTGCGGCAGTGGGTTGTCACACAGGGATTATGCTGATGCGTGTTCCTTCTATGTGTAATTTGTTGGGAGCTTTGTCATGAATATTGAATTCTTTTAAAAATTTATTTATTTGTAGACTCATTTACTTTATTTTTATGTGTATGAGTGTTTTGTCTGCATGTAGCATAAGCACCAGGTGTGTTTGTGGTACCTACGAGGTCAGAAGAGGATGTCAGATCTCCTGGAGCTGGAATTACAGATGTTACAAGCAACCCCGTGAGTGATGGGAAAAGCTCAGGGCCTCTGCAAGAGCGACAAGTGCTCTTACCTGCTGAGCCACCTCTCCAGCCCCAGGAAAACTGAATCCTATCAAATGCCTTTTCCTGCATATATTGAGATAACTGTTCAGATTTCGGACCAATCAGATAATGCTGTGCTGTTCATGACAGTAAGATACGGTATTAATCCAGATGTTCATCAACGGATGAGCGGGCAAATATGGCTTATAAGCACAATGGAAAATTACTCAGCTATAAAATAGAGCAATGACCTCAGCAAGATGGGCCACAATGGAGGACACTCCATTGTGAAAAAAAGCCAGACCCAGAAGGACAAACACTATGTTTTCTTTCCTAATGGATGTTAAAGTAGTCAACGTGGACACAGAGTTCAGGAGGAGGACAGAAGACAAAGGATATAGGGAAGTGGACAGGACTGCAGACAGAAGGAATGAGCACCATGTTCTGAAGCACCATAGGGTGACATCAGTTCACAACGAGGGGAGAGAAAGAGACAGAGAGAGAGACAGAAAGACAGAGAGAGACAGAGAGACAGAGAGAGACAGAGAGACAGAGAGACAGAGGAGTTTGGAAGTTCCAAAGACAAAGTAATAAGGAGGAAGAACTGTTAACAGTTCTTATGCTGTTAGATGCTGAAATATCACAGTACCCCGTAAATATGTAATAAACAATTACATCTATATAACTATTTATGATTATGATTATACACATTTAAAAATAATCATATATAAAATAATAATCTAATTTTTAATGTGTAAGGAGATAGAAACAGTAGCTACCTTGATTTTGTCAGCACAAATTATATTCATGTATCAAATTACATGCTCACTCTATAGGTGCATACAATTAGAATAGTAAAACTCGAAAAACAAGCATAAGCTTAAGAAATGAGGAGGGGGAGGTGGTGGTGGGAGTTGAGACAGTGTCTCTCACTGTTTAGCTGTGTCTGGCCCGGAACTCACTTTGTAGACCAGGCTGGCCTTGAACTCACAGATCTCTGTGAGTTCACCTGCCTCTGCCTCCTGAGTGCTGGGACTAAAGGCATCGTGTCCCGCTACAGAAGTGATTTTTTAAAAAAGGCATTGGAGCTGGGTGCAGTGGTGTAAGCCTCAACTCCGGCGGGAGGCTAAGGCGGGAGGTTCATGATGAGTTGGAGGCCAACCTGGGCTACATGTTGAATTTAGGGATATCCTAAGCTACAGAATGAAACCTTATCTCTAAATAAGTAAGTAAGTAAATAGATAGAGAGAGACGGGCTGGCGTGATGGCTCAGTGGATAATGGCACCTGCAGAGCCACACCCTGAGTTCAGCTGGCAGGATACACGCGGTAGGAGAGGGAACCGATCCCCGCAAGTTGTCCTCTCATCTCCACCTGTGTCATGGCATGCACGGGCCCGCACACAATGAATGAGAGGAAGAGAGAGGTTTTATCTATGGCGCTATTAAAGGCGAGGGCACAAGTAAAGAACCACAAGGGGTCTCCCGAAACACAACAGCCCTGTCTACGCAGGCCTTGGGTTTTGCGCTTGCTAGAGGCAGGGTCAATTACCTTTTCTTTTGAAGACAGGGTGGGGTGAACAAACTTCCTGTACAGGAGGCTGGATCCTTTTGTATAGGGAGACAGCAGCCAGGCTACAAATGCTATTTTTAGTTCATAATAGAATGGAAACCTGGAATGATTAAAGAAAAAGCTTCCGTTAGGTTCTGGGCAGCACTGGGTGTCCCGTGAAGGACGCCTCCCGCCTCCCGCGCAGATGCGGGCTCCCCTCCCTCCCTCCCTCCAGTGGAGGGCACATGGGCACACGTGCACATTCGCGCCCCCGAGACCGACCCTGGAAGCCAAGGTGTGTTCTGTTCTGTGGTCTGTCTTCCGAGAAAGAGGAAGGCGTGTTCGCTCCGGGGATGCCTTATGGCCTCGGCTGGCGGCAGCGGCCTCTGAGGCTGCGCTCACCGGGCTGGCCGCGGGTCCCCCTGCAGCCGGTGCGCGCAGAAGGCAAGTCTGCGCCCCTGTCCTCCGTTTCAGCGGGATGGAGTGGTAGGGGCTCCCAACACAGGCAGGGAGAGGAGCCCAACTCCTAGCGAGCGGGGGCTCCTACTTGCTCTACTCAACTCAGCGGCAGGCACAGGGATCTCAACTTTGTGTGCCAAACGGAAGAAGAGTGTGGGGAGGAGTAGCATGCTGGCGCCTGCACGGCCTCGGGCCCATTCACTCATTCGGTCCCAGTCACTCCCCTGCGCCCGCCCGTCTCCGCCAGCTTCTATAAGGCACCAGGGAGAAAAGGTGGCAAAGAGGATCCCTGTAGAGCTTCCAGAAAGAGACTCTGGCGTCTCGGGTGGAGGAGGCAGTAGGGTCAGGAAAAAAAAAACGCTTGCTTTGCAGGTGTGATGAGCTCAGTAGGATCCCCAGATGTGGTAGCATGTGCTTGTAATCCTTGCACTGGGGAGGCAGAGGCAGAGGCAGAAGGATTCCCCAGGATTCACTGGCCAGCCAGCTGTAGCCCACTCAGTGAGCCACAGCCCATTGAGACCCTGTCTTAAAAAATGAAAAGCAGACGGACCGGAGGAACCACACCTGAAGCTGTTTTCAGCCTATAAATGCATGCATGTACACATGTACACATGCATGTGCACCTTCAGAAACACCAGCACACACACATCCTCAGAAACACCAGCAAACAGAGAAAGAGGATGAGGCTGTAAACAGAGGAAGGGAGAGGGAGGCAGAGGAGGGGAGGGGAGGAGAGGGGAAGGGAAGAGAGAAGAGATTTCAGACATCCTTGAACTAGGAGTCCAGCTACAGATTGACTGACAAAATAATATCAACCTGCGACAAGTCTCCAGTGGGTCTCTGCTGCTCTACACAAAGCCTTTGAAAAACAGAGCGGAAACGCCAAGCCCCTCAAGTGGATGCAGATCAGTGGGGCCATGGTGTGCTAAGCTGAGCTTGACCCAGATTTCAACCTCACCTCTTCAGTCTCTAGCTGGTGCTGTGAATTACCTGGACAAACCATATCTCGGTGCTCTGAGGTAAGTTCACTGAGTGCTTTGATGTTCTGCATTCTGACGGTTTGACATATTGAGGCTTTGCTGACTCTGGAGGAAGTGCCCTTACCAGGGTAAGCCAGTTCCTAGAGCTAGCCAAGAAAGAGCTTCCCAGCACAGGCATGGCCTCCCTCTGAACTTTCTGACTTTTTTTCTAATTTATTTTTAAATTGTGTGTGTGTGTGTGTTTATGCGTGTGGATGCAGGGACCATGGAGGCCAGAAGAGGGTGTCAGATTCCCTGGGAGCTAGAGTTACAGCATGGTGTAACAGGGCCACCTAACATGAATGCTGGGAGCCCAAGTCTAGTCCTCTGCTAGAGCAGCAAGCCCTCTTGACTGCTGAGCCATCTCTCTAGCATTTTCCCCACACTGCCCCCCCCCCTTTTAAAGACAGGGTCTCACTGTGTAGTCCTGCTGGCCTAGAACTCATCGTATATGGACTAAGCTAGCCTAGAACTCGCTGTCCCTGCCTGCCCCTGCCTCCTGAGTGCTGGAATTAGAGGTGTGTGTTACCATGCCCAGCCTCGCTTTCATATTTTGGCAGGAGCAGAGACAGATACAGTTTATTAAGGAATGGAAACTACCCCTGGGGATGGGAGTGGGCTAGCGGTTGAGGATAAGGCCTGTGCTCAACTGTCTTACAGGTCTCACACCCAGGCCAATAGTCCAGAGCCCGCAGCGTCTCACATTCTGAGCCACTATGCGTGTGCTTGCATTTCCTAGAACTGGGACCAGGTAGCCAAAGATGCTTCTGTATTTCAGAACCGTTTACAACAGCAACCTCAAATCTGCTACCCTAGCCAGGCCCATTCCTTCCCAGGGGACTGTGCTGATGGTGAGAGCCACTGTTCCTGAACTCTGTACCCAACTATCCTGGCTCCCCTGGTGGCCTTGTACAGTACAGTGGGCACTTCCTGTTCCTGGGGATCTGTGAGCTGAATAACCATCTCCCTTCCTGTCCGTCATCTGCAGGTTTGCAGGTCTGACCACACCTACTTAAAACAAACCTCAGGCATCCTTAAAACAAGAAGCAGTGGTGAGAAGGTCTCTAGTGCTAGTCTGAGGGATCAAAAAGTAAGTCGTTCCCAGGCATCCTTCCCAGGTGAAGGGTGAAAACAAAAGCAATCCCTAACACTTCATCAGAGCCCTTGCCAGCTCACAGGGTCCCCCCCTCTCCCATAGGCAGTTCCTTCTCACCAAAGCCTCTCTGCTTTCCGCCTCCAGCAGGCTCTTCCTGAAGCCACTGGGGGACACTTCTGGCAAAGCTGTTTCATCTTTCACAGCCACGAAAGGCTGGGGCTGAAAGAGGTGAGGCATAATTGACTCCCCCAGAGTGGAACATGCCAGTGATTAATAATGGAGGAACTTGTGTTTTGAAAACAAATTATTTGCCAGCCCAAGGGGAAAGCGACTGAATCGGGCAAGCTCAGACACCAACCTAAGATACACAGACAGTCCCAAGGGCAGTCATCAGCCTCAGCTCTTCTAGTTATTACATAAAAGACATTTTTAAGAAGTAGGTCACGCATGTGCATAGTTAAGAAAAGCTGAAAAAATTCTAAGAGTGCACAGTAGTGTCTCCTTCCCACCCGCGACCTCTAGACTCTTTTCCTGATCAGATTCTTGGACTAGGCTAGGGACTTAGGCCTAGTCAGTCGAGTAGGTACCCGTGATTCCCTTCACTGCCCTGTGGTAGCGTTCTCCATAACCTCCTTCTCCACCTTGCTTCCCTAACCTGCACAGAATCAACAGTGTACACTGGGGACTGCCTCATACTAGAGTGTGGAAAGCTTCAGCCTTCCTCATGCACGAGCATCTCCCAGGCAAAGGGATCGATGACAGCCTTTGTCTATCACAGGCCAAGCTTCCAGCCGACTTCCTTGTGTCTGCGTCTTTGCATACACATGCAGATGAGGCTATGGAGCGAGTATGTCTGTGGGCTCTTATAGGTAGCAGGCGCCTCCATACGGGTCTGAGGGAGCCCTTGGCTCCCTGCTGCCACTTTCTTACTGCACAGCCTACTAAGAGCCTCTGTCCCGGCTACAAGACTGGGGTTAGGGAATGCATGTGCTTATTAGGGTCTCCCAGGCGCCCCTCCTCTGGACTGCCCAGCCTGCCTTGATTCTCTGAGTCATTTGCCAAAGATCACTTTTTCTTTAGATTCTGGGGCACCTCACCCACACTGATGCAGCTTTTAAAACCTTCCTGCAAGAAGGCTGGAAGGACAGCCCAGTGGTTATAGACACTTGCTGCTCAGAGGACCCATGCTGGGAGACTCACAGCTGCCTATACCTCTGTCTCTGGGGAATCTGACACCCTCTTCTGGCCTCTGAGGACCTGTGCTGAATGCATACTTAGAATAAAATCTTCAAATAGCAGCAACAACAACAAAAATCTTCCTGTCTCTTCATCTACTGCTTCATTTGAGGCCTTCTCTTGTCAGATCAACAGAGCATATTCCAGTGACAATTCAGGTGCAGTCTTTGGAGCGGCCAGTAGGCCTGCCTTTTGAGCTCCACCCTCAACCAGCTACCAATGTGGTTGCAACCCTTTGGGGATCAAATGACCCCTTTCACAGGGGTCACCTAATCATAGTGTATCATTTACACTATGATTTATAACAGCAGCAAAATTTACAGTTATGAAATAGCAACAAAAGTAATTTTATGGTTGGGGGGGGGTCACCACAACATGAGGAGCTGTATTAAAGAGTCGCAGCCTTAGGAAGGTTGAGAGCCACTGGTCTGGACTGCAAGGGAGGCCAGTTACGCAATCATGTCTACCCTGGGGATGGACGGAGCTTGTCTCGTCTTCTTTTGAGACAGGCTCTCACCCTGACTGACCTGGAATTCATTATGCAGATCAGGCTGGCCTCACACTTGCAGAGATCTGCCTGCCTCTGCCCTCTGAGTGCTGGGATTAAAGCTGTGTACCACCACCATGAGCTGGAGTCTGCTTTGAAGATACTGGGGTACAGGGAAGTCAATGGGTTGTAGAAGGGCTGTAGCAGAATGAATTTATCCCTTAGGGAGAAGATGGTGTCCATACCCGGACCATTAAAAAGGAAGCCATCACAGCTATATTCACCCTTCTCAGGACTTTGGCCTGGGGATAAAAGGCAGATGTACTTCCAGGGCTTTGGCCCACGTCCTGTTGCTCCTTAAAAGGCATGGAAGTCAGGGGTGGTGTAGTCACTATGGTGACACATGCCCATAAATCCTAGCACTCAGGGAGCTGTGGCAGGAGGATCATGAGTTTGAGGCTAGCCTAAGCTACACATCAAAACCTTGTCTCAAAACAAAAACAAAAACAAAATAACAACCACAACAAAAAACCACCACCAACAAAACCAAAACAAAATAAAACAAACATTAAGGACTAGGGATGCATCTCAGTTTGTAGAATGCTTCCTTAGCATGCATGGATTCCTCCACCCCAGCGCTACACCTGTAATCCTAGCAATCAGGAGGTGGAGGCAGGAGGACAGGAAGTTCAAGGTCATCCCCAGTTACGTAGAGAGTTCTAGGCCAGCGTGGGACACACACACACACACACACACACACACACACACACACACACATCCTCGCTATCTATGTACGTATATTTGTATGTGTGTGTATGCACATTCTTACATGTATATTAGAATTAAAAATGAATGGATAACTGGTATATGTTCTCCTCTAAGCCCTCACGTTCTGTCTCTAAACAGTCTTAGACTCAAAACTTGGTGCACTTACAGTCAGTTAGGACGCCACCAGCATAGAGTCTCTGAAAATAGATCGGCTGAGAGAATGAAACGAAAGGCAAGGCCCTGGGTCTTCAGGGCTTCGCTTTGGAAAACAAGATTGCATGTGGCTTCTTCCGCCCTCCCCGTCCCCTGTGCGCCCTCCTGGGCAGCCGTTCCTTAACAGGGCCAGGACCTGTAGGGCCCTTTCCGAGGAGTCGCCTAAGACCATCTGCATATCGGATACTTACATTATGATTCATAACAGCAGCACAATCACAGCTATGAAGCAGCAACGGAAATAATTTATGGTTGGGGGTCGCCACAACATGAGGGGCTGTGTTAAAGGGTCGCAGCACCAGGAAGGCTGAGGACCACTGCTGAAGCAGCATGGATGCTGGTGTGGGAATGCAACGGCTCCAGAGACAAGCTGACCGCCCACTCCTCAAGGACAGGATGTTTACAGGCAGAACACAACTCTGAACACTGCTGAGGAAGAATGAACGGCCTCTAATCTCCGTCCCCAAACGGTGCGCATGAGTGGAAGCGCAGCCTTCCCTTCTGTCCCAGGGCTAGCCCCGTCCTGGTTCCATGTCCTCACTCCCAGCCTGCACTTCCTTCCCAGCAAGGCTCTGGTTGTAAAGTTCCCGATGTTAAAGCTCAGTTTCATCTCCAGGGTCACTGGGAAGGAAGCCTGGGCTTGTCCTTGGTGAGTGTTGTCTTGGTAGCAAAACCAGAATCTCGAGACTTTATGCTATCATTGACAATCACTGCCCTCCCCATTTTGCCCTGCCCTATTAATTTACTGGGTTCTTGACTGGTCCATTGATCCATTCATTCATTTATACAGGTGTTCATTCCAATTGAGAAAATTCTGCTGCAAAGGTGCAGGCTGAAAGGGGTGTGCACAGCGTGGGACAGGTGTTCTAGTTCATTCCCTTTTTGATCAAAGCAGCTCAGGGGAGGGAAGGGTTTGCTTGCCTTTCACTTCCCAGTCCAGGAAGTCAGGGCAGAAACTTGAAGCCGAGACCTGAAAGAATGCTGCTGGCTGATGTACTCCCTCACAGGCTCATGTTCAGCCACCTTTTTATCCAGCCCAGGACTACCTGCCTAAGGCTGTGCTGCCACCCTGGACCGGGCTCTCCTATGCCAGTTAACTGTCACTACAATCACTTGCTGACACGTCCAAGGGCCAATGTGGCCTAGGCAACCCCTCAACCTATGTATGCTCTCTTCTCAGATGGCTCCTAAGCTGTGTCAAGTTGACACAGCCAACGAGGGCAAGACACACCCTTGCCCTTAGCAGAGAGTTAAGACAAATGGATGAGCCCCTAACGAGGACACAGGACACAGCGGAAGTGTGGACAAAGTCCTACTGGGGGACAAGGGTGTTAGTTCAACCCCGGTTTCCTGCTGTTGCCCACCCCTCTCCTGGGTGCTCCTCGCTATGTCTCTGGTATTACCCCAACCATCACACACTGAAAAGCTCTTAGGAGCCTCTGAGGTCATCCTCTGGTGGGTATCAGTGGGAAAAGGAAACTGAAATTTCTAGTGAGAATAGACTTGAGTCTATGGCCCCTCGAGAAGGCTCCCTGAGAAGAGGACTCCCCTGGGCTACGGTACAGAAGAAACTGGGAGCCCTACTTGAGGTCCCAGGATTGAAGGCATGAATGGAGAGGATACAGGGAAGTCCGTACCTCTTGGCGAAGAAAGGAAAACAGAAATTAAGGGTGTGTGAAGAGGCCCACGCATATACACTCCATTGGAAGAAAGCTGGTCTTCAACCTTAGAGAAGGAGTCAAGAGGCAAGGCCCCCCACTTCAAGAAAAAGAAGATGATATGGAGGTACTCACACTCACACCTCCCTGGGGTGGGGAAAGCACCGCCTGGTGCTCTTCCTCTCAACGGCTGCACTGACTGACGTGCCTGGACAGAGTCTGCACAGGGGTCTACAAACACTCACACGCAGACCTCGGCAGAAACGCCCCGCTTCCTTCGTTCCATACAGAGAGGGGCAGAACTATGGCGGTGTTGCTTCTATCACCCAATCTCTAGATCATGATACTAAGTTCTACTAAAGAAGTACTGAGTCCTAGGTACCAAGTCATTTCTAGGTCACAGGAGAGTGAGATTGGAACCGAGACGTTCTACAGTGCGGGCACCGTCAGCAGAGAGAACAACTGGCAGTGGCTGAAGCAGAGTCCCTGAGCTTCAGCGGGAGGGCCCTTGAGGTGCTCTCCGCTCCCCCTTCAGAATTTACTTTTCTTCCCATTTCTGAGTTACTCTTAGGTTAGTCGCCAAGCCTCTGTTGTTTGCTAGAATGAATTCAAGAGCTCCAATAACCAATGGTTCATGAGCCGAAGACAATCTGTCATCTGTGTTTATAAATAAAGATTTATCAGAATGCTGCCTACCCACTTATTTACACATTGTATATGATTGCTACCACAGCTCAGCTGAGTGGCTACAATTAAGAATATATGGGTCTGAGAGCTCAAAAATATTTCCTATCTGACCCTTTACAGGAAAAGTGTGCTGCTGATGTCTCTAGAATAACCAACCGCATTCAGGATCAGGCCCCAGCCAGGGGTCACAGGATCCTACAGGCTCAGCCTCTCAGACCTACCTGGGTCTCTGCCATCTGGGTCTGCTTCCAGCCTATCTTGCCATCCCAGTCTCCGAGGGATAAATAAGGTACTACTCATGCGTGTTAAGATGCCCTTGAAGACCATGACCCCCCAGTATGTACCTGGGGAGAAACCTGCCTCCTGATTCCTCAAGAAGCTCCTCAGAGCTTCTAAGGTATAAGCATGACCTTGAAGGTCAAGGGCAGCTGCTGTGATCTCTGTGAGCTCTGGAGAGATGCCTGTCTTCCACAAGAGTGCTGGACACAGAACAAAACCATCCAAATACATGCAATTGATGTGTACAGTGTTTATAAAAGAAAACACAGGTAGCTTTTTGTAGCAATACCCCTAAGCAGATGGTGGCTGGTTTGGAGGAGAAGAAAGGCTTCTTATTTTGAAGGGGTTGCTAGTGATGGAACCAACCTCACACACACTAAGTGTGCGTTCTTCCACCGAGGCTGTGGATTTACTTGTTTTTTCTTTCCTCCCCTCTCTTCTACTCCTTCCTCCTCTCCTCTCTTCCCTTACTCCTTCCTTTCCTTGCTCCCTCTCTGTCTCCCTCCCTCCCTTCCTTCCTTCCACCAGGGCCTCACACATGCTAAGCAAATGCTCTGCCCAGGACCCACATCCTCTGCCCCTGTGTGTAATTTTCAGTGTATTGTTTCCGTTTTATTCTGCCACATGCATAAATTAGTTTACAAAATTTTTAAAAGGATTACATGAAGTGGCCTCCACAAACTGTGAAGCAAATCATCATCCTATGTATTCTGTGACTGCTTAGTCACCGCTTCCACTGAGGTAGAACACGAGGGAGGGGGAGAAGGAAGGAGGGAGGGGGGAAGAAAGAGAGAGAACCATAAAGAGGGAGCTGCTCTGGGAAGAGTGGAAAACAGAAGGGACTAGAGAAGAGTGCAGAGTGAGAGGCTGGACCGCACAGCCCCTTCTCAGCCTAGCTGAGGCCTTAGGACAAGGGCAAGGGACCCTTACATCCCACCCATAAACTAGATACCGCCAGCTAAGAGACCCAAAGAAGGACACAGGTAAGGCCTCCACTTGACGAGCAGGGAAGGTAGGATTCTACCCATCCCTGTAGAACATGTCCTCCAGACATGCCGGGTGCCAGATACATTCCCGACGTAGAAAGGATTTTACCCATGAACCCTCTCCTCCTGGGGTGACGCTCCTGACGATGTACCTTACAGAACAGGAGGACTTACAGATGTAATGAAGGTTACTGATGGCTGACGTCGAGATGGAGAGACACGTGGATTATTGGAGCGAGCCTATATAATCACGTGTTATAGAGCAAACACACATTGGAAGCAGAAGAGAGACTCTGAAGCCTGAGCGGGATCAAGATGCCGTTGTGAGCTTGAAGAGGAAGAAAGGAACGGTGCATGTTCAGAAAATGGAGACAACCAGCCTCCAACCACGATGGAGAGAATGCCGCTAACAACTTGAATGACTGCGCAGCGGGAATCTTCCCCGGAGCCTTCAGACAGAGCCCGCAGTCCCACACCTTGACCCTGGTCAGTTAACTCCGCCCTGACTTCCACCTGTAGAAGTGGTGGAAGAAGGGCCGTGTGTTCTTCCGAAGGGCAAGACTGTGATAACTTGTCAGGGTAGCAAAAGCAAACTTACGTGCCTCATCAAGTAAAAATCAGGTTGATGGGCCACATGTGGTGGCATATACCTTTAATCCTAGCACTCTGAAGGCGGAGGCAGATGGATTTCTATGAGTTCAAGACCATCCTAGTCTACATAGCAAGTTTCAGGCCAGCCAGGGCTATGTAGTGAGATCCTGTCTCAAATAACACAAAACAAAACAAATTGACTTAAAAAATAGTGGTTGATCATTAGTAGGTAAAACTCTCCCACGGTCAGTGGGTACTCCGGCAACTTGATAGGTGCAGCACCGCTAGCCAGGATTTCCACCCAGCAAAAGCAGCCAGGTTAACATGTCATCAATACTCCAAGAAAGAGACTAACCTGGCTCCCTGGTATCCATGAGAAGCGGAGAGGACAGCAGGACCAAACACAGCACTAGGCAGAGGGAACCCTAAAGGTTCATGACTGGGTGACTCGAGGTGCAGGCCACGCTATTTAGTGGACTGCCCTACCCGCTGTTTGCTGGTCCAGGAACCAATGCCCTCGTCTCAAAGGAGCCTTCCTGATGTAAGCTCCCACACGGTGGTCTGATTCCTTGCGACAGCTTCTGTGTTCTGGGACACATAACGTAACTGACATAGCAGAGTTATGTCTCTACTCAACAGAAGCCCACTCTGTCCTGCGTCATGGGTATGAAGTGAGATGACAGGGTGTAAGCACTTTGAATCAAGATATCCAGATTCCTGCTGTGGCTCAGACATGTCTCCTTTGGAATAAAGACTGCATAGCTATGTTCTAAAATAATTTGGGCCAAAGACCCAACATGGAGTTCAAAGATGTGCTGTCCAGGTCTGACTTTGGGCCTATGATGTTGTAGGGGTGGAGTATGTAAGTTCATACTGGCCCTTTTAGAGTAAAAATCTTTTTTCCCCCAGAATGGAAATACCTGTCCTTAAATGTGAACAGGACACTGTGTATTTTTCTTGAACAGGACCCTGCATTTTTCTCATCTTTGAGAGAAAGCTATATATCAATGCAAATAACATTTTTGATTATACCACTGCTAAAAACTGCTGTATTAATTTCTTTTGGGGATAGAGGATTAAGACAAGGTCTCACGCAGCCTAGGCTGGTCATGAACTCAGGAGGTAGCCAAAGCTGATCTTGAACTCTGGATCCTGCCTCTAACTCCCAAGTGCTGAGATGAAAGATCTGTGTCCAGCAGTGTATTGCTTATAAGAGAAAAGAGCCAAACAACTTGATGTCCATCAAAAGGACATTGATTGGGACTGGAGAGATGGCTCAGTGGGTAAGAGTGCATACTGCTCTTCATAGGACCTAAATGTGTTCCCAGCATCCATGTTAGGCTACTCTCCACCCTGTGACACTCAACCACCTGTTCCAGGGGGATCTGAAGTCCTCTTCTGGCCTTCTAAGACACCTGCACTCGTATGCACATCCCCCCAGACCCACACACAATTAAAAATAAAATAGATCTTTAAACTTTTTTGAAAGGACACTAATTAAGTAAGTTATACTTCATCTAGACCAGCAGTCCTCAGTCTGTGAGTTGAGACCCATTTGGGGGGTCAAACGACCCTTTCACAGGGGTTGCTTAACACCGCCTGCATTAGATATTTACATTTTGATTCATAACAGAAGCAACATTACAGATATGAATTAGCAATTAAAATAATTTTATAGTTGGGGGTCACCACAATGTGAGGAGCTGTGTTAAAGGGTTGAAGCATTAGGAAGGTTGAGAGCCACTGCTCTGTGTAGTCCTGGCTGTCCTGGAACTCACTATGAAGAGCAGAAGGGCTTAAACTCACAGCAATCCACCTCCCTCTGCCTCCAGAGTGTTGCGATGAAAGGTGTGTGCCGCCACGCCTGGCACCAACAAATGTTTTAAGAGGACATACTAGTGTGAGTAGCAGTTATGAGAAGAGCACACGGGCTGGGAAACACAGCATTTTAATTGCACACCTGTAATGACTTGTAGGGCTAGGCTTCGAGCCAGGACATCCTACAGGCAGCATTAGTGCTCCACTCACGAGCTATAGGCTCAGCCCCTCTCAATGAATACGCCTGTATACGTGTCCTTCCTGCTTTGACACACAAATACGGTACCAATCCGTTCACTGAGGAGCTCTGCCGGTGTGGTGTACTACTATATCCTCAGAGCCTTCAACAACACCTGGTCTTAGGAAGTTCATCAAGGAACTCTACTTGAATAACCCTTATGGAGCAAATTTATTAAAAATGCTCCAATTAACATCCCAGCCAAATGGTCCAAGCCAAGGCTGAGGGCCTTTCCTCCATCTGCCCATACCGGGCAAAGCCTCCCTTCGAAATGTCCCAGTCCCTGGAGCACTTACCAGCAAAGGAAGATGTCCGTGAACGTCTCTGCTGTGGTGAAGAGGGCAAATATAATCCAGTACATCATCCATTTGACCTGTCGGGAGGAAAGCAGAGTTGGTAGGCAGGGCCACGGCTGCATGGCGCCACGGCAGTGGACACTGAGGCGGGTCCAGGCAGCGCACTCGCGCCTGTCGCCCCCCTCCCCGTACTCCCCCAGCTCAGGTGCAGTTCTGCAACACACCTTTACGCGGGAAGCAAACTGGCTGCTCTACAATCAGAATAGGATTCCAAGCAACACCTTTGGAGGAATCACAGATTTAATCCAGGTTAGCTACGCCTAAGAACAACGCTCCGAAGAGCTGGGGAAGAGGCTCAAGCCTGCCAGACTGGCTGCAAGTTCAAGAGGGGAGAAACGCAGAGAAGGGAAGCCAAGAAGGACAAAAATCCCCAAACTGACACTATAAGCTGTGTTCAGAGTCTTGGCCAGGATCCCAGCACTCAGGGTCCTGAGGCAAGAGGGTCATGAGGTTGAGGCCAGCCTGGACTACAGAGCAAGAATCTGTCACAAAAATAACAGCGCTCTAGGCTGGAGCTTGGACTGTGAAGAAGCAAAGTAAGATTTCAAACAGGGATTTAAGATCCCTGTTTGAATGAAATTTTATGTATATGTTTATAAATGAAATAAAAAAAAATCAAATATCAGGAAAACTTGGAAAAGTCTGGGTATCCTATGGATGCTGAGAGTCCAGTACATAGTTCCAAATTATCCCGGTTCTCCAGGTATCTTACTTTTTAGCATTGTTTAGCTATTTTTTACACCTTCATAGGTTATAAAAAACCGATTTCAATGAAAATATTGCTTCTATAGTATGCAAATTAATTTTTTCCTTGGGAGGCACACCTGAACTTTCACTCCCTCCTGCCCAAAGATTCTATTTAATATTAATTAACAGATTAATTCCAACAGTTTCAGTTTTGAAACTGAACAGCAAGCGGCTCCCCAAGGATGGTGACCAATACATAGCCAATAAGAACTTGTGGAGTTATTAAGGAAATGGACTCTCCTCCAGAGTCCCCAAGAGAAATGTCCCTGCCTATAATTCCAGGATTGAAATCTAATAATGCATGTTGTTTTAGGCTGGGAAGTTCATGGTAATTGTTTCAGTGACAGTAAGAAACTAATCTGATAATTGTATGAAAACTTGAAAATAATGAGAGACTATAAAAATGTAGCCACAAGGGAGTTACTCAGCATTATAAGTATTAGTAGTTGTGGAGAAGTTATTGTTATAGTCTTTAAACTTTGCATTATCCTCGGCTAAAGAGACAGCTCAGCTGTTAGGATCCATGGCTGCTTTTCCAGAGGACCTGGGTTAAGATTCCCGGCACCCACACAGTAGCTCACAACTTTAACTCCAGCCCCAGGGAATTTGATGCCCTCTTCAGGTTACTGAGGGCACTGAATGCCCATGGTGCCCTTACGGACATGCAGGAAAAACATCCATACACATAAAATAAAATAAGATAAAATCATCTGACCGGTCAGATGCTTATTGTACATCTTTTATAAATTATAAATAACAAGCTAAATGTTAGATGTAATCAATTTAAAAATAATAAAAAAAATGCTAGTTCAAGAGACCACAGTCTCATCTCAGAGAAAAATGGTGTGAAGCACATCAGGGAGTGGCTGTAGAGAAGGATGGGAGACCTGGTTTGGAGGATGACAGTGGTCCGGAGGATGAAGGTGTGTGGTCATCAACTTGGTATGAGAACTAGTGGAGCTGGACAGTGAGGGAGAGGCTAAAGTCACAGGAAGTCACAGGTTTTCTTTTGGACAGATGGGGCTGTGAGGTGCCACAGCTGAGAATCATCTGGAGTAGAGTCTTCGTCAAGAAATCCCCTAGACCAAATTGGCCTGTGCCCCTGTGTATGGGAGAGTGTCCCGATTGTTAATTGACATAGAAAGGCCCAGCCCACTGTGGGCAGTTCCATTCCTTAGGCAGGTGGTCCTGGACCGCATAATGAAGTTCTCTGAGCATGAGCTGAGGTGAGCCATCAAAGCAGCATTTGCTATGGTTTGTGCTTCCATACTTCCTTGGCTGTGAGTGAATTCCTTGTTAGGGGCAATGCTGCGTGGACTATCAAGCAGCTCTGTCTTTATGATCCTGCTTGAGTTTCTGCCCTGGCTTTTCTCAGTGGTGGATGGGGACTTAGAAGTGTAACCAATCCTTTCCTCTCCAAAGTGTTTTCTTTTTAAAAATTACAAGATTTATTTTTATTTTTTAATAACTCTCCCTTTTCAATCTCTCTCTCTCTCTCTCTCCCCCTCTCTCTGTCTCTCTCTCTCTATGTGTGTGTATATGTAGGTTCAAATAAAAATGGCCCCCATAGACTCATAGATTTGAATGCTGGGACATTAGGAAGTAGTACACTTGACAGGGATGAGGAAGTGTGCCACTGGGGGTGGGCTATGAAGTTTCAGATGCTGAAGCCAGGCCTAGTGGCTCTCTCTCTCTTCCTGCTGCTTGCCTGATGATCTGAATGTCTCCAGCACCGTGTCTGCCTTAATGTGGCCATACTTCACACCATGATGATAATGGACTGAACCTCTGAATGTAAGCCAGCCCTGATAAATGCTGTCCTTTATAAGAGTTTCCATGGTCATGGTGTCTCTTCACAGCATTCACAGCAATAGAACATTGACTAAGACAGTGTGTGTGTGTGTGTGTGTGTGTGAGAGAGAGAGAGAGAGAGAGAGAGAGAGACAGTGAGAGAGAGAGAGAGAGAGAGAGACGTGAGGACAGAGTTAGGAGGCAGGTCTCCCCTGTACTACCCAGCTCCCTTCTCCCAATGCCATTTTTACCCATAAACCTTCTAATCTTAATTGCCAAGCTTTCCCCCATGGGGGAAAGTGTGCACGCACCAGCCAACACAAACAGCTGTTCTGCTTGTCAGTTAGTATTCACTCTAAATTAAAGAATTGCCATTCTGGTCATACACCAGGCTCCTGTGAGTTTAGTCAGCACATAACAATTTACCAGGGTTTGATCTCTCCCAGCTGGCTGAGAGCATGCTCAGCCACAGCTTTACAGAGGATCAGCCCTTGCACTGTGCAGACCTCAGGGAGGCCTCCCTCCCTGGCACAGCTGCTGAGCACCACAGGTGGGAAGGGGTCAGGATGGGTAGGGCTGGAAGAAGCTGCTTGTTGCTTTAGCCTGGGCTGTGTCAATTGAGAACCAGGAGCCTCTGTGTTTGCAACTTCCCGGCTATTTATAGTGTGCACACAGAGCTTGTCCTAACACATACCAGGGACTGGCCTCCAGAAGCTGCCCGCTCTGGGTCCCCTGCTGGGAGCAGCTGAAGCAAGTAGCTCTGGGAAACTGGGAGAAAGGGAGCTTAGCTTTTGTTGCAGTTGACGGGGAGGTGTTCATCATAAAGACTTCTTGGGAAATCCATGAAAATAGTGACTTCCAAGGTAGCTCTGAATTAATGCTTTTCTTTTTTAAGATTCTATGTTTTAGCCAGGCAGCGGTGGCACACTCCTTAAATCCCAGCTCTCAGGAGGCAGAGGCAGGCGGATCTCTGTGAGTTCGAAGCCAGCCTGGTCTACAGAGTGAGCTCCAGGACAGCAAGAATTACAACAGAGAATGGTGTGTGTGTGTGTGTGTGTGTGTGTGTGTGCGCGTGCGAGTGTGCAGGTGCCCGAGAAGGTCGGAAGGCCACTGGAACCCTAAGCTTGAGTTAAAGGTGGTTGTAAACTTTCCCAAATGGATGCTGGGGTCTGAACCCTGGTCCTCTGTGAGAGCCACAAGTATCTTAACCCCTAAGCCATCTATCTAGCCCTTGAATTATTTACTTTTTACCTACACCCTAGGATGTCAGGGACAATGCTGGGGGCGCCCAACATTAACGACTGCAATCTTCTAAAGAGTGAGTGAGTCCTTTTGACCCCAAACTTGCCAAGCAACATCTTCTAAGTAAAAGAGAGATCATCACCACCTGACTCAGAAGATGGCATGAGGATCTTGGAGGTTTAAGCCACTGTGTAACATAGAAATTGCATCATTAGATTTTCAGAGCTAGGACTTAGCAACTCAGTCTCTTTGTGACCAAATCCATATCCTTTGCACTTCGACCCGGGCCAGCGCCCTACAAGGGAAAGGACCTTGATTCAGCATGTCTTGGTCAGTGGGGTGGCTTAACAGGAGGTACCTGGGATCACCTCTCAGTCCCCAAATCCCCAACAGTGATGATCACAATCCTCCAGCCAGTGAGTCCTCCTGATCCCACTGCCATGTGCTCAGCTCTCTGCCAGGTGCTGCAGGAGAGAGGTTACGCACACCTTCATCCGCCAAGAGCTTACGTATCAACACGGCTTAAACCGTAGGCGTTGGAAGACAGTCTGGAAGGGCTCAGAACTGGAGAGCCAGGAAGTAACCCAGGCTGGCTGCTCGGACCCATGCACCCTCTCTCAATGCCAGATGGTGATCTGTGGTCTGCAGAGTTACCCAGATGAGGATACTGAGGCCGAGAGAGACGGAGTCACCGGGACGCCTGGCCTCCAGTTCCAGATGCAATTTCCTCTATATTCTCTGCTTTGCCCCCCCTTCGATACTCAGAGTCTACACTGGGGACAGTTTTTGAAGGGGAGGGGACTCCTGAGAAGTCACACGAGAAGAAGGGTGATGAGGGGTCCCCTCCTGCCATCAGCACTCATACCAAGGGGACACCCCCCTCTGCCATCGCTTCACACTCAGCCCATCAGCCACCCCCCAAAGAGAGAGGCTTTACTTACGTATTCTTTGATGTCCTTGGACTTCACAGCCTTGTAGGAGTAATACGCGGGATAGAGGGTGCCAAATATAAGCCTGGAGGGGGAGACAGGAAGAAAGGAGACACGGGGTTTTCACCCATCCTGCTTGACAGAAATCTTACGTTGGTTCCGGGGAACTGTTCTCCGAGGGAGATGAATCCCCTGAAGGTTTCCCATTCACTGTGGGATTGCTCTTAGGAAACTCCTCCTCCTGAGACAGCCACCCACACACTCCCTTCTCCCATGGCTTGGGCAACATGGAAGGGTGATTTGGGATTACGGAGGTCAAAATGGGAGGGGTCAGCCCAGCTGAGCAGGGTCCGCTCTACGAAGGCTGGCTTCCTCTCCTGATGTAATTCCCATCAACTGCTCCCCGGAGCCTATAATCACTGGAATTGACCTCAGCATCTTGCAGCCAGAATAAGCTTTCATAATCACAAATCTAACCGGGTCAACCGCTCCTCCTGTCAGCTCATCTCCGCTGTGCCTCGGCTTACTTCTCGCTGCTCTTAGGATGCAAGTAAGTATCACATCAGCTGGGTAATTGTATTTCCGCTGTCACTGGGGTCAGTGAGGAAGGAACAGAAACCTGCATCGGAGACCCACGCAGACCGGTAGGTGAAGCTCTACCTGCTCCTATTTCCCTCCTTAGCTTTGTCACTGCTGTTTTCTCCTGGAATCTTGCCTCTCCATCTTTTTGGATTAATATCTACTCATGCACCAGATCCCAGATCCCAAATCCCACACGATTTCCTGGACAATTCTCTGCCCCCCAGGCTAGGTCAGCTCTCCACATTTAACTCTCTCGGCATCACGTACAGGTTACCAGGGTGTTCTTTTACTACTCCTTGGTGCTTCGGTTCACAGCCACCCCACCAGTGAACTGTAAATGCCTTGAGGGCTGAGGGCATTTTTTGAGGGAGAAGAGACACAGGGTTTCACCATCTGGTCCAGGCTGACTTGAACCTGAAGATCTTCCTGGCGCAGCCTCCTGAACACTGAGATCATAGGCATGCGACACTGTGCCTGAGAACAGGTGTTCTAAAAATTACATGTGTTCATTTGTGTATGTATTCAGATGGGCCACATACTTTCCTTTCACCATGTGAGTCCCTGGGATTGAACTCAGGTCATCAGGCTTGGCAGCAAGCACCTTTATCCACTGAGCCATTTCACCAGTCACTATGTCATATATATATACATATATATATGATATGTGTATATACATATATACATATACATATACATATACATTATATATGTGTGTATACATATATACATATACATTATATATGTGTATATATACATATATACATATATATTATATATGTGTATATACATATATACATATACACATACATTATATATGTGTATATATACATATATACATATACATTATATATGTTTATATCCATATATACATATACATATATTATATATGTGTATATACATATATACATATACATTATATATGTGTATATATACATATATATTATATATGTGTGTATATATATACACACACACACCAAAAACATTATATATTTATGTTTTTTAGACAGGATCTCATTATGTAGTTCTGGCTGGCCTGCAAGTTTCTGTGTAGATTAGGCTGGCCTCAAACTCACAAAGTTCTGGCAGCTTCTGCCCCCTGAGTGCTGGGATTAAAGGTGTGTACCACCACACAGCCCGATACATATTTTAAAATGAACAGAGTGTCAGACCTAGAAGGGCTTCACAGTTTGGCCCAAATGACAAGGTCACTTACAACCGTCATCTCAGTGCAAGCTGACTGGATGCAGGAGCTACCCTGTCCAGGGTCTTATAGCAGCTGGAAGCCTCAGACAGCTTGGGGGGGTTCCTTCAAAGAACCTGCCTTCTTAGAAAAGGTACCATGCTGAGGAGACCCAAGGTCGGTACCCATTAGGCATTGAGAAGTCATACAGAGAAGAGTCATGGTTAACCAAGCAAGGGGCAGCTTTATCAGGAGCACTGTGGTGGGAACTCCAATGCCAATGGAGAAACAGAAATAACAGAACTGGGTCAGTTCTGACACCGAGGAGAAAGGTGTGTGTGTGTGTGTACGTGTACACAAATGCCTGTCTCAAGTACTTTACAAGCCTTATATATCCTAAACCTCTCTGGCCAAGGATCCCCCCAGCCCCCATGCACATAAGGCCCCAATGCTCAGAGAGACTGGGCACTTGCTTGCCCAGGGTCTCATAATCATTAAGGAAGGAGTAAAGCAGGGGCTGGACTCAGACAGACCAGCCCCTTCCGGCCTGATTTCTGTCACCATTGGCTGAGATAGAGGCACTAGAAACTAGGTAAACAGGAACAGAGGACAAAAGTAGACTGAAAGGGAGAGGAAGAGGAAGAAGTAAGGTGGAGAGAGGGAGGGAATTTAAGGCGGAGGCCGTGCTGGGCGTGGCGGTGAGGTCGGCACTCAGGAGGCAGAGGCAGGAGGATTTACCTCGATCGAGGTCCGCTGGGATTACACAGTGTGAGCCAGCCAGAGCTACACAGCAAGACCCCCTCTCAAAGCACAAAACGAGGAGCACGGGATGGCTCGGCGTGTAAAAGCGTTTGCTGCCAAGCCTGAAGACTCGGGTTTGATCCCAGGGACCCAAGTGGTGGAAGGAGAGAACCCACTCTTCCCACTCGTCTCCTGACGTTTACACATGCACCGTGACACCCAGGTACTCATCCACGCCCACACTAATTAAGTAAGTAAATAAATAAACAACAAACAAACAAATAAATAAATGTGATTTTTTTAAGAAAAAGAAGGTGAGCCAAGGAGTGCGTGGCCTGGCCTGAAGATCCCTAGGTTCAGGTACAGGTGACCCTGTGAAGGAGGCCTCCCCAGCTACTCTGTCCCTCTGGTGGCCTTTCCGACTCCCAAGCATCCTTGGCCTTGTCGGTGCCCCTCCCACACCTGAGATCAGGCTCCTCCCGCTGTCCTGCCTACATCCTTGCAGCTCCCTGTACTTTCTCATCTTCTTCCTCATCTAAAACACTTAGGCGTTTTGTCCAGGATCCGTCTCTCCCACAGGATGGGAAGTTCCACGAGGCCAGGGCTCCTGTCTGCTTCATTTGTAGTGGCATCCCCGTTCCTGGCATGGAAGGGAGTGCCCAGTAAATATGTATTCAGAGCATGAAGTTTTACAGTGGAGATGTCAAAGTCAACCTCTTCCAGGGGACACCTGAGACCTTGGACTGAGGTTGGGCATTGAGGTATATACCAGACAGTACCAGGCTGAGTCAGCAAGGCCTCAGGCATGATGCAGCTATTCTGGGGAGAGAAGCATGCCCCTCCTTGGGCACAGATGCTGTAGTTATTATCCATGTCTGTCAGGCTGGTTTCCAGCCCTTGTTCAGAGGCAGCATATAAACAGTGGAAGATGGACCCATGGGAAAATGGAGCAGTATCTTTGTGAACTCCAGAGAGCCTCAACACTCGCTTAGCAGTCAGGGCTGTGAAGCTCTAGGGGCACCTAGCCAGGGAGGCCTGGGTTCCACCAGCCAGTCTCTTTGGAAATGAACTGGTAACCAGCACCCCATGCCTGAGACTCACTTGACCACAGAGGCTCCCTCCACAGATATACCTACATTTAGGCCTCTACAGACTCAAGAACGCTTAGCATTTCACCTCCCCAGGAAAGAGAGACTGGAACTACAATGGCTAGTTCTCAAGAAGTAGCAAATGAGAAGGGACTTAGCATTTGAGCTTGTTAGAACCAGATGAACTATTCTAAAAAGACTTAAGGAGGAAGAAGGTCAGGGGAACAAACCTAGGGCCTGGTGCCTGCCAGGCAAGGTTCTACCACTGAGCTACTGCTCCAGCCCTCTGTCTGCCTCTTAAAAGGCCCCCTTCCACCAAGTGCACCTGCCTGGACTCCCAGCCCCACGGCTGCCCCTCTCTGAACTTCAGATCAGAGTCCCTGGCTCTTTCCTGGTGAGCCAGACGGCTGGCGATCTTGACTCCCTGCTGCCCGCGTCTTAGTGCTAGTCTCCTCTCAACCACACAAGTGTTTTGTGTTTCTTCACAGTGCTCCACTAATCCTTCGAGATCCATCTCAAAAAAGCCACGTCCGTGAAATCCGGTCCCTCCTCCCTCAGAAGCTTCTCCGTCCTCTAGTTTCGTCTGGTGTTTGATACAGCATCTCATGTAGCCGAGACCAGCTACATATATGCACTACACGTATGCAGCTAAGGATGGCCTTCTGTTTGTCCTGCTGCGACCCGAGTGCTGGGGTCCTGGGTCGCACCCCTCGGCTGTTTACGTGGCGCTGGGATGAACTCAGGGCTTCATGGACACTATTTGGGAACTCTACCCACTGAGCTACATGCTCACCCCGAAACTCTTTTTTAATCTTTCCTTTTACATAGGGTCACGTGTAGCCCAGGCAGGCCTTGGAATTGCTGTGTAGTAGCCAATCCTTGAACTATCCTCATGCCTCTACGTCCCAAGTGCTGGGATCACAGGTGTGCGTGTGCCAGCATGTTCAGCTGGGCTCTACGGCCTTTTCTGTGTGTATAGGTCATATTTTATAATTAATGAATCCACTCCTTGTCCCCAACTTTATGTGCTTTTTTTTTTTTTTTTTTTTTTAAATGACCCATCCAATTTTGTGCTGCCCTGGGTGTGAGGCCATCCACTGGATCTCAGTCTACCTACCAGGGACCACACCCTGAAAGATAACTCATCTCTCTCCCCTAAGACCATCAGCCGTCAATAGCTCCTCAGCTAGGGCTTGGGGCTCCTGAGTTCTCCCTTGCTCTATGCTGGAATGTCAACTGGCTTGATCTTGAGCCAACCTTGAGTGGGAAACCACAGCTCCTGTGAGTTCAGGAGCAAAGCCGTCTGGGAATGTCCAGGGACACTGTTTTGCTCCAATTACCCCTAATCTCCTGCCTTTACAATTCCCCCACTTCTATGGTCCCTGAGTCTTGAGGGAGAGGATGTGACACTGATATCCCATTTATCGGCCCTTGGTTTTGTTTTTTTAAAGATTTACTTATTTTTTTATACTTGTATGAGTTTGTGTAAATGCACATGCATTACTCGTGTGACTGGTACCTGTAGATGTCAGAAGACGGAGTCATATGTGTTGGGACTGGAGTTATGGATGGTTGTGAGCCATTTGGGGGGTGTTGGGAACTGAACCCTGGTCTTCCTCAAGAGCAGTAAGTGATCTTAACCGCTGAGATTATTTGAGACAGGGTCTAGTTGCACAGTTCAGACTGGCCTCGAGGTCATGATCCTCTTACCTGGTAGCTCCAAGAAACAGAGGGAGCCGGAGAGAAGCCCAGAAGAAGATGAGTCTCAGGGACATCCTCACTCTGACCTACATCTTCCAATAAGCTTCCTCCACGAACGTTTCCTTTGCCCCCCCAGTGATGTCAACACATTATGAATGCATCAGTGAATTAACTCACTGATGAAGTCCAGAGCCTTCACGGCTCCTTCACCTCTCAATGACTAGCTCCACTGGCTAGGGCCCTAGCCCTCAACTTGTGAGCCATTTGAGGAGGCACTTCATACCCACGCCTCAACAGGTGTGGCATTGCACAACAGCGCACGGCATCTTCCACTAGGTAATGTAAAACCCCTTGGCAGCATTGTAGCAATGTCTACCTATTCCTGCAATTGTGAGAGTTCTAATACTCCCCATTCTCGCTGGAATGATATCACCAGGCTGAAATTTCTGCCAGCCTGATGAATGGTGAAACGGTGTCCTTGTCGGCATAAGGCCGTCACCCCGGAAGCTGCCTAACTAGCCTGCTTGTAGCCCTATATAACGTTACCTTTCTTGCGGTGTTTAAGAAATTCTGAATTCTAGGTATGGATCTTTCCTTGGACATGTGCATTACAAATGTCTACCCACACCAACTCTTGTAACTTGGGTTACAGTGCCTTTTGCTGGCCACAAGTTGTGCATTCTCTGTGAACAAATACACTGACCTCTGACACTTGTTAGCAGTTGTCTCTCTCTGTACCCATGAGGTCCTGCTTCCCTTCCCAGCGCAAGGCTAGGCTATTGGCCAGGTAGCTTAGCCCCCAGGAAGGGAAGCTTAGGGCGTGGGTCAACACATCCAGCCGGGTCCCAGATCCGGGACTAAGAGTCGACGGAACACAGAGAATTCCGGAAGAGTTTTGTCAATGGAACATCTCTTGAGTTTAATGCAAGGGTCATGACATTTTGTGTGGTTCAGGGAGGGGAGGGTCTTTTTGGTACTCAAGAGTAAAGGTCATTGGTTAAGACAGGGATGCTGGGATAGGCATATTTCGGGGCACAGGGACTTAGGAAAGCAACTCTGCCAATTGCAGTCCACCTTTTGAAAGCAGACAGAGTTTTGCTATGGCTTGTGGTCTGTCAGCACAGAGGGGAGGGGCCAAACTTCCTCCAGCCTTTTGGGATGAGTTGGTAGCAAGCACCCTCTAGACCAAACAGCGAGCTTTCCATGAGGGCACCACAACTTGTGACTGTGTCTTTTTAAGAGGTCTCATCATCTTTTCTTATAAAAGTTTTAAACTTTGGGGGCTAGATGGATGGCTCTGTTGTGCTATGTTTAGTTGTGGATAATATCTTAGGTTAAGATTAGTCTCTTACTTGTTTACACCTCTGTGCCATCCCCAGCTTCCACCCCCCACAGGAGGTTCCTGTTATTTGTTGATTGAGGGTCTGTGTGAAAACAGGAAGAAAACACCTGGGGCTTGACGGGTGGAGCAAGGAGGGAGTAGGAGTAAGAGGTGGAGGAGGAGGAGGAGCAGAACGAGGAAGAACTCAGAGGAGAGGATGGGTGAAGAAGCCTTGGAGTGAGCTCTCTGCCTTGCTGCCCGGGTATAGAATTCCCTGAGATTTGACATGGTTTGTGATTAATAAGAAGCATTAGAAAATTCAACGCTGGACTCTCCGTTAAGCGCCAGAAAGTTATTTTAACACTTGGCGCCCAACGCGTGGCAAGGACACACGAGAAGAAAGAAGACAAACGGAAAAAGACAGACAACGCAGAATCCAGACACAGAGTCTACAAGGAAACGACAGACAACTCGGGACAGCGAGAGCCGAGGCAGAAAAAAGAAGAAAAGAAGAAAGAAGACGCAGGAAAGGTAAAGTAAGATACAGGATAAATAAATAAAGGAGGAGTAGGGCCTCCTATGGAAAGAGGAGAGCTGGAGAGAAAGAGACAGAATTAAAGAAAAAGCGCACACAGGTGCGGGTGAATAAAGTTTCAGGAAAAGAATCACAGATTTGCAGACCTTCTATAAAAGGAGAAGGTAATAAAGAGAATGCTCTTTGAGAAGTGGGAGCCACAGTAAGAAAGAAATAATAAAAGAAAATTACACAGAAGTCTCCTAAGGAAGGAGAGGATAAGTAAGAGTGGAAAAGAAAATTTTTCCATGTTAAAAATGGAAAGTATTGTGACACAGGGCACTTGGGCTCTGTATAGTGTTGTTATGGATGTTCTAGGTATGAAAACAGTAGATGAAGAGATAAATACTTCATCTGAAACTAGCATAATACAGATTATGGTTTTTGTTATTCTGGTATTTCACATGGTATTATCAATAGCCATCATGGTATACTGTGCTCTTCAAGGAAAACTGTCAGTGCAGAAGGAAAAGGGAAATTTCCTAGCCCTTTACAGGATATTGACTTAGATACAGGAGATAAATTCAGAGCAAAATCAGAAAATTTTAAAATGATGGAAAGAAAAGCAGAATCTACTTGCTTCTCACAAGAAGCAGCTTTAAAAGAAATAGATGAGAAGTGGAATGCTAAAATGCAAACTTTGGTGGCAAAATTAGAACACTTGATGGAAGGAAGTAAAAGCCTACCTCAGTCAGAGAATTCAGAGCCTACTGTTCCACCTTATAATGCAATGTGGCAGCCAAAGATTTTAAGAAAACCAACTATGGTTTATCCAGTAACTATAAACAGGAGGCCCCCTGATGAAAGATACCCGCAGGGCTATGATGAACTTGGATGGCAACCTACAGAAATGCTAGATTTAAAGAGATTTAAAGAGGCAATAGTAGCCTATGGAATGCACTCTCTTTATGTAAAACAGATATTGCACAACTGGGCTGTTCAACACCGAGTCATTCCTCTAGATTGGAGGGACTTGGCAAAAGCTGTATTAGAAGCCGGTCCTCAATTACAATGGCTGACATGGTGGAGAGAAGAAGCTTTGGCAATAGAACAGCATAACCGAGCTAGAGGCGTTAATATTTTCAAAGATCAATTGATAGGTGAAGGTCAATATGCTGAGTTGGAAGTGCAGATCCAGTTTGATGATAATATTTTAATACAATGTCATACAGCGGCATTAAATGCTTGGGATAAAGTTGAAGAGCCAGGAAAAAAGTCTGAGTCATTTACTAAGATCATGCAAGGTCCAAATGAGCCATTCATTGATTTTTAACAGAGATTGACTTCTGCTGTCCATAAGACAATTTCAGACTCAGAAGCAAGGGAAGTGTTAATTAAATCTCTGGCGTTTGAAAATGCTAATTCAGAATGCCAAAAGGCAATAAGGCCATTAAAAACAGCTTCTTTGGATCAATGGATTAAAATTACTACTGATATTGGATCCAATGCTAACAATGGCACTATGATTGGACAAGCAATTGTTCAAGGTCTTAGAAATCAAAAGGTCAGATGTTTTGGCTGTGGAAAGTCAGGTCATTTTTAAAAAGGACTGTAGACAAACGGATCCTAGAAATAATGTGTTCTCTGATAAGCCAGGAAGAAAACCTCAGTTTCCTGGAATATGTAGAAGGTGTGGAAAAGGCAGACATTGGACTAATGAATGTCAATCTGTAACAGATATTCAAGGTAACTCTTTGCTGTGGGGAAAACACCCTAGGGGGCCCGGCTTAAGTGCCTATCACAGAAAAATTTCTTACCAGCAACGGATTAACTCACCCTCAGAGATTAAAACATGTAGTGCCTGTTGCTAAAGACAGCTCTGCTCTAGACTTTACCATCAAGGACAGTGGTAAATTAAAAAGTACTGAAAAACAGGTATTTTGGCAAGCAACTATAAATGATCAGAGACCTAAATTAAAAGTACAGATAAATGGAAGTTTGATTGAAGGATTGTTAGACACGGGAGCTGATGTAACTGTCATTTCAAAAGACTCTTGGAATTCAAACTGGTCTCTTCAAGAGGTAACTATTCAGCTCTTAGGAACCGGAACATTTTCTCAGTTAAAACAAGATATAGCAAGTGTCAAATGCATAGGACCAGAAAGTGAAATAGGAAATACAAGACCATATGTGGCAGATCTAGCTATAAGTTTATGGGGAAGAGACCTATTAAAACAATGGAATGTACAGATTAACATTCCTTTAATTTCAGAGACAACCTGTAAGATTCGAGATGCTATTGATAAAGTTATTAAAAAATGTTATCAAAAACAATCACAGGCTGTCAAGGTTGTCCATAAGCAGGACAGAACAGATATTGATAATAATTCTCAGCCTGTTAAAAGGTATCAATGGAAAGTCATTCCCCAAGAATTCTCAGATAGTACCACCTTATGTCAATATTTTGTACAAAAGCCACTGAAAGCTAATACTTGGTTTAATGAACCTACCATTGGGTTAACTACTCAAGAGTTAAGTAATTCATTTCAAACATTGAACTTTTATGAACAGTTGATGAACTTTTATGAACAATTAGTGAATTTTGGGTTTGATACTTGATGTTATGGGACACTTGCAGTCACAAAGACTTTTGAATTGGATGAGCAGTCTGCTGAACTTTGGATTTGATATTTGATAGACTATAACTTTATGTCTTAGCTTCATTTGATTGAGTCAATATTGTTCTTATTTTAAATAAAAAGGGTGAGATGTTGTGGTATGTTTAGTTGTGGATAATATCTTAGTTAAGATTAGTCTCTTGTTTACACCTCTGTGCCATCCCCAGCTTCCACCCCCTACAGGAGGTTCCTGTTACTTGTTGATTGAGGGTCTGTGTGAAAACAGGAAGAAAACACCTGGGGATTGAGGGGTGGAGCAAGGAGGGAGGAAGAGTAGGAGGTGGAGGAGGAGTAGGAGCTGAAGAGGAAGAAAGGAGAGGAGGGGATGGGTGAAGAGCCTTGGAGTGAGCTCTCTGCCTAGCTGCCCAGGTATAGAATTCCCTGAGATTTGACATGGTTTGTGAGTAATAAAAAGCATTAGAAAATTCAACGCTGGACTCTCCATTAAGCGCCAGAAAGTTATTTTAACATGGGTCAATTGGTAAAATGTTTGCTATACAAGCACAAGGGCCTGAGTTTGGCTCCCCAACACCATGGGGGCCCATGTGGTGCCTTAACAGTTAAGAATGCATACAGCTCTTGCAAATGAACCGAGTTCAGTTCCTAGACCCATGTCAGGTGGCTCACAGCTGCTTATGACTGTAGCTCTTTAGAGGATGCGATGCCCTCACCAGCATCCACTGGTACCTGCATCATATTCAAATATCTCACACCACAATACACACGATCAAAAATAAAATAAATCTCAAAACATGTTAAAGCTGGAGCTGGCAGTGCACACCTGTTATTGGATGGCTAAAGGGGCAGAGGCACGAGGAGAGCGGGATCAGAACGCCCAGGTTCAGTGAGAGACTCTGTGCCAAAACTAAGGTGGAGGAGGCCGGAGGAAGGCTTCTGGGCACTGCGTGCATGCACACACATGCAAATGTGCAAACACGAGGACACACCTAAGCATGTTTGCACACACAAACATGCGCCCACACAAAAGTTTTAAACATTTAATTTTCCGCTAATAGATTTTAACTCATTTGAAATCTATTTTTTATGTGACATGAATTAGAGGGTCAGCATTATTCTTTTCTGCTTGGGTCCCAACTATCACTGACACATCTGCTGAACTCCGTCCCATTGGTGTACAGCACTACCCTGTCCTATGTAAAGTTTTCAGAAATGTTAGAGTACTATTTTTCAGCTCTCTAGACTGTTCGACTTACCATGGTAACTTAATAATAATCATGAACTTGAGAAAGTTTTAAAATAAATTCTAATGTTCTTAAAACCTTCCTGGATATTCTTGGCTCTTCGTTTTTCTATATAAGCTTATGTTTGTTTGTTTGTTTGCTTGCTTTCTTGAGACAAGGTCTCACATAACCCAAACTGGCCCAGGAACTAACTCCTGATCCTCTGCTCCGGTCTCTTAAGTGTTAGGATTACAAATGTGAGCCACAGGTGTGTGTGTGTGTGTGTGTGTGTGTGTGTGTGTGTGTGTGTATCCTCCTGCCATGGTTTGCTTATGGAGGTCAAAGGACAATTCTCAGGAGCTGGTTTTCTCCCTCCACCATATGGATAACGGGAGATCAAACTCAAGTCAGCAGGCTTGGCAGCTGTAAAGGCAAGCACCTTTACTCGCTGAACTATGTCACAGACCCAGTAAAGTTAATATTTTTGTTAGATCTCTTACTGGTTATTAATGATGTACAGGAATGCTATTGATTTTCCAGGCCAACCTCAGAACCACTCACCTAGTCGCAATAAGAAACATTTGGATTATGAAGCCCAGTATAGAAACAAAGGAAGTGAACTCAAAAGGCAACAAATGGTACAAACCCATCAACATACTGTTCTGGAAGTGGAACAATATAAGAACAAAACCAATAACCATGGTTGCCAGGTCAGAAAGCATGATCACAGAGATGTGTGAGGAACTTCGGGGGCCTTGACTGTGGTGGTGTTTCTTCAACTGTGTGAACTTATAAAGTTTAGAATCGAGTACGCACACACACACACACACACACACACACACACCCTCACCAAGAAAGGTGGGTGCATTTTACTGGCTTGGCCTCCATAAATCAGGCACTTCAAAACACAAAAGTTGCAAATGTCATGATTTCATTTTACTTTGTGGCAGAGTAAAATCCCATTACATGTGTGTACCACATCCCATTACATGTGTGTACCACATCCCATTACATGTGTGTACCACATCCCATTGCATGTGTGTACCACATCCCATTGCATGTGTGTACCACATTTTCTTTACCTGTTCCTCTGTTGATAGGAGGTTAGACTGGTTCTGTTTCCAGCTATGTGAACGGTTCAGTGATTAACAAGGGTGACGGTGCCCTGTGACAGGACTTAGGCTCCTCTGAGTATGTGCCCGGCGCGGTAATGCTGGGTCATATGGTACCTCTATCTTTAGTTTTCTAGAAACCTCCATACTAATGGCTGCACAATGAGTAATCACTTTGTAGACTGAAACATCCCCCCAGCTTATACCTTAGATTTTAGTGTGTGTGTGTGTGTGTGTAAGTAGGTCTAAGTCATGGGACTAGATAGAAAGGGGACTATGAAAGGAAAAAGGAGGAGGATTGGAGAGGGGGAAAGAGACACCAGAATGCATGTGACATGGGAGAGGAGCAGGGGCTATTGTAGGGGCAACAGGAAGGAGGGAGGAGCCGGGGAAGAGAGTAGATCAACAGACTCAAAAGCATGTATAAGGGCACGATAGGGAAGCCCACTGGCTGGTATAGCACCCTAAAAACTAAACACAAGCACAAAAGCTTTGGATGGAGGGCTGGAGATAGCATAGCAGCTAAGAGCACTGGCTGCTTGCTCTTCCAGAGGACTGGGGTTCAATTCCCAGCAACCACATGGTGGCTCACAACCATCCATAAGTCTGATGCCCTCTTCTGGCATGCAGGTGTGCATGCAGCTAGAGCACTCGTATACATAAATAAATAAATCTTATCTGTGAGTTCAAGATCAGCCTGGTCTGCAGCGTGAGCTCCAAGACAGAGTTACAACAGAGAAACCCTGTCACAAAAAAAAAAAAAAAACTTTTAAAAAAATCTTTAAAAAAAAAAAAAAAGGTTTGAGTGGATATCGTACTCATTAGTGAGCTGTGTGCGCATTATCTCCAAAGATGGAGAAAGCTGACCTGATGTCAGCTCCCACACTGAGACAGTCAGGATACGGTGATGTCAGAAGCAGGTGTGACAAAGCAAAGGCTCACAGAAACCATGACACGTCTCCAAGGCTCACTGCCACTGAGTCCTGAGAGTCTCAGGTACATCTTGAGACCAAGATGCTCCTGTGAAACACTGGCCTTTCCCACACCTCCACGGGGAACATCCGCTTCACGAGGGGCACCCGGAAAGCTTCTGCTGGGTGGAGCTGCTCATTCTGAGCACGACGCTCAGGTCCCATGGCACAGAGAGCCACCCGGGCCTTGGTTGCTGTGGTCCCAACCCTTGGGCGTCTACTCATCCACCGTGACCTTCCAATAGGCTGGAAGGAGAAAACAGGGAAGCAGCAGGCCCGGCTCCCTGTGTAGCTGGCTCTCCAGAGACTTATTTGTTGGGTGTTTACTACACGGGAGGTGCTACACAAGCTTATTAACAAACGTGATTTTTAACATTCAGTGAAGTCAGGTATTACTGTTTTTCTCAAAAGGCAGGTGAAGAAACTAAGATGTAGTGAACTTAAATAGTTTAGCTTCACAATCAGGCAGGGCACCAGATGCTAGCCCGAGACAGTGACTCCGCTGCCTACCTCCTCACTACTATGAATGACGTACCGTCCTCCCGACTCCGCGCTGTAGAGCTTGGTGCCTGCAAATGGTCCCTGAGTGAAGGAGTAGGAGAAAAAGAGGGAGAGTGTGGGGCTGGATAGATACCTCCATGGTTAGGAGCACTGGTTGCTCTCGGAGAGGACAGCTTTGGTGTCCAGCGCCCACACCAGGTGCCCGACGAATCACCTGAAACTCTAGTTTGAGGGGACCTGACACCCTCTTCTGGCCTCCTCTGGCACCTGCACTTATGTGATGTGCATACTCACACTTAGGTGTGTGCACATGTGTACACACACACAAGTAAATCTTACAAAAAAAAATCAGGGGGAATGTTGCCAACTATTGTTTACCAACTACCTTGTCTAACACAAGCCTTCTTTGGCCCCGTGTTAAACACTGATTTCCTGGCACTGGACATCAGTGTGATTACAAGGGTCACCCAAGGGAGCTTCTTTCTCAGCCTGAGCTGATCTTGGCAGAACAGAAAGAGGGCATGTCCTTCTTGCTCACCTTGGTGTGTGCTTCTGCCAACCTGTCCGCAGTCCCTCTTCTCCCAGGGTGTACTAAGGGCCTGTTCCTCTCTGTAGATCTGAACCGACTAGTGGACACACCCTTTCCCCTAGGCTATCCCTGTCACACACAGTGTTTGGCTATCTGCTCCTTTGATCCAGGTGACGATCTCTAAGATGCTAGGTGACGGGGGTTCCTGTACCCATCTACAAAGGAAAACCCAAGCTCTAGAGTGACCAGGGATCTGCTAAAACCTTTCTCCAATCCTGTAAGAGGAGGAGTTAGTGCTCAGAGCTATGTGCATCGTGTCCGGGGCGGGGGAACACATTTAAATTGGATTATGGAAACGCTCTCAAACCAATTTAGCAAAACAGGGCTGAAGAGTCTGATGCAGGCAGGAAACCAACATTCTGTAAATTCTTGATTCACGCTGCTAAACCCTGTGATGCAACCCACTCAACTCCTGCTCAGATTTCTGAATCTTTTTTTTTCGTTTTGAAATCAAAATAGTAGAGAGTTCTATTCTTAATGCTTGGTTGTTCCTGGGTAGAAAGCGGCTGGGCTTAGATGTCAGTCCTGAGTTTGAATCCAGCTCCATCACTAACTAGCCATGAGACTGGAGGCACGATTTACAGCAGTTTCCTTGACTGCAATGGGCAAGAACACCTAACTTACAACAGCCATTATGTAAGCTAAGCGAGGAGGTTGTAGGTAAAGATTTAATATCCCAAACAGAGCATATGAGTCATGGCTACTACTTTCTATTTCCTCCCAGAAATAGTAACTTCGAATGTCGGTTCTTTTAGCCACAAAACCCTTTTCATCCAACAATTAAGTATTTATTGGGAAATGGTGCGGAGTGCAGGAGCACCTGACAATTCGAGTTCCAAATCTCTGGAACCACACACGGGGCTGGATATTGTGGTGTGCATGCGTAACCCCAGCATTCCTTCTGAGAGATGGGCCAGTTATCCTGTGGTACAAAGCACAGGAAGGAGATCCTCTTTTACATAAGCTCCATGGCACACACACACACACATATACACACATACACGCACACACACATACACACACACACACACACACACATACACACACACACACATACACATACACACACGCATACACACACACATACACACACATACACATACACACACGCATACACACATACACACACACACATACACACATACTACACACACATACACACACACATACACACATACACACACACATACACACACATACTACACACACAAATACACACACAAATACACACACACATACACACACATACTACACACACACATACACACACATACACACGCATACACACACGCATACACACACACACACACGGTGCCTGTATGACACACACACACATACATACACACATACACATACACACACATACACACACATACACACACATACACATACACATACACACACACACATACACACATACACACACGCATACACACACACATACACACACATACACATACACACACGCATACACACATACACACACACACATACACACATACTACACACACATACACACACACATACACACATACACACACACATACACACACACACACACGCATACACACACACATACACATACACACACGCATACACACACACATACACACACATACACATACACACACGCATACACACATACACACACACATATACACACATACTACACACACATACACACACACATACACACATACACACACACATACACACACATACTACACACACAAATACACACACACATACACACACATACTACACACACACATACACACACATACACACGCATACACACACGCATACACACACACACACGGTGCCTGTATGACACACACACACATACATACACACATACACATACACACACACACATACATACACACATACACACACACACATACACATACACACACACACACACACACATACACACACATACACATACACATACACACACACACATACACACATACACACACGCATACACACATACACACACACACACACACGGTGCCTGTATGACACACACACACACATACACACACATACACACACACATACACACACACACACACGGTGCCTGTATGACACACACACACACATACACACATACACACACACATACACACACACACATACACACACATACACACACGCATACACACACACACACACATACACACACACACACATACCACACACACACACATGGTGCCTGTATGACACACACACACACACACACACACACATACACACACACATATACACACACATACACACACACACACACACACACACACGGTGCCTGTATGACACACACACACCTGCTCAAGTACACACACACACAATGTGAAAAAAAAAATTGGGGGAAGAAAAACCCAAGCAACTACTGTGATTCCTGGGTGCCCCGGTAGCGAAAGGATCCACCAGAGAGACAATTATAAAATAATGCACAATAACCAGCAAGGTGAGTCCTGCCAGGTCTGTTTTGTTGTTTGCTTGGTTTTTTAGACAGGGTCTCATGCTGTAGCCCAGGCTGGTCTGGAGCTCACTGTGCAGCCCAGGTTGGCCATGAATTCACAGCAGTCCTCCTGCGTTGGCCATCTGAAGGCTAGGATTGCAAACCTGAGTCCCCACACCCTCCTGAGTCTATTTTGGAGAAAAGAACACATTCTTCTTTGACTGACCACTCTATGGCTGCCTAGCTCTCAGCCGTTTCCCTTCCCAGATCTGAGAGCCAGAGATGAGCCCTGATTTGGGGAGAGGGGAGCTTGCTAAAGAACCATAGTTCTTTACTCCAGAAAGCCTCTCCTTTACTCCTCTAAAGCCACCCAGTAGGTATGTGTTTGGGGAGAGGGAAAAACTCGTGGAATCCCTATCTATACCATTAAAGAAGGGGTCGGGAGGGATTCCAGGGAGCTCTCTAAACTGGACTTGTGAGGTTCAAGTCAGAAGGTATCTGGGGGGCTTTCTGGGTATTTATCCGCTCAGCTAGCGGCCTTTGCAGCTCCCGCTCAGCAGGTGCTCAGGTCTAGCCACCCAAGGAAGGAAAGAAGCAAAGGACTGACTTGAAAGGCAGCCATGGAACATGACAAACCGGACGGATGCCCTCCACATGTAACACCAGACAGTGATACCTGTAGCATTCAGGTAAATGGACTAACACAGAAGACAATTAGGTCCAGAAAGCTACGTTCATTCATTCACCCAACAGATGTTTAACCAGTCCCTACTCTGAGTCACATTCCACACAGGTCATAGAGCTGCTAAGTGGGGGAGCTGGCTTCAAATAATCTGCCTGACTTCAAGCTGCCCTCTCCATTCCCATTTGATACTTCAAAGAGAGCAGTCTCAGGCTGGGGAGGGCAGACCTGCATGGGTAAAGACTTAGGGTGATGGGCTCAAGAGCCTTCTTCTTCCCTAGGCTCTGAACTCTCTGAGGGCCCAGCCTTCCCCGCCTCAGCACCACCAGTGCTAGGGACAACATGCAATGTGGATGAAGTCCATGCTGAAGTCCAAACACACACGGTGCAAGCCGATTTATAATGTCTTTTTATACTGAAAAAGGCAAAGCTACAGGGATGGAAGACGCTTGATGCGCCAAAAGCTGGGAATGGACTGGGTCAAAGTTGTCTTTTGGAAATCACGTGCCTGCTCTTTCTTATATACTGTACAGCAGCTACGTGGCTGTATGCACTTGTCAAAGCTCATGGAACCGCACGGTGAGATTAAAGACAAGGATTGCTTTCGCTGTGCACCGATTACACCTCGGTTTTCAAAAGGTCAAAGGGTGAGGACAAGCAGAACTGGCTGAAACTTCAGCTCTAGGCACCTCAGCAGAGTGGGGTTCAGGCGGGGCTCCGGCAGGGCGTTCTCCAAAACAGGAACGCAGCTCAGTGGTGGAGCATCTGCTTACCATGGGTGAAGCTCTAAATTCAATATCATAGTACCACCAACACAAACAATGACAAGTGTTAATGGCTTTTTCTAAAACTTCGGGCTTAGGGTTGAAGAGGTGGCTCCATGGTTAAGAGCATCTGCTGTAGGGTTGGAGAGGTGGCTCCATGGTTAAGAGCATCTGCTGTAGGGTTGGAGAGGTGGCTCCATGGTTAAGAGCATCTGCTGTAGGGGTGGAGAGGTGGCTCCATGGTTAAGAGCATCTGCTGCTCTTCTGAAGGACCTAAGTTTTGTTCTCAGCATCTGTCCTGTCTGTCTCTGGCTTCAGGGATCAGTGCCTTCTTCCGGCCTCTCTGGGTACCGCACAAAACGGGGCACACACACAGAGTCACACATGTACATTGAAAAGAGAAAATAATTCAGGCCCCAGAAAAATCTAGCTAGTAAAATACTGAATGTAAATAGACCAGGAAAGAAATAATAGTGTTCCCAATTGTTGGACTCAAGGGGGACCCTGAAGAAAGGCACAGACAGGTGACCAGAGTGGAACCATGGATGACAGCAGAGGTTTTCCCTGCGAGCCATTAGTACATGGCCACTAGGAATTGGTGTGTCCATTGTAAACACTCACCACTGCCCCCAGCCAGCATGCATGCCACGCCATGTGCTCTTCCACCATGCCAAGCCATTCTAGGCAGATATAGGGGAGGGCAACATTCTAGATGCAAGTAAGCAACCCAAGAAGCATTTGGCATTCTTCTGGCTCCCTGGCAGGGACCCCTCTGTCCCATGTAGGAAAGTTTCTGCCTTGTGAACCTAGAGTTCTTGTGTTTTATGTGAACTTCTCAGATTTCCTTGAAGCAGAGTTTCATACCGCCAGTCAGACACACCTGCCCAGGTACGAATCCAGGCCCTTCCAGCTCCTCGCTCACATGTGGAGACTGGATCCTGTATGTGAATGAGCCTGTGACACCGTGTGACAGTATCACCAAATAAGGCTAGTCTGATGGGTTCCATTGCTGAATTCTTCTGCTGTTTACATCTGCCAACTGGACATGAGGTGCATATTTGTAAGCCCATCACTCAGGAAGCTGAGGCAGGAGGGCTGTGGGTTCGAGGTTGGCCTGATCTACACAGCAAGATTTCATCTCAAAATAATAATAGTAATAATAATAATATAATGCTAATCATCACCATCCAAGTTAACAGAGCAGCATGCAGCTGAGTTGCAAAAATGGTTCTCACAGGGATATTTACACACCTGTGTTCACAGCCGCACAATTCACAACAACCACCAAGAAATGGAAGCAATACAAAAGCCCATCAATGGATGAATACATAAGCAGACTTTAGAATATATATAAAAAGAATTACTGTATTCAGCCTTAAAAGGGAAGGACATTTCAGACGCAAGCTACAACCAGGAGCACACTACACTAAGTGAAATAAGCCAATCAGAAAAGGCAGCGAAATCCCCAGGGAGTCCATTTATAAGACTTGACAGATCTGTCCATTGCTTAGCTAGGTAAATTAAATTCACCAAAAGCAAACGCAAACAAAAAACGAAACAATCGGAGTCCATTGATAAGTACAGAGCGTTTTTCAACGTCCAGTCTCACAAGGGGCAAATTCTGGAGAGCGGGTGTACCGTGTGCAGCGTAACTACGCACCACTGGCAAAATGACTTTCAAGACGCGCGCAAGCTCAGAGGCAACGCAAACGTTTTAAAGCAGCTTTGTTTTTTCAGAAGGGAAAATGGCTGTGTATTATGCTCCGTTTGGAAGTCACCCAGCAAATGTGCTCCTGGTGAGGCTGCGGGTGCGGCTTAGTGGTGAATATGTGCTTGCCATGTGGCTTCAACGTCTCGTGTAAAGAAGAAAAGAGAAAATGAGACGGGGAGGCATGTTTCAACTAGGAAAATACGTTTTTGAGACAGAATGTCTTGTATTCCGGGCTGGTTGTACTCCGACTCACTATGCAGCCGAGAGTGACCTTGAATTTCAGGTCCTCCTGCCTCCACTTCACAGGTTCTGGGGTCATTTACTACTAAAACTGGCTTATGTGGTTCTGGGGATTGAACCTGCTAGGCGAGCACTCTGTAAACCAAGCACTCTACAGAACCCCAGCTCAACGTGCTCCACATCGTGGGGTGTGTGCGTGCATGTGTGCATGTGTGACATGAGGTGGGGCATGCGTGTCGCAGTACACACACGTATCAGAGAGCAACTTTTGGGAGCCACACTCTCCTTCCACTGTGAGTCCCTCAGATCAAACCCAGACCATTAATTAGGCTTGCGGGGCAAGTACTGAGCCATCTTGCTGTCTCTCTGTCTCTCTGTCTCTCTCCCCACACCCCAAATGAAACAGTTGGCGTTCATCAAGAATGAAGGACACTTGGGAAGAAAGTAAAACACTTGAGAACACGGGTGTGGGCTCATCAAAGGAGGGCCACCTCTATGCTCCTTTCTTTATATGAAGGACAGCCAACAAAAGCTCTGTTGTCACCTAACCCGAAATGGAGGAAGAATTAGGGCAAAGCAAATTATGTATAGGCCTGAAACTAAGTCTCACCTGCTCTTGTGAGGACAAAGATTCCCATAGACGAGGGATGCTTTGCTCACGTCCAGAACGCCACTCTCATTAGACTGCAAACCCCCATGAAAAGAAAGCCAGCTGAAAACCTGCCAGGTTTCCTCCAGCGAACAAAACTGAAGATCTGAGGTGACCTCCCGTCTTAATTATGAGCAAGCGTGGAATAGTCAGTGAGCAAACACGGCGGAGGGTCAAGGCTAAGACTCCTCCAGAGTGCTCCCTCCAGGTTAGGGAGTGTCAGGCAGCAGGGCTCAGTGGGCTAAGAACATGCCACAGACTCCTGCAGACGACACCGGCGGGGGTCTGCCGGAGGGGGGGGAGGGTCATATGGACAGTATACCAGAAAACGGCTTGAAAGTGGAGACGCCGCGAGTCTTGGGAAACTGTTTCCCATGAGGGCAACGCCAAGCAGGGCCTTTGGGGTATGGTGTGACAGCAGAAGGTGTGGCATGGACTCTTAGACCCCTGAGTGGGGCTGGTCGACTTGTGCGTGTAGGGTCTAGGACTGCTCTGTGGCTGGGAGACCAAGGACAGCACTGCCAGCAAGACAGATTCTCCCTGGAGGACAGGACAGGAAAGAAAACACATTTCCAGTTTGATGTGTGCGTGTGTGTGTGTCTCTGTGTGCGTGTGTGTGGGGGCAGTCATGCACCCTGGTTCACTGATTCTGGGCTGGGTATGTGCCATCTAGAAAGGGTCTGTGAGGGTCTCAGAGGACATCTGAGGCCCAGTGTGGCTTCCTCTCCAAATGAAGAGAGGAAACAGCAAACAGGGCCACACAAAACCTTTGTGTTGTGTGAGCTTGACCGAGAAGGCCCTGCTACAGTCTGGACAACACTCCAGCCCCACAGCAGGCCCCCACTTCCCAGTCTAGGCTGGAGTTTCACAGCTGGTGCAGAAGTTTATTTCCAGTTATGTTAAAAATGGTTGTTTTGTGCATTGGTGGGGAGAGGGCTGCCTAGGCCTCGGAGTTTTGTTTTGCCTGCAGGTGCTGGCCTTATGTATCGGAGGATGGAGGTTCCACTGTCCTGCCTGCCATGGTGGTGTTTCCCTCTGCTGAGGTCTGGTGGGGTTTGCACCAGCCAAAGCGCCTCCTTGTCTTGGCTGCTAAGCAACACAGGTTGTGTACTGCTACAATGGCGGTACCCTGAGTGTAACTGATGAAGCCCCTCCCCACATCTAAGCATCTCAGTGGAGAGCATGGGTTACAGCTCTGCGGTGCTGGCAAGCAGTGGGGAAGGGCAAGCCATCTGGGGCTATGGCCGCTTGGCTTGTGGAGGGTGGTGACGTCAGGATCAGAGTGTTTGGAGGTCAGAGCACGGGAAGCAGGTCCCCTGCTCCGATCCACGTGGCCGGGTGATGCTGGGCCACCACTTTGCTCCCTTGACTCATTTGAATTCTTTTATTCAGGGAACACTCACTCAGTGCTTACTGCAGGCTCTGTACACCTCGTAATGTTCCAGAATCCTTGAGTTCCTGAGCACATACATAGAGATATGCCTAAATGGAAAATTCCACCCCAAATTCACGTACTAGGCTGCAGTCGAAACACAGGAGCACTAAGTAAACCGTATAAAATCACCTCCAGCCTATGTGCTTAAGGTACATACGGAATGAAAATGAATTTCCGTATTTTTTAATTAACTAATCAATTTAATTATTAATGTGCGTATTACTGTGTATGATGTCTGTGCCTGAGTGTGAATGCGTCCGAGGAGGTCAGAGCATGACTTCCGGTAGTTGGCTGACTCCTTCCAATAGGCGTTCCTGGGATCACACAACTCAGGCCCTCGGGCCTCAGTCAGCATGTCTCCCCACTAAGCCATCTCACCCACCCCCAAATGGATTTCTTTCTTTCCTCTTTCTTTTCCTATTTACTCGAGACAGAGTCTCACGGAATCCAGGCTGGGGTTGAGCTTGCTGTGTGAGCGTGACTGAGCTCCTGAACCTCCTGCCTCAACTTCTTGAATGCTGGGATCATGGGCATTTGCAACCACGCCCGTGCCAAAGATGCCATCTGTGTTGTAACTTGGGTTCTACCCCTAAGAAATAGAGAGAGAGAGAGAGGGAGAGAGAGAGAGAAAGAGGGAGGGAAGGAGAGAGCACTTCATAATTTGAAAATGAAGTCCTAACTCTGAAGCATTTCTGGTCCCAAAAAACTTCAGCTAAGAATACTTAGTCTGTACTCCAGAGAGTGCCTGCGAGCCCACAGCACACAGGACAGTGCCGGGCCACCCCTACCCCCTCCGGCCCTCAAGCTCTCACTTCCACATGACCCAGGCTAGCCTTTGTTCTGTGAGGCTGTCTCCCCGGGAAGAAAGGATGTCACTGAGCAGGACCAGTTCCCATCCTCCTCTGCATCCCGTATTAGTGGCCCACACCCAAGCAACAATGAGGCCAGCAACGCTTCTATAGGGCCCCTAGAACAGTCACGGGGAGCCAGCCATCGCTATGATACGTTCCTGGAAAACAGTAGGAAGTAAAATAAATGGCTTAAAAGAGGTTTTTCCCCCCCTGCATCTCTTTGTCCCAGCAGACGGAAATCCGGGTCAGGAGGGAGAGTGCTGACACAGCTCTCCTTTGGATGCAGGAAAACCAAGAGTAGATGACAACGGAGAAAAACAGGAAAGCAGGGCGTGCTCTATCTCAGTGACCAGGCAGGAGTGCAGGGAAGTGGGGCAGGGCAGTGAGAGCTGTGGACAGCATTCTTTCGGCAGCTGTCGTTTCTTGAGATGGGATCTCTCTGTTACGTCGCTCTGGCTGGCCTGGAGCTTGCTATGTGAACCACACTGGTCTCGAACTCACAGAGGTCCACGTGCCTCTGCCTCCTGAGTGCTGGGGTTAAAGGCGTGTGCCACAATGCCTGGCTGCTGCTTGTTTTTTGAGGCAAGGCCTCAAGTACCCCAGGCTGTCCTCAGATTTGCTGTGTGGCCCTGGAGCTGGAGTTACGGTTGGTTGTGAGCTACTCGGGGTGGGTGCTAGGAACCAGACCCGGGTCCTCCACAAGCACAGAGAGTGTTCTTAACTGCTGAGCTGTCCTCCTTTCAGCTCCCTAAAACTTTTAAAAATCTTATAAAAGTCGTAAGACCATCCATAGTAAACAGAAATATTTTCCTAGGTGGGTTTAACTTGCCTAGCGTTGACATAAATACAACTGACATTTATGTAGAAAAAAATAAGAATACAGAAAAGAAAAAAGCAAAGAAGATGTACCAATCACTCCAATACAGCATGCTCAGAGAACCCAAGTATATGCTGCAAAGGCCACAGGCTAGGGCCACAGTACCCACTGGTCACAGTACCCTGAAGGTCACCTCAGCCACTCCAGAAGCAACTCATGACCCTCGAGGGACTGCATTCCTAAGTTCTCAAACACCTGCACATACAGGAACCTGCAGTCACCCAAGGCCGGCGGGCACACAGGGCCACACTAAGGAATGTTTTTGTTTGCATTTGGGATTTTGGTGGTCCTGGGGATTGAACCTGGAACCTCACGTATGTTCAGCAAGCACCCTATCACTGGGCATCCCCACTCTCTTTTTTGCCTTTTGTTTTGAGATAGGGTCTCACTAAGTTGTCCAGGAAGGTCTTAGCCAAGGAGCTATTTACTGTCCAAAACCTGTTACCTGGGAGCCTCCACTCCATGGCCCTGTCCAAATTCTATCTCTTGATCCAAACTTATCTACCTTCTCTGTCATCCCAGGAGAGATCTGAGATCACCCAGGCCAGGAACCGTGAGACGTTTGTACCTGTGTTCTCTCTGAAGCTCCTCCACCCCAAGGGGCTGCTCCCAGGGCAACTCCACAGATCATAGCATCAGCAGACACCACCTCAGCCAGCCAGGAGGACACAGCCATCCTCCCTTGGAGCAGATAACAAAGTGGCTTCCTTCCAGCTCCTGCTAGACTCAGAGCTAAATGGCCCCTTGAGTGCGGGCCCCGTGAGGCAAGTGTTCTTACCTTCTTTCTACCGGGTACTGGTTTTATGACTTTAAGTTATTAAACTTCCTGTTTCAATTTCTTCATCTACAAGAAAATAAGAAAGCACAGCAATACCTACTTCACAGAAGACATGGGACAAGAGGAACCGGCATGGTGGTCCTCTCCAGCTAGGCGTTTCCTGGGTCATCTTGCTCAATTAAAACCCCTAATTCGTTTTTTTTTTTTTTTAACTTTTGGGTTGCTGTTGTTTTGAGACGAGGCTACACTCTGCAGCCCACGCTGTTCTAGAACTTACTATGTATGTAGCTCAGGCTGGCCTCAACCCGGAGGTGATCCTCTGGCCTCAGCCTCAGCCTCATTCATTTTGAAATTGATTTAAGAGAGAACGTGATATTGGTTTTAAGGTGAAATTTGAGGGTTGAAGAGATGGCTCGGTGGGTTAAATGCTTGTTGAGCAAGCACGAGGATCTGAGTTTGGATCCCCAGCACCCATGAAGATGCAGAGTGTGGTAGCCGGCCTGTAATCCCAGGAGGAATAGGGAGGCAGAGACCGGGAATCCCCAGGGCAAGCCGACTCGCTAGAATAGGAAGATCGGTGAAATCTGGAGTCAAGTGAGAGACCACCCCCCCCCCCCCCGCCACACCTCAATATACAGGGTGGAGATTGATTAAGGAAGACATTCCGTGTCAACCCCCGGCCTGTATGCTCGAGTATGCACATACATGCAAGTGCGTGTGTCTACACACATGCACAGACACAGACGCAGACACAATCCCCCTCCGTAACTTAGGAAAACATATCCTCACTATAGATAGTCATCTAAAAAAATAGAAACTTTGATTTTAATTTTTGAAGAGTCATCTGCACGGCATTGATTCATAAATGTCCGTGTCTGCGTATCAGCAAGAGCATTGTCCACATATGTCCTTCCACATATGTGCAGGTCCCAGAGGCTACAGGTTCTGTTCCCAGGCAATCCACAGGCAGATGACTCATCTCTAAGCTGCCAGGAGGCTCTATGCAGATGAAGGCACAGTGTGACCTCCCCAACAGAGACAGCAGCAAATGGTTCATCCACACCCCACTTTCCTCTCCTTCCCAGGGGGCTTCCTAAAACCAGCCTGGCTCCCGGAAGCCAGAGTTTCGAGCGTCTCCTCAATAAACGTGTGACTAATGGAGCCTGGCTGAGGATCAGAGCAGGCTTCCTTCCCTCCCCTGTTCCAGAGAGCCGGGCAGCTTCTCCAGAAGCCTCCCCTCCCCTGTGTGCCACGGGAAAGGGCAGCTGGGCTGATAAAGCTGGCCTTGTCACTGAAAGTCGAAGGGCTGCAGCATGACAGGTCTCTCTCAGCCCTAGTCTTTACCAAAGTTAAAGAAGCCACGGTCAGGCAGAAGGCCGCGGTGTGCCAGTTTTGCTTGCTTCTGACCCATCTCCCCTGCACTCCGCCCCTTGTAGGACGCTACGATCTTTTACCCTCGATTTAGGGAAAGAGAAAGGAAGGACAGAAAGAAATTTTCATGCTTTTGCAGGCGGCCTTGATATAGAAGGAGAGAAAGGTAGAAATCTCCGCAGCCTCTGTCAGGCCGTCCTGAGCTTGAAGAGGACTCGCCGACAGTGAGCCAGACTAGCTCTCGGCCCACCGTCTGTAAACGCAATCCCTCCAGCCTTTGTAACAGTCAACACACTAAAGACGACCCCACCAACGAACCACCAACCCACCCCGGCTCCCGGAACTTCAGACCTTTGATACCCTAAGTCAAGAGTTCCCATAAACCCACGGGGCACACAATCCCAAGAACAAGCTACACATGCAAGAAAGACTACATCTAACCAAATTTTAGCCACCTGCATCAAGCGTTCCAAATCCAACTCATACACACCCCCCACACCCAGGGAGGGAACATAAACCTCGTCGAAACGCCGTTTTGCATTTTTTAAAGAAACCAAAATAACAAAACTTCTTTCATGCATTCTGCTACAACTGTGTGTGTGTGTTCAAAATGTCCAAAGGGCCCCTCTAAATTAGTCTGTGGGTGACAGAAGTATGAGTGGCTTCTGTTTTCTTCTTTCTCCTTCCAGCTGACCTTCGATCCTTTATCCGTCTCTGATGTGGTAACAGATGAGTGGGTCAGTCCCTGGCCTCACGGAGTTCAAGTCTATCTGGACACGGCACAAGATTGGGAATCCCCTTGCACACACAGGGAAAGCCATGCTGGCTGAGAAGGGCTTCTACCGAGCAGCTTCCCTGGACAGAGAGGGTGGGGGTGGGGCAGGCATGCCAGGCAGGGAAAGTAGCATGTGCAAACCACAAAAACAGTGTGGTGGCTTTGGGCCACAAGTGGCTCAATGCATTTGAGTCAGGCAGAAGCTGGGGGGGTGGGGGGGCATCTCACTTTCCAGGGCGTATGCTGTCAATGTCCATTCAAAGGGGGGTGGGGCTGAAGACAAGGCTAGTGACTGAGTATGAACCAGGGGGGTGTCTATTCCCAGCACAGTGATCGACACCCAGTAGGTATGCTGTAACTATGAATGGGTGGACTGAACAGCCGGGGTGAGGGGAAGAGGTCAGAGAAACAGATACAGCTGAGACTGGAGGGAGCCAGCCAGGTGACATCTGCCCGAGAGGAGATGAGGAAAGGTCCCGTCACACATAACTCTCATAACTACTCCAGTGAATAAAGGAACAGTTCCTGTAAAGCCATTAGCAGCCAGGCCCTGGATTAAAGGGCAAGGAAGGATGACGGCATGCCGGTTCCAGTCGGTGCTTAGATGAAAGATGAGCCCACTCTGGCGGAGAGGAAAGAACACAGGGGAACATCTTCCTGTCACCTGGAGTCAAGAACACATCCTCCGGGCACAGGCGACCAGAGTTTCTAGTCTCCTTCAGGACCACGGACCCTCACAGTGGAGGACTTTAATGAGCACCTACCCCCTGCCCTGCCCCACATACACGCGAAGAAAAGAGCGAAGCTTTAACACCAGTGGTTCCCAACCTCCCTAGCGCTGCGACCCTTTAATACAGCTCCTCATGTTGTGGCGACCCCCAACCAATAAATTATTTTCGTTGGTGCTTCATAACTACATTTGCTGCTGTTATGAATCATAACATACATATCTGATATGCAGGATGGTCTTAGAATGACCCGTGAAAGGGTCATTCAATCCCCAAAGGGGTCATGACCCACAGTTTGAGAATGGCTGTTTTATACCAACAAGCTCCTCCCCCAAATCAGAGCTTCCCTGTTGTCTGTGTACACCCGCCCATCCACATGGGATACGCCATCCTTCCTGGAAGCAGCTACTTCACTGTGGGGTGGGGGTGGGGAGCCTCTGTAAAGAAACAGTCATCCATTCGTGTGTGTGTGTGTGTGTGTGTGTGTGTGTGTGTGTGTGTGCGCGCGCGCAAGCGCCATATATGTGAAAACCAGAACTCTTCAGCCTACTCTTCTGTTCAAAACCTTTAGCTGTCAGGCTGCTAAGAACACCTCACAAAGTGCAGTGTTTCTTAGAACGTATGCTGTCATTTCTCCTTGGGGAAGAACTGAGAGTAGAATTGCTACAAAGGGTAGTGAGCACATATTTATGTCACATACTACATTTAAAAATTGTCTGGCTGTTATTTAAAGTAGCTGGGCTGCTTCCCTTCCCCTTCCTGCTCGTGGCTTTTAAATCGCTCCATAGAGTGTTAGACATTTTCTGAACTCTGGCTGGACTCTGCTGGGTCTTGTAACCTGGCCCATACCTACAGATGCAGCCGAAGCCAGAGGACCACACGGCCCTGACACTCTGCCGCACTGTAGCTCTGTGGCCTCCTAAGTCCCTTTAAAGCCCAGGCCAAGCCCACCTCCTCCATGAGACCACCCACCACCCTCGCTTGAGAACAGAGACTGCTTTTCCCCAAACATAAACACTAACACATTTGAATAAAAACAGTCAAGTTTTCTACCGTTTGCTTTAAAAAAAGCATAATCCTGGGGGGACGGAGGGATGACAGTGGTTAAGAGTGCTTCTTAGCACCCATGTCGGTGGCTCACAACCGCTTGAAACCCTGGTTCCAGGGGACAAGATGCCTTCTTCTGGCGTCTGTGGTACTTGCACACATGTGCACATGTACACATACGGAGACAGACACATATACATAAATAAAAATAATTTTAAAATGTTTATTTATTTTCATTTTATGCATGTATTTGCCTGCATTTATGTATATGAACCATCTTCATGCCTGGTGCCCACAAAAAGCCAAAAGAAGGTATCAGATCCCTGAAACTGAAGTCACAGATGCGAGCCACCACATGGGTACTGGGAACTGAACCCTGGTCCTTTGCATGGACCAGCAAGTGCTCTTAACCACTGAGGCATCTCTCTAGCCCTTAAAATAATTTTAAAAATATGTATGATAATTTTTAAAAAAATCAGCAGAGCCTGGTGATGCTCTCTTCTAATCCCAGCCCTTAGGGGGTTAGAGGTAGAAAAAACAGGAGTTGAGGGCCAGCCTGGACTAGACAGCAAATTCAAAGCCAGCCTGGGCTATATCAGATCCTGTCTCAGATTATTCAAATCTTTTCCCAGTCTTTACTAATCTGCTCAAAAGAGTCAACTAAACAAGGTTTATGTGGGATAATTATCCAACCTTATCAAAGGAAATGAAGATGTGTTTATCTCTGCGCTATCGCTTGATCTACAGATCGGTGGCTGGGATGGTTTCCTTAACACTTCTCAAAGCACACTAGGAAGCAGACGTGTCTTTATTCTCACACATTTCTTACTCGGAGGCAAGGACTCGGAAAGGCTCACGGGGACATTCTGAAGGGCCTTTCCTGCTGCGGGTGAGTGGGGGTTAGTCTCTCCTCGTTGAGGAAGGAACTTGATGACACGTATGAAAAGCTCTTGAGAGTCACACTGTTTATCTGCCTGTGTAATCCAGTATAAAGAGAAGCCCCTGAGCACAGCGGTGCGGACACCACCAGCAGCAGCTTAAACATCTAACACTGGTGCTGAAATCCTGTCTTCTCCACGTGTCTTCAGTCAGTCTATGGCCAGGGGTGTAGCATGCTCTTAGTAAAATTGGGTTTAACTTGCCAGAATGACCACAGGCACATGAGAATGACATTGATTGCCATGCTAAGAGGGGAAGTGGAAAATGACCTTCTGATTATAACTGTCTGTTTTTACAAGTTAACTTCACACTAGGGGGAACTTTCTAGAAGACTACTGGAGCCAGATGGTAGAAACAGTGGTAACAGTTCCAATAAATGAATATACAAAGCGGCGGCTTTTGCTGTGGCCCTCTCGTATATAATTACATGTATGAATAAGTACATATTAGTAATCACATGTAATCACACCTTGCTCTTATTTGACTTCTCATCTTTCTGTTTCCTCTCCCTAAATCAGCAGCTCTCAACCTGTGGGTTGTGACCCCTTTGGGGGTCAAACGACCCTTTCACAGGGGTCCCCTAGGACCATCTGCATGTCAGATGTTCACATTACGACTCGTAACAGTAGCAAAAGTACAGGTATGAAGTAGCGACAAAAGTAATTTATGGCTGGGGTCCCCACACGAGGGCCTGCTTTAAAGGGTCGCAGCGTCAGGAAGGCTGAGAACCACCGGTCTAAACGGTCCCTCCTCTTCATCTCGCATGTATGCCGCTACCGTCCTTCCCTCTCTCCACTCTTTAGACCCCTAGCTCCCCTTTCATAGTCCCGTTTCTACTTCCACCTCCCACCCCTTCCTCTCTCTCTCACACACACACTCACACTTTAATCTAGATTCCATATATGAGAGAGAACTCTGAGTCAGGCTTACTTCCCTTAACACAATGGTCTTCGGTTCCATCCATTTTTCTTTAAATTCCCTGCTTCCATTTTTCTTTACAGCTCACTAGAGTTCCATCATTTATGTGTACCTGCTCTGTCATCCATTGATGAACATCTAGGTTGGCTCTACAGCTTAGCACTAATGAACTCCTTTTAAAAATGGATATCTTGAGGCTAAAGAGATGGCTCAGCAGTGAAGAGCTGCTCTTCCAGAGGACCAGAGTTCAGTTCTTACCACCTACGTCAGGAGCCTCCCAACAACGTATAACTTTAGCTCCCAGGGATCCAACGCCCCCTTCTGGCCTCTGGGAGTATCTACACATGTGTGGCATTCACTCTCAAGCACATGTACATGGCTCACAAACATAAATATCAATAAAAATAAAAACACACATTTTAAATATTTGGATTTATTTATTTCATGTATATGAGTAGCTTTGTAAAAATTTTATGTGCATGGTGTCTGACTTACATGTATGTATGTGCACAACGTGTGTACATAGTGCCCATAGAGGCCAGAAGAGGGCATGAGATCCCTTGGAACTGGAGTTACTGTTGTGAGCTACCATGTGCATGGGAGGAATTAAACTGAGGTCTTCTGGAAGAGCAGCAAGTGCTCTTAGCCTCTGAGCCCTCTTTCCACCCTCCACGAATATGTGTGTTTTGCCTGCATGTATGTATGTGCATTATGTGCATGCTTGGTGCCCATGGTGTTCAGAAGAAGGTGTCAGATCTCCTGGAACTGGAGTTATGAATAGTTATGAGCCACCATGCAGGTTCTGGCCCAAACCTGTGTCCTCTGCAAGAGCAACAAGTGACCTTAAGTGTTGAGTCCTCTCTCTAGTTCCTAAAATACATATCTTAATCTGAGTGAGGTGGCACATGTCTGTAATCTTAGTACTTGGAAGGCAGAGGCAGTAGTTCAAGTTCAGCCTGGGATATGAGTTCAAGATCAGCCTGGGATATGCAGTGAGAATTAGCAAACCAGTGGCTAAGGGTGTAGCCTAGTGCTAAGAGAAACTTCCTTATGGCATGCACGGCCTTGGGTCAGCTCCCACCATGGCAAAAGTGCATGTGCATGTATGTGCGTGTGTGTGCGTGTGTGTGCGTGTGTGTGCATGTGTGCGTGCATGTGTGTGTGTGCGCATGTGTTTGTGCGTGTGTGTGTGCATGTGTGTATGCCTATGTGTGTGCATGTGCGCATGCGTGTGTGCATGTGTTTGTGCGTGTGTGTGTGTGCATGTGTGTGTGTGTGTATCTTTAAATAAGGGCTCTGTGTCAGGAATTCTCTATCATATAGCTCAGAGAAGATTACTTGTTTGTGAGACACAATTGTAGCTCACATTACAAGAACAAGGAAGATAAATGCAAAACATGTGCACAAAAAAAGAATGGGAAGGCTTTGGCTGTGGGCCAGGAACCCATGGAAGGCGCTCAGATGCGAGATCCAAAAGCACCTATGTAGGTGCCGAGGGCATTGCTCTCCAGCTGACAGAATTATAGGAAAAGGGGGCAGACCTGTTTGGTGCTGGGGAGGTTCTTTTTAAGTACAGCAGAATATAGATCATGTCTCACTATGGAGTTCTGGCTGGCTGGCCCTTGATATGTAGACCAGGCCGACCTTGAATTCACAGAGACCATCTGGCTCCTTAGTGCTGGGATTAAAGCTGTGTGCCACTGTGCCCAGCGGGGTTTGGTTTGGTTTTGCTTTTGCTGCCCTCAAACCCACTATTCTCTTGTCCCCACCTCCCAAATGCTGGGATTTGGGGTGGGTGCCATCATTCCTGGAATGAGATTGCATGCTGAGAGGCTGGTGGTGGAGGGATAATGTATTTTCCTGGTGGCGTAGAAAACCACCTCAGGTCTGCAGGGTTAGGAAGAGCAGAGAACGGGTGGAGAGACCTGCCTGCAGCTTAGCAGCCACTACTCCCTCATATGCCCGGTGCCGGATGCCTGGCCTCTGCTCTGGTTTTCCTCTATCACGTAGAAGGATCTCGATAAGGTCCCTCTTGGACCAAGACATAAGGAGGACTAGTGGGGAGGGTGCTACGGTGGCACACAAACCCAGGGGCAGCCTGGGCTTATAGGCATCAAGAACCAGGGACACAAGAGTCCTGGAGAAACCAGGCCGTGTTCCTCCCAGCGTGGGGCTCTTTGAAGGCCTCTCTCCTCTTTCTTTCAGACATCTTCCACGTTGTCATGAACGTATTTAACAGAGTTCTGTCTCAGCATCCGTCTTTGGTCCTAACCAGTCATTTGAAACCCAGCCATACCCCACCATCTTTGGCCTAGTTAAAAGTTTCCCTCTCTGTGTGGGAAGCTCTCTCTGAAGCTTGCTCCTCATCTTACTGACCCCAAATCTAACAGATCCCACAGCTGCTAAGCACAGCAAAACATAACCACCAATAATGGGGTGAAGGACACAAATTCCCAGTGTCGTCTTAGCCGCCAGCCCAGACCCACCGTCCCCACTGGAAAGCACAGTGGAGAAGCCCTCAAACCTTAGTAAAAGCAGAGTACCACAGTTCACTCTCCAGAGATGTGCACACCACCAGAGCTGAGCTCCCTGTGTGTCCAGACTCCCCCCTGGCCCCCCACCGACACCCCTAATCTCTTTGGGATCTGTAATTCATTCCGTATGGCTCATGCGCTTCAGTCTCCCTTTCCTTTGTGTCACTCCTGACAGATCCGCATTCCTCTACACCCACCACCCTGGCTTACAGCCATTCTTGTAGATATGTCTAAACTTCTGATACCAAGACAGGACGCTGTCATCTACAAAGTTCATTCTCAAGACTCACACAACTGTTTTTGAGATTAAAAAAAAAAATCTCACAATGTTTAAATAACTTTGCAGGTTTGTGGTGGGCTGCATTCCTAGCTACTCTGAGGCACATGACAGCCGTGCCAGGGGTTAGACACATCTGCCAGAGACCTCAAGACCGAATAAGAGAGAGCTCAGTGGGGCAGAAGATATGACTCAGTTAAGAGTACTTGCTACTAGACACTCATGAGGCCCAGAATCCAGATCCCAGCACCCATGAAATAACCAAGGTTATTCTAGAAAACACTTGTAACTCCAGCTCCAAAGGATCCGATGCTCTTTTCTGGATTCTGCACATATGCATGTGCATACGCTCACATAGACATACATACACACATACAACATATGTGATAAACAAAAATAAAACGTTTTTTAAACTAACAAGAAATCAAATGCATACGCTCTTCATAGGAACTTCCATCCACAAGGCAAACAGCCTCTACACCTGCCTCTCACCCCATCTCCCTCCACCCCCTTTTGAGCCAGGCCCTCACATATCCAAGGCTGGCCTTGAACAGAATGACCATGAACTTCTGATCCTCCTGCCTCTACATCCTAAGAGCTGGGATTACAGGTGTGTAGCACCACTCCTGGTTCATATGGTTGAAATCAAACCTAGGGTTTCATTTATGCTAAGCAAGCACTTACTGGGCTAACCTCCAACCCCTGCCTCTTATTCTTTACAGCTCATACTTAGGAAGTAAACACAGTATTAGCCAGACCAGCAGCCACGGTTCAATCCATATACTGGCAGCTTAACAACAGTTCACTTCCCTTAGGTCTGCACACGGGAAGTATAGGGTTATTGGCACAGTTGGGTTCTGGCTTTCAGATGGTGGAAGGGGAGGAGGCAGGGAACGAGCCTAGAGCCTCTTTCTATACAGACATTAATCCTATTATAAAGAACCTAGCCATCATGATTCTATTTGTGCCTATGCAACTCCCCCCTCTGAATAACATCACACTGTGGTTCAGAGCTCCAGAATATAGAATTTTGGTAGAACACAATTCACTTCATGGCAACTGGCTACTTTTTGAATCACGTATCTTTTCCCAGGACAGGTAAAGTTCAATGGGCTCAGCTTGAGTCAGGTGTCTCTCTGCTTCAATTAGCCATGAAGCGCAAACATGACCTCCAGACAGCCTGATTGACAGGCCTGCCTGTACCGTGTCACATTAACCAAAAGGTACAGAACACTCACTTGCTCTGTGTCAGCACTTCCTGAAAAAACAAAACAAAACTACACATTCAATGAGGAAAACGATCATGTATGTCTTATTCTACATTGCTGACACTGGTTCATTACAGAACTGGGCACACTCAAGATGCTCAATGATTCTTTTTGATTTGTGGGTAAATAAGGCTGAAATTGCTAGAGGGATGAGGATTTGTCTGACAGTCACATACACAGACTGTACAATCTATCCTGTGCTAGCTAAATGTCAACTGACACAACCTCCAATAATCTGGGAAGATTGTTTTTAGGATAAATTATCTAGATCAAGTTCTGTCTGTATGTCTGTAGGCGACTGTCTTGATAGTTAATTGATGGAGGAAGGCCAATCCACTGTGGGCGGCACCATTCCCTAGGCTGGGCCCTTGTGTGGGAGTAAAGAAAACCAGTAAGAGAGCAAGCAAGCGAGTTGCCACAAGTTTACTCTCTGCTTTTGACTGTTGACGTGATGCTTTAAGTTCCTGCCTTGACTTCCCCCAAATCATGGACTGGAACCTGGAACTAGAACCTGTTCTTCCCTAAGTTGCCAGGGTATATTTTAATTAATTAATTAATTTTTTTATGAGTACTGTATCTGCATGTACACTTGCCTATCAGAAGAGGGCATCTGATCCCATTATAAATGGTTGTGAGCCACCACGTAGTTGCTGTTAATTGAACTCAAGACCTCTGGAAGAGCAGTTAGTGCTCTTAGCCACTGAGCCATCTCTCTAGCCCCTGGTCAGGGTATCCTATCCGGGCAACTTTGAGTCAACAGGTTCTTCTTTCTAATCTTTTTCAAGCCAGGAAAATTAATTCTTATCATTGCTTAATACCTTCTTTCTTAACTCTACCTATATCTGTTCAGGAATAATGCACAAAGAGTACACAGGAGAAAAGAAAGCAGAATACTCCACCATCTGCCTTTAAAGGACTGAGAGGGAGCCCACGAGGCAACACATTAACACTAGTCAAGTTAATAAAAACAAACTAATGAGTTAAATATGAAAACACATAAGATGCCTCAGGACAGCTCTGTATTGTATTGCCTAGTAACCAGTGCTGGTGCTGTGTGTTCTGAGAAAAGTCAGCCTTGGGATAGATGAGACATAGCCAGGGAAGAGACAGGGAGACGGCATTCTAGGGGACCTAGCCATGACCCAATTATGTCACAGAAAGCCTAAGTTATTTAGATCCATGCTGGTTAGTGTGGATCATCCACTTGACAGGGTCTAGAATCGCCTAGGAGACAAGCTACCGAGCATGTGTGTGAGGGAGTTTTACCATTAGTTCGACTGTGGTGGGAAGATTCCCAAAATGTGGGTGGAACAATTCTGGAGGTTGAGGTCTTAGACCGACGGCCAGCGGGGTGCAAGCATTCATCACTCTGTTTTCTGACTGTGGATGCAACGTGACCAGTTGCCTCTAACTCCTGCCGCCATGAAGCTTCCCTGTCACGATGGACTGCGCCCTCTAACTGTGAGCCAAAATGAGCCTTCCCCCGGAAACTGCTTTTGTGGGGCATCTTGCCAGAGCAGTGAGAAAAGTAAGCAACACAGATGTTTGTGGGAATACTGAAAAATAAGGTCATCTGGGACTAGATTCTGGAGGATGCTGAAGACCATGCAAAAATTCTAGATCAGATGACTGTTCCCGGAGCCTGCAGAGGCTCCACGAGTACTCATCCAGTTGAGTTGACCTTGGTCCCTTTTGCAACACGGGGCCAGGAGGGGGCAACAGGTGCTTCAAACTAATTGACAGTTCATTGGCTTCTTAGGGTTGCCAGGCTTGGTGGCTTGAAACAATTTATTCCTGAGGTTCTGGAGCCTTCACATCTAAAGTCAGGGGGCCAGAGAGTCCTCCTTCTCTGCAGGGGGGAGTCTCCCTTGCCTCTTCTTCGGTTTGTCAGCACTGAGCGTAGAAGGATCATATCACTCAGCCTCAGTTGTCCTGTGATGCTCCTTGCACATCTCAGGTCTGTCCAAATGTCCTTCTGGTAAGGACATCAGGCCCTGGATTATGACCAAACTTAATCCAGTAAGAGCTCACTGCAAGTTGACAGACATATGTAAGAACCCTATTTCCAAATAAGGTCACGTTCTGCAGCTCTGGAGAGACGTGGAGAGAGGGAGAGGCAGCAAACTTGACACTGATACACTGCCTGGCCTCCCTCCTGACAATACTCTCACTGGCTGGCCCCTGCCTAAAAGCAGAGTTCTGAATCCTTCTCTCAAAGTCTGCCTTTCCCTGTGAATCCCCTCAAATAACACCACACTAATTCTGCCAGACAAACGTAACTGGCACATTCTCTCTGCTCTCCTTAACCCCCAAAAGCCCAGAACAGACATGACTCTCCCTACAAAGTGGAACCCTAACAGCGGTTGGAGGATGCCTTGCTCTCTTCCTTGAGCTGGACCAGCCTGTGCATCCCGCAGTATTCCCGGATGTGATAATGCAGACAGGGAGAGAACTTTCCGTTTATCATCGATGCATGATAAACTGCACCACGAATGGTTCCTTCATGGAGACTGGGGTTGCAGTAACATCTAGGCAAGGACTCATAATGGAGTCCAGTCTGGGACTTTTATGAGCTGGGCACATTCCTCAACCTTTTGTGAGCCTCGGGCTGCTTCCCCAGCGCATGGCAACCCGCCTGTCCGTGCGGCTTAGGCGCGACAACACAAGCAAACCGCCAGAGCAACCACGGTGTTGGCAGTAGCTCTCGTTTTCCTTGCAGTGACTACGCCCACAAGCCGGGGACAAAGCTCGGGCCTGTGCCTTCCCCGACCTAGCTGTGCGCTACCCGTGACTACTTAGTGTGACAAGTCCGTGTAGGTAGAAACCCCAGTGTGCTACCCCAGGCTCCTGCTTCCCTTGTAGAGTGAACAGTCCATTTTATGGACAGTTCTGGAAAACGGAGTTAATGTAACAGAAAAGCAATGGATCAAAGCAGAATGAGATGGAACCCAAACCCAGTGCTGCTTGGGTGGCCAAGAATCAGAGACTAGATAGGTCAGGGACCTAGGGGGAAACCAAATACTACTGTCCTGCTAAAGGAACAAAGCTATAAAATGGCTGCTGACAACATTCTGCCATACTCCTGATCCACGCCTTGCTCAGCCATCATCAGAGAAGCTTCCTCCTGCAGCAGATGGGAACAAATAGAGACCCGCAGCAGACAGTAGGCAGAGAGTGAGAGGTCTTGGAACACTCAGTCCTAAAAGGGTTGTCTCCATCAAATGCCTTCCCCTGGGGCTCAGGGAACGCTGCAGAAGTGGAGACAGAAGGAGTGTAGGAGCCGGAGGGATGGAGGACGCCGAGGGGTCAAGGCCTTCTAGACTCAACAGGGCTGGTGCACTGTGAACTCACAGAGCCTGGGGCAGCAGCACGGGCCTGCCCAGGTCTGCACCAGACTCGGGCCTAGAGCTGAGAGGAGACAGGGACACACCCGTCCCTAACCCAGAAGCTATCTTCAGATGACAGCCACTTGCAAATGAAAGCTTAGTTTTCTGCAAGAGAGTCTGGCTGGGGAACAAAGCACTTGTCAGGGCAGGCCCCATGCACACAGTAGGTGGGCAGCACAAAATGAACTAAATGGAGGTTCTTTGTCTCATCATGTTAAGTCAGGGCGCTTTAAAAAGTCTTCACAGGTTCGTTGTGTGTATTATGGCTGTTAGTTCTGTGCTTTCATGGAACTCCTGTGTGCGCGTGAGCCTGTCTGTCTCTGCATCCGTTTCATTGGTTTTCGTTTTCTGTGCTTTTCCTTCGGGTTTTTCTTTTCTTTCCCCTCATTTGGTTGTTTTGTCCTATTCTGATTTGTTTTTGTTCTATCTTGCTGTATTGAACTTAATTATTATTCTTTAGATGCCTGTGCGTTTTCTAAGGAGAGACAGAAAGGGAGTGGATCAGGATGTGGGGAGAGGTGGGGGGACTGAGAGGAGGAAACTGCAATCAGAAAATATTGTATAAAAATAAATTAAGATATGCTGTGGGGGGGGCGCTCATTTTGGGATGAAAGCCAAGAGGACAACCTCAAATACTGGTCCTCAGGTGTCCACCTCCTTTTCTGAGACAGGGGCTCTCGCTGGCCTGGACCTCCACCAACTAGAACCCACTGGCGAAGAAAGCTGGCCAGCAAGCTCTGGGAACCAACCTGTCCGCCTCCCACCTCTCTACTGCTGAGATTGCAAGTGACACACCCACACTTGGCTTCGGGGGAGATTTATCTACTTTTAATTATGTGCATGCCTATGGGTGGATATATACAGATGAGCATAGGTGCCAAGGGGGCCAGGAAGGTCAGGTCCCCTGGAGCTGGGGTGAAAGGTGGTTGTGAACCACCGGATATGGCTGCTGAGAACCGGACTCCTGTCCTCTGCAGAACAAGCCAATGGCCCTGAGCTCTCAACCGCTGAGCCATCGGCCGAGGCCCCGACCCAGCACTTTATGTGGACCCTGGGGGTGGAACTAAGATCCCCACATCCGCAAGGCAAGCACTTTACTGACAGGGCTGTCTCCCCAGCTGGACAATCCTTTTGTCTTCCTCCCCCTCTCCCCTCCCCTCACACCCTCAGTTTCAGGATTTCACTATTATAGAGGAATGAGCTACCCAGTCCCCAAAGCCTTCATTTCTGTGAAGGGGAACCTGGGACCCAGACAAGGCAAGCCATTCACTCGAAGTGACCAGTCTGTTAAGCAGCGGAGCCTCGACTGAATCAGGCCATGACTATTTTCCCGCATAACATGTTGAAACCAGTTGGAGCCACGGTGCCCTCATTGGCAAATCAGTGTTGTTTTTTGTTTCCTCGGGTTTCTCTTGAAATGCAGATTCAAAAAGTGAGGTACGGACCCAGACATCTGTTACCAGCTGGAGCCCGCAGTCACCATCCTTGGGGACAGCCACCCGAAGCTCAGCCAGTGCAGCCTGCTGGGATCACTCAGAACTTCTGACTGTCCTTTGAGACAGGGTCCCATGGATTCCATGGCCTCGAATTTACTATGTGGCAAAGGATGACCTTGAACTCCTGGTCCTCCCCAGTCCTGGACTGCAGGTATGCACTGCTATGCCCAGTTTATGGGATACAAAGAGTCAAAGGCAGGGCTTTGCACATTCCAAGCAAGTGCTCCCGACTCACTGTTACACCCGACCCTGTTCGAATTTGGATTTCTGGAGCCGTACCTCTCACTCTTAAGTGCTGGTAACTGATTCCAGCCTAAAATTCTGCAAGCCAAAGAAGCATCTGCAAGCTGGATTCTTATCTCCAGCCAGCATATCTGTGATCCTAGGTCCCACAACATATGAGAAGGCAGTTTAGAAATTAGAAACTGCTAAGTCACACGCCAGTGAACGACAAACCCACAGCAATTGGTTCTGACTCTCTATCAGGGAAACTTCTCCAAATTTTCCTCCAGGGATCCGCACCCTCCCCCTACAAGTGACTTCACCCAGCCTGGTGGCAGGCATGCAGCAACCACGGATGACCTCACGCTCCTGCCAGTGCGGTGTCAGCAGCTCAGCTGCATAGGCATCCATGTCAGCAGGGAATTTGTCCAGGCCCTGCAGGGAAAACTGCCCCTCCACCCAGAGCCTCATTAAGGTGGATGAGTTGGCCTCCAGGTTAGGGCTGAGCCTGCCATGCCTCGGAGGATACTGCAGGGGGTGGGCTGGCCCAGGATGACCTCAGACTTGGGATACCAGCCTGCAAGACGGGGCTGGCCCAGGTAAGCTGGGCAGGCAGGCTGTAGCTGAGCCACCAGGTCAGACAAAGAAAGAATGCCAAGGCATGGCCAGTGGTCTCTAAGTTTGTCCTCCTGGCCTGTGTGGGTTAGAGCCACAGCAATCACTTGACTGCTAAGCCGGACTTCCTTGCTTGCTTCCATTCCCCACAGTGAGCAACGGGAGGCAGCTCCTGAGGGTTCTTCCTCCCTTGGGCTCCCGTCTTCAAAAGCTCCTTGCCATAAACACCAAAGCCACCCACCCACCCCAGGGGCCCTGAGATGCTGGAGAGTGAGAGGGTCTGCTCAGCTCTGAGCAACTGTCACTTCTGGAGATTTGATGGTGGGATGAGCAAGCAAGCAGAGGACTCCGGTCTGGAGGTACAGCCCCACGGTACCCTGGGACCCGAGAAGCAGTTCTGTGCCTAGAGTGTCACAGCTCACCAGGGACCTGAGTCACTCCTGGGCCAGGTGGTGCTACTGACCCCATTGTGACTTGGCTGCATTTGCCTGGCAGGACGGCCTGGGGAAGGCTATGAAACTCTGGGTTATAAGCGCATCATCTGGGAAGGAGACGACCACGCTTACCTGTATGAACTTATAGGGCTTTACATGAGAAAGGCCGTGTGACTCCAGATGGTTCCCTCGGTTACCTATCCCCACCCGCAGTGGTGGCTTACTCAATCTCAGAGGCCCTGTGCACCTGCTGCATGTGTAACGAGCAGTGCAGCCCAGTATCTGTCACACTGTAGGGACTCGGGGCGGGCACATGGGTGCCACAGCACATGTGTGCGGGTCAGAGGACAGCTTGTGGGGGTCAGTTCTCTCCTTCCACCATGTGGGTCCCAGGGATTGAACTCGGTTCATCAAGCTCGGCGGCAAGCGCCAACGAGCCATCTTGCCAGCCTAGTGAAGTGTTTAATGGTATTAGGGATACAGATGAATTCCTTTGTGGGTGTTTGCAGTTGCAGCCCACCATCCATCTGGCTTTGACCTTGGGAAGGGGACCCAAAGTTTTCTCTGCACCTCTGCCCTGTCCCCTCAAACACCTGGAGCCCCACGTGAGGCCCTGGCTTCATCTGGCCCTAGCCTCAGGTGTTTGGTGGGTCCTGGCTGGTCTAAGTCACTCGGCATATTCCAGCATTCTGCCAGAGGCATGGTAGAACGACAAGGTTATTGCCAAACTAGAAGAACATGCTTTCTGGGGACTTCTGTAGAAGAAGCATCTTGTCTTCCAAGGTATGACTCTCGGGTCCCTGCTAGATATAAACAGACTCGAAGCCCACTGGCCTGGAGTCATGCCATGCTGATGCCGGAGCCACCAAGGGCTGGAGAGAACAGAGAACCTGCTGATTTGGTGTCAGTGCTGAGCTGCTGGATCAAGAGTCCCCCGAAGCCAGTGTTGTTCGAGAGATGTCTTTTTGAGCCAGTATGTCGTACTTTAAAATAAAAGTGGTATCTCCAAACCTCAAACATAAAGGATAAAAAAGAGACCATGGTTTCAAGCAGCAGCAGACAAGATACCCTGACCCACCCTAGTATGAAAAACAATGGAAAATCACAGATTGTAAAGGAACTGCAAATCTTTCAGCGACTGCTTAGGTTTGGGGGCATAAAGATGTGGCTCAGGGGAGAGTGCTTCCCTCGCACACACGGGGCTCTGAGCTACATGCCTAGCACCAACCAAAACCATTCCATTTTAGTTCATGTGTGTCTGTGTGTGCCTGTGCGGGATCACACTGTGTGTGTGTGCAGGTCGAAGACAGCTTTGAAGAGTCACCATGTGGGTTCTGGAGATTGGACTGGGGTCACCACTCCCTTTGCCTGACGAGCCAGTTCAGTCAGACCGGCTGGCTAGCAGGCCTTAAAGACCTCACGGTCTCCTCAGCACTGAGATGAGAGGCAACGCGGATGCTGGGAACAGCACTTGGGTTCTTGTGCTTGCTCAGCAAGCACCTCGCTACTAAGCCATGTCTTTGGCCTTTAAAAGCTTTTCTGATGCGGTTAAAGTTGATATTAATGAATTTCATTTTTATACTGAACAATAAAGCACGGTATCAATATTTAGAAGGCTTGGACTTACATTTAACTCCAAGACCCGATAGTTTCCAAATGACCAATACACGATGTTATCAAATCGTGCGTGGGTAGAAGATCAGTCCCAGTAAAGCGAGATCAACCTTCGTTAGCAAGGTTTCAGATTTCATATGGCGGTCAGCCTTTGTATGAAAGAAACGTGAAGAAAGGCACAATGTCCTCTTCTTGACACCTTTTTAATTTTTTTTATTAAGATGTATCGATCCTCTTTCCCTCTCTCCCTCCCTCCCTCTTCCCCTCCCTCTGTGTGAGTGTGTGTTTATGCGTGTGCTAGCACTTGCCACGGTGCTTGTGTGAGGTCAGAGGGCAGCTGTCAGGAGTCGTTTCTCTCCCTCCATCAAAGTGGGTCCCTGGGATCAAACGCAGGTGGTCAGCCTTGGCAGCAAGCACCTCTTCCTGCTGAGCCTCTCGCTGGCCCTTTGTTATCATTTCAAATGAGTTTATAGACACCCGCTTTAAAGGAAGCTTGGCTGCACACGTGTAATTCCACCATGTGAGCGGTGGAGGTAGGAGGATCAGGGGAGTTGAAAGACATCTTAGCTACAGAGCAGGCTAAAGGCAGCCTGGGCCAAACAATGCCTTGTCTCAAGAATCCAAACACAAAGAATAATCCAAAGTGCCTCAATATTCATTCAGTGTGGCAAGTACGGAAAGATATAGCAAAAGTTATGGGGGAGAAGGAAGCTTCAACTTCTTTCTCCTTCTCTCTCTCTCTCTTTCTTTCCTTTTTTCTTTTTGTATAAGGAAGCCCAGAGATGAACAAATCTAAGCACAACTGGCATAGGAGGATAATCCTGTCCTTGAGTGACATGTTGAAGTATTGGGGTGACCATGGGTGTCTGCAGCTACTTTCAGATGGTTCAACAGGAAATAACGTGTATTTATGCAGAAAGTAAGCATTGCTGAGTTAGGAACAACACACTGTTTGTTATACTGTTTTTGTGAATTTCAAAGATCTTTCCAATTTGAAGACATAATCACTAGAAACAACTTGTTAATCAAGCATAGTAATGTAGAGATGCCTTGGGGGCAGAGCCACGTCAAGGCAAAGCCCAGAAAGGCAAAGTAGGGTGTTTTCTAAAGCCCTGGACTTCGGAGTACCAGCTGTCCTTGTCAAGTACAGGAGCCATGATCTAGGGCGACGCGTGGTGGTCTCAGACCATGTGTTTACTAACACGCAGAGCCCTGAGCTCCACCCTCAGGTATGTTTATCCAGTGTTCTGGGGGCAGTGTGCTGAGGATTCACAGATCGGATAAATCCCAGGTAAGGGGATGTGGGTCCCCGGAACACACCTAGAGTAGTGCTGGCTTTGGACATCTCTCTCTAAGGATTAGATTCTGCCATGCATTAACTTATGTCCCTCCAGAAGATATGCTAAAGTCCCAAACCCTAGGACTTGTGAGTGTGTGACCATAATTGGAAACAAGATGAAGGTAATGCCATTACAGAGGGAATCTAATACATAATATAACATATATAAAATATACTAGCTTATATAAGTTACATACATGTTACATATTACATATATGTACATGTTACATATATGTTATGAATTATTACATATTGCATGTAATATATTATATATTATATGTATGTCACACATGCTATATTATATATAATATGATACATAGCACATGATGTAATGTGTATATAATGTATAACTATGTATATAATATGTACAGCTACAATATAACTATATAAATACGTAATGTGATACATAGCACATGATGTAATGTGTATATAATATATAACTATGTATATAATATGTACAGCTACAATATAACTGTATAAATACGTAATGTGATACATAGCACATGATGTAATGTGTATATAATGTATAACTATGTATATAATATGTACAGCTACAATATAACTGTATAAATACGTAATATGATATATTACATATAATGTAATATGTAACTGGTGACAGACATGTAAGGAAAAGGTCAGGTGACAACAGAGGAAGAGAAAGGCAAATACTGCTGACAATCCCCCAGGTGCAGGACCCCACCCCACCCCCTCCTGGGCCTCCAGCACCAGTGTGGTCCCACCCACACTAACTTTAGGTTTCTGGACCCCAAAACTGTGAAAGTAAATTTCCCTCATTTAAAGCTACCTAGCCCATGGTGCTTTGCTGTACCAGCCTTGGGGAACTAATACTGACTCCAAAGAATTCCGTGACTGCAGGCATCAGGATGGTTCGGCTGGCAAAGGAGCCTGCTGAGAAGCCTAACTACTAGAGATCAATGCCTGGAACCCACTCGTGGAAGGCAGGGCCTGACTCTTGAAAGTTATCCTCTGACCTCTACATGGACCCCATGAACGAATATATTATATTTTATTTAGCGCCCCTAGGACCGTCATTAGACTGTCAAGTGGCAAAGTGTACAGATTAATTTCACCATTAAGCCTTCTTGACTTTCTGGATAACCCGGAGTTGTTTGTATAAGACTGGATTTCTTTCTGGACCAGTGAGCAGAACTCGCCAGTAAAGCCACCAGGGCCACATGCTTTTTCTGCACAAGATGTTAAACTGTTGATTTTAAACTCCTTCTTTCCTTCTCTTCCTTCCTTTATTTTTGATAAGGTCTCACTCTTTAGCGCAGGCTGTCCTGGAACTAACTTTGTAGCCAAGGCTAGCCTTGAACTCTGACTATCCTCCTGCCTCACCTTCCTGAGTGCTAGAATTACAGTCAGGAGCCACTCTGTCTGGCTTGGCTCAGTATCTTTAAAGGTATGGAATTCCTCGCTCTCTTCTCAGGTCAGAATTATTTTAGGGCTTAGTTCCTTCCAGTCACTTTCTAAATGTATTGGTAATTACCAAGGCTGCCTCCATAGCCCCTGACCCCCGTCTCCCTCCGTAGCGTCCTCATGAGACCTATGTCGGACGTTCTTACTCTGTCTTCATACACCTTCTTGTCTTCCATCTTGTTCCCTTACTAGCTGCATCACAGATAAATTTCTGCATGGTGTCACCTCAGCCGCATCTATGAGCAGCTGAACACACCCATTATTTTTTGCTTGGCCCCAAACTATTTTTAAGTGGTCATTTCAGAAAAGTCTGCAGCAAGCACAGCATGGAGAACTCCAGAAATATTTCCTTCTTAATCAGGAACAAAGCAAGCCTGCCTGCCTTCCCCACTTGAGTTTCAGACATTGGAGTCTGAGGGGAGGGGAAGGAGTCTCAACCGGAAAGACAGACATCGTGCTGTCTCAGAAGACTTGGCTGGGTGAGAACCTTCAAGATCCTAGCATTGAACAAAGCTGTGCCCCTAATAAATAATCAGAAAACAAGTTCATTAAGATACTTAATACTGGCACTGACAGCTCTCAAACACAAGAGTAATCTCACAAATGCCTCGTATGGCATTCACAGCAAAAATGATGAAATTAGCCAGGCCTGGTGAGTCGCACGTGTGATCCTAGCACTCAGGAAGGAAGCTGGGGCAGGAGCATATCCATGAGTTCAAGGCCAACTTGGTGGCCTCAACACTGTGAGTTCCAGGCTAGCTTGAACTACAGTGTGAGACTTTGTTTTAAAAATGAGATAAAATAAAATGTCATTGAAAGTCATTAAAGATGAACTAAATAGGGTCTGGAGAGGTGGCTCAGAGATTATGATTTTATGCCAAGGACCAGAGTGCGGTCTGCAGCACCCATGTCAGATGAGTCACAACTTCCTGTAACTAGCTCCGAGAGATCCAGTGCCCTCTTCTGGCCCCCATGAGGCACTTGTACTCTGTACCCTACAATACACACACTCACTCACACACACAAACACTCTTTTAAAACTATTAAAAATTCTGAGGTAGTGGCGCATGCCTTTAATCTCACTCAGCACTTGGGAGGCAGAGGCAGGTGGATCTCTGTGAGCTCAAGGCCAGCCTGGTCTACAGAGTGAGTTCCAGGACAGCCAGAGTCACAACAGAGAAACCCTGTTTCGGAAAACCAAGATGATGATGATGATGATGATGATGATGATGATGATGATGATGATGATTTCAAGGTAAAAGAAGATGTAAATACCAGCTTTTCATTGTCTCGTACACTCCTGCTACTCTAGTCAAAATGCCTGTGTGTGCATGTACGCATGAAGGAGCAAAGGCTAAGACATTCCTGAAGAACAGCAAGGCAAGAAACTGCCACACCAGATGTCAGGCTTTTGTAAGCATCGGTAACTAAAAGTGTGGTGCTGGTGTAAAGCCAGACAAAGCACTCACTGATAAAGCAGAGTCCGGAAGCACCCACACACTGGGAAACCAATTTACAGTAGACTGGACACTGCATAGAAAGGACAAACTTCTAACATGTGGAACTGGGGCAGCTGGATTCCTGGACGAGGAAAAAGCAGGCACCTGCTTCATGTGATACACAGACCCAGCTCAGAGCAGATACGAAAATGAAATGTGGATAGGAAGAGTGCAAAACTGTCAAGGACAATGCAATCGGCTCATAACTTCGGGGAGGGAAGGCTTCAGAGGCCATGAACAGCACTACAAGTAAGGGATCGCAGACATGCCGCAGAGGTTAAGAGCACGTGCTGCTCTTGCAAAGGACCTGGGTTCAATTCCCAGTGCCCTTAATTGGAGGGATCACATCTGGGAATTCCCATGCCAGGGGATCTTATATCTTCTGCATTCCAAAGACACCTTTGAGCACACGGCACACATATATACACTCAGGCACACGCACATACACATGGAATAAATAAATACTTAACACTGAGAATCACAAAAGTTGATAAATCTATGGCATAAATACCAAGGAATTCTGCACATCAAAAATAAAGAAAATGGGAAAACAAGCTGCAGACAGAGAGGAGGCATTTGTGACATATAAATGACAACAGACTAGCAGCCAGCATATGTAAGGAATTCCTCCAACAGTAAGGGAGCAAGTTGGGGAAATTGGCCAAATTTGAACAGGTGCTTCACAAGAAAGAGAATATGAATGGCCAGCAAACAGAGGAAAAGACACTCAGCTTCACGAACCATAATGAGGGTTTGAGGCATAGCTTGGTTGAAAGAGGTTTGCTTTGCAATAGCAAGGATCTGAGTTCCATGTCCAGGACCCATGTTTTTAAAAGAGTTAGGCTGGAGAGATGGCTGGGCAGTTTGGAGCACTGGCTGCTCTTCAAGGGGACCCAGGTTCGGCTCCCAGCACCCACAGGGCAACTCACAGCTATATTTGTGGCTCCAGGCCTGGGGGAATCTGACACCATCATCCAGACACACAGGCAGGCAACACACCAATGTGCATAAAATAAAAATAAAGTATATTTAAAAAAGCTAGTCGTGGTGGTACATGCTTGTAAGTCCAGTGCTGGAGCCCACTGGGTCTGCTTGGTAAACTCTGGACCAGTGAGAAATCCTCTATCAGGAGACAAGGGGGCTGAGGCTGGAGAAATGACTCAGCAGCTCAGAGCCCTTGCTGGTCTTGCAAAAGGACCCAAGTTCAGCCTCCAGCACAGGGGGCCTGGCACGCCCTTCTGGCCTCCTCAGCACTAGGCACAAATGTGGCTTTCAACACATGGGCCTTTGTGGACATCAAAGAACCAAACTACAGCAAATAGTTAGGACTCCCATACTTTCTCAAGACAGATTCATTAGCCCATCACTTACTAATCAATTCGGTGTCCATTATTGATCATTCCCTTGGTGCTAGGTAGGTCTTATGCTGGGCACCACAGACATAAAGATGAATGACGTATGAGTCCATCTTTGAGAAACTGACGGGGTCGCATAGCCAGTGGATGGAAATGCGGGCCTGGATTCGAGTGCCTCGCCGGCCTGCCTTGCATTCTCTTTCTTTCTTATTTTAAGCCTCAGCTATGCCTTTTAAGAGGTGTGATGTTATATCTCGTATTTTTAGGAGTTTCATTTGTTACTGCTGGTTTTTGAAACAGGGTCTCACTCTGAGCCCGGGCTAACTTGGAACTTGCTATGTAGCTCACACTGGCTTCAGATGTGTGGAAATCCCCCTGCCTCGGGCTTCTGAGTGCTGCTGACATTACGGTTGTGAGTGGCACTGCCTGGCTTAGAATTTCTTTTCATTTGAAAGAGTTTTCAAGCTTTTTTTTTTTTATCTTTTCATATTTCCGAAGCAGAAATTAAATCTTTCATTTTAGGTCAAATCTCAGTATTTAGCTACTCACTCTGTAGACCAGGCTGGCCTTGAACTCGCAGAGATCCACCTGCCTCTGCCTCCCATGTATTAGTATTAAAGGTGTGTGCTACCATGCTTGGCTTCACTCACAAACACTTTAAAGACATCATTAAGGGGACAGGAATTGAGGCTGAAAAGCTTTGGAGTTTTCCTTGAGAGTTGTTTCTGTTTGTTTTGCCTGGTGGTGCTGGAGATCTCTGCCAGTAAGCCATATCCAACAGCCCAAACAAACAACAAGAAGCAGGGCATTAATATGGAGGCTGGAGTCATGGTTGAATGGGGGAGTGTTTTGTAGGTACAGCTAAGAGGATTACACACGGCCTGGCCTGGAATATGTGCAGACGCCACTGAGTTTTGCAGCCTTCTCAGGAGAGAGGTGCGGACTGGTGATTCTACAGTCCATATGTTCATGAGAACAAGTCCCCCGTGTGTTCTTAGAAGTCGACTCCAGACGCTGGGCAGTGGTGGTGCATGCCTCTAATCTCAGCACTCGAGAAAAGAAAAGAAATCCACTCCAGTATCAATTAGTCATGTCTTACCAGGTTCTTCCTATGAGATTGCAGCCACTCGCCTCTGTGTAGTATATGTAACTCACTTAGCCTGATATTCTGTATGTAAGGCATTGTCTTGCCTGTTTAAACTGCAATGGGGACGAAGCACATTTCTATGGCTCACAATGAATCAGGCCATCTTTGAAAGGCCTAGGCTCCCGAGCACTAAGTTACTGGGCTCCAATTATATCATTGAAACTCATAAAAAGTTAGGGTGGGAACGCTCAGGACACGTTGCATGAACAGGTGAGGAGATTGAATCCCAGTTCTCCCGACAGAACAGGAGCCCAAGGCTACCCATTCCCTTGTATTTCATAGGGATAATGGCATGTCCTGTCTCCCGACTTGGCACTTCTCAAGCTCTGTGGGCATGCTGTTGAAACACAGATTCACAGGGTCTTGGGCGATGCCTAGAGTTCTGTGTTCCCAACTATTCCAGATGTCATGCTGCTGGGGGTGGCTGACCTTTGAGCAGAGAGAGCCTAACTCATCCATAGCACAACATGAACTTACCAGGCACCTACGGCAAGCAAACAGAGAGACGGCAGAGAACAGAGAAATGGGCAGGGTCTTCAAGGAGCAGACAGACAAACCACAGAATCACAAGATGCGATGTGACAGCTCTGTTGGACAGCCTTTGTTATTGATCATCATTTATTAACGGGGACATCTTTATTCAGCCAGGGCACCCCGGGCGGGTTTTGCGGGTACTATGATCTGAACCTGAAATGTCCCAGGCTGTTGGTGCTGACTTGGAAGACAGTAGAATGTTTAGGAGGTGGAGCTTTGCTGGAGGAAGCAAGTCACGGGGTGTACGTGGCGGGGGGGCGGTGTCCCAGACCTTGAGAGCCACTCCCAGCTCCACCATGATGGTCTGTATCCCCTCAAACTGTGTGCCAGGTAAACCCACCTTCCCTTTGCTGCTCGTGTCAAGTATCTGGTCACAAGCAGGAGAGTGACTCACACAATGAGGATGACTAAGACAGCGAGCTACTCCCGAGAATGGACACAATGGCCCTGGGCTGACACCCATTCCTCATCATGCCCAAGCTCTCCTCAAACTAAATACCTTAACACAGAACAAAGGAAGTGAAAGGTGAGGGAGGGAGGCGTGTCTAATTTAAAGAGGTAAAAGAAGCCCCGCCCCCAGTGTGCATGCAGGCCCAAGTCATTTGCCTGGTTTTCAAGCTGAGTGGAGGGAGACGGGACAGGGTAGGCCCTAGACGGGAATGAAAGAACATGGTCTGTGTCCTGAAGGACTGTCCATCATTTTCTACAAGAGAGTTGAAGAATTCTGTGTATGAGAGAACCCAGGGGGCACGGAGCTTGGTGGTTCACACTGGGGAGGCAGATGTAGGAAGATTTAAGTTGGAAGCCACTCTGGGCTACACAGAAAGACCCTGTCTTTAAAAATGACTCACTGGGGCTGGAGAGGTTGTTCAGTGGTTAAGATCACTGCCTGCTCTTCCAGAAGGCCAGAGTTCTATTCCCAGCACCCACACAGCAGCTCACAACTGTCTGTACTCCAGCCCCAGGGGATCCAAGGGCACCGAGCATGATGCACAGACATGCATGCAGACAAAACACCCATACACACAATTTCTTTTCAGTCAAAAGAAACCCAACTAACCTAATAAAATTAGGACAAAGGAGAACGCTTATGGTAACATATAACTGGGCTGTGACTGGTAGAAGAGAGAAGAGGAGGCACTGGGAGTGCTCGTTCATTTGGTAGAGTGCTCACCTAGTCTGCACAAAGCCTTGGGTTAGACCCTCAGATCTTAGCACTGGGAAGTAAAGGCAGGGGGTTTGGAAGTTCAAGATCATCTCCTGCTACATAGTTTTAGGCCAGCCTGAGATACATGAGACACTGTCTCAAAACTAAGTAATATAAAATGCATGAAAGAAAGGCCTATGAAACAA
>JAMJFZ010001195.1:1015000-1020000 GCA_026225945.1 Cricetomys ansorgei | reverse complement strand
CCTTGCCACTACACTGACTCTCTTGATTCCTCCCTGTTGGGCCCAGGGAGTTAGGAGGAAGACGAGCAGCCAGAGAGAAGTCTCTCAAATGGATGCTCTCTGGTGGAACTTTGCCCACTGGGCACAAGTCTGCCCTGCAGCCCAGACATGTCCATCCTCAGAGGACAGCGCTGACTACATTCCTAGTATCCAGGTCCTCTGGGCTCTTTCAACAACATCAATGTTTGCTGAATGGACTTAGATGCTAGGTACTTATCTTAAAGCAGAAAGAGGAGAGGAGGAGGAAAGGGAAAAGGGAGGGGGGAGGAGCCGCTGCTGCCCTTGGAGGGGGTAAGGGGCTGCGGAGGGAAATGGGTCACAGTCACTACCTCACAGTACTCATGGCCGGTAGCAGAAGGATACCAACAGCATCAGCTTGTCCCAGCACCTCTGGCTGGATGACCCGGACCATAAAGCCAGGAAGACACTCCCTCTCCATCCTCAAACACAGTGATAGGTCTTCCTTAAATATCCTTTGATGTGGTTTATAGGACTTTGAAAAGACTGCTCACAGGAAGGAAATCTAAGCACAAGATCAGACCAGAGGGCTAAGGGAGCCTTAAAGAGATAGCCTCAGGACAACCAGCAGAGGTCCTTGATCATGGATCCATCAGACTGAACATCCTGAACTCACTTTCTTCAGCTGGTCTTTTGACCTTGGGCAAGGCGCATTCCCTTTGCAGTCCTACAAATGAGGGTAGAGGACTGGATTGGTGGCTTTTATCAGCAATACATCCATATGTTGTCCAAGTTTTGTTTTATCTGGAACCCCAGTGTATAAAATAAGAGGGGGCTTTTCATACTGAATCAGAGCAGCAAAGCACAAAGCCCTCTGGGAACCCAGTTGGAAAACTGCCGGGGGTGGGAGACCCTTCCAGAGTGCGTACATCCTCCTGCCGTGTACCCTGACGACAGGAGGGAATCACCATTGATTCGGTGTTCTCTTCCACTGTGCTTGGGGACCCACATATCATGTTGTGGAAACTCCTGCAACAGCAACATGTGGTTAATTAGCTGAGGAACTGAGGCCTGTTGTAATCAGGGCTTTGAACTGGGATCTACTGGCAGGATGCAGAACTGGATTTTAACCATGGATTTTCTTGATTCCAAACACAATATTCCAGCCCCACCCCCAGTCCCACCTCATAAAATGTCCTTTTACTAATGAAGAATACTGGACTGAATCGATCATTTCCTTGCATCATAAGTACAAATATATGTACAAATATAAATAGAAGAATAAGTTTAAAGGCTATAACTTCCCTACAGTGGAGATGCAGCCGGTTTTCAGTTTATTTACACTAGTTAATATTCTATAATGGGTATCGTTCATGTGAAACAGGAATTGTTGATTAAAATCGGTGTTAATAATTCATGTTGGGTTTATGTCATGAATTAGGGACAGGGCTGCAAGAATCCTTGACGTTTTTAAGTTGCTCTAAATCCCACCAACCTCCGCTGCCATAGGGTAGCTGTAGACCTGAGGGACAATTCCCGTGGGCATATAAGTCATTGGGATTCTCAGTTCTTCAGGGTGTGGTTGTTTGAGAAGGCAGCATCATGTTATAGCAACCCCTCCCAACGTCACACATCTTTTCCATATCCCCACCCCCGGTTGCCCCCTATGTGTGGCATGCTAAGAAAACTAAAATGGTTGCGTGATTCCGGTTGAGGACCTATAGAGAAGGTCCACCAGGCAAGCAGTAGGCTCCAGAGCCCCACCCTGAGGTCCTCCAGAGGAGGCGAGCAGATTCAAAGATCGCAGGACTACTTCAGGAAAGAAAATATCACCAAAGGCAAGGGAAGCTTTAGTCAGGCATGAGGCGTGGCAAGGCGTGCCAGTGGCTGCCCTGCGTTATTGATGCCAGCCGCACCACAGAAATCGAAATATTTTACATGCTACCTGAAGGTACAGCGCAAACCCCCAGCAGTTGGCAACTGCTGTCGGAGAGACCTTTGTGGAATATCTTGATCGGCTTGGGAGGGAAAGACAGAAGGCGGCTGGGAGGCAATGGCAAGGACTTTAAAGGAGGCTCCCCTGGACCGCTTTGAAGATCAGACAAGAAGGGCAGGAGAAGGGAGCGGTGCCAAGCCGTGGAATGTGGCACTGCACCGTCAAAGAGTGTTAACAGCCCTTCTTTCTTAGACAAAGAAAATGCCGGGCACATGTTCCTCACCCAGGTCTCCCTAGATGAATTTCGGTGGCAGGTCCCCTGAGCTGGTGGTAAATCAATGACCCAGGTAGGAAAGGTGGGAGGAGAGGACCTTGAGAACGAAAGTCCCCATCGCACACCCCCAAGGACTTCACATAGGCCTCACCCCAGATGACTCCGCTCTCCTGCACCGCCTGGAAGGTGTCACTGCCACCGCCCTGGGAGGGGGCTGTCTGTCACTTGGAAATTTCCCCGTGCATTCCTAGAGATGCCTGCCCCTGTCTCAAACCCCTGCAAAGACAGCAGGCTAAAGGGATGCAGCAGGCTACTCCAAGATGCATTCCAGTCTATTTGTCGCCTGCCTTCGCCTGTGTCGGTGTGAGAAACCTAAAAAAGGAGTATTTCCCCCCCAACTCCATTGAAAGCCCCACCTCCATCGGCTACTCATCTGGGCGATGACCCCTCCAGACAGCGCCCCACGCTGCTCGTCTGGACTGTCATTTTCACTCGACAAAGCACGGCGGCAGGCGAGAGCCCCGGGCATGAGAGACGCTCGCTCGGGGCACCCACTCGGGGCCTCTGCAAACCCGCCCCACCCGGGATGGAACAAAGCAACTGGGGCCAGGCGAGACTCATCGCCCGGCCCCGGCGACTCCATCGGCGCGCGTGGGGATCCACACCCCGGGCCCCCTGCAAGGCGCCGCCCGCGCCCGCGGCCACCCGTGGGCCAGGAGCGCCGCGCGTCCTCGCCGCCTCGCGCTCCCCGCGGCCCCAGGCAGCTACTGTACCTGCTAAATTTAGAGGCCGCCGGGTATTAATAGCGCGAGCGACCCGTGGCCGGAGGCTCGCAGGGGCGCGCGGCCCTAGGGGAGCTGGGGACGGAGGGACGGGAAGAAGGGGCGCGGAGAGGCCACTTACACCACCAGCCTGGAGATGATCCACGACACCATGGCGGGGCCGGGCGGGCGGGCGCTGGCGCGGCCCGGGCTGCTGCGCTGCGGCCGGTGCTGCGCTCCCGACGCGTCTGTCCGTCCGCGCACCGCCGCCGCCGCCAGACTGAGCGCGCCCGCCCGGCCCGGCCCCGCGTTCGCGCGTCGGCGCAGCCGCGGCACGTTCCGCCGGCCGCCCCAGCCCCCCGGGGCTCGCGGGCCCGCGGCGATTGGGCGGTTGGCGACGAGGGCACCCGCGCGACCCGCCCCTGCTCAGCGCGTCCCAGCCCCAGGGCCGCAGCCAGGGCGGATCCTCCTCCGCCCGCGGCGGCGTGGAAGCTTTCCGTGCGGTGGCCCAGTGGGCTGGGCCTCCGAACCCCCGGGGAGGGCTTCCCTGCCCTCAGTATTACGGTGGGGAAACTGAGGTCCTGATCTGGACTTTGAAATCCTGCCTACACCTGTCTGGATAAGATTCTGTCCTCTAAAATGCGACAGCCTCGGGAGAAACCTGCCGACTTCAATTGGCACTTCATAAGTCCTCGGTACAGCATCTCAGCAAGTGTCTGCCTGGTTACAGTTCTAGGGTCCCTACAGGATCACGTCCTGCCAGCAAACCCGGCACCACCGGTCCCCACGTGTTCCTTTAGTTCTTTCTACTGCAGCTCTCTCTGTCTCTGTCTCTGTCTCTGTCTCTCTCTCCCCCCTCCCCTCGTGTGTGTGCGCGTGTGTGTAGTCAGGCATGGCCCCAAGGACCTTAACCGGCTGAGCTGTCTCATAGACCCCACCCCTTGGACTTTTCTATGTCCATACATATACCTGTCTTGGTTTGATTCACCTTCAAGCCTCAGCTGATGGGCTATGAGATCTGACCATCACTTGCCCTACGGTCCAGCAGCATTTGCAAAGCCATATGGCAGCTTGGGCAGAAGGGAAACTGCATTCAGTATAAACATAGGATTTATCTTGATCACTGAATTTTATGATGTTCCTTTAAATTCTGCAGCCCAGCTGAGTGACTTGCTTTTCTCACCCTGATGATGAACCTGCACCAACTTCATTCAGTATCACTGGAAAGCCTGGGTCCTTTATTCCTAGATTCTGCTGCTCCCTCCCTCCAATAGCTTAGATCCTGGTGACCTGTTTTTCTTTGCTGATATTCAATTGTGTAAAATTCAGTGCCCATATGAGAAATTTTGTAGAGACCTAGCTTGCAGCTTTCTCTAAAGGAACTCTGTCCAAGATGGCTTCCTGCAGAGGCAAGGTGACTTTGGACATTGGCTGAAAGAAACTGGAAATCTAGTGCTGTCAAATGTGGTAGAATGTGCACCTATAATTCCAGTGTGTGGGAAGTAGAAACAGGAGCTGGGACTAATATCCTAAGACCAGTCTCAACTTCCTCCCTCCAAAACCCAGGCACAGTAGTTCAGACTATAACCCTAGCTTCAGGAGGTAGAAACAGGAAGATGAGTTCAAAATCATTCTTGGCTACTTAGGGAGTTCGAGACTAGCCTGGGTTACATGATGACATGATGGACAAGTCTCCCCTCCCCCCATCTCATGTGCATGTACATACAAACAGAAAACACTTTCTGACAACATAGGGGCTATAAGAGAACTGTCTTCTGTGACGAGGGGTCTCAAAGAACCCATAGAATACCTGTAATCCAGGAGGTTTTAACACACTGTTGAAATCCTGTTTGGAGGCTGGTTGTTTCCCTTTTGGGCAGTTGTGAACCTCAAGACCCCAAACCACTTACAGAAGCCTCACACTCCAGGCCACTGTACACCTAGGTATGAGACAAGCAGAGTGCTCCTGTGTTCCAGCACCCACCGAAATCATTCAAATTAGGAAATCATAAACCTGCCTTGCCTCGCCTTC
>JAMJFZ010001195.1:860000-1012500 GCA_026225945.1 Cricetomys ansorgei | reverse complement strand
GCCACGCACATGTTTAAGAGTCTACAAGGCTGACTGACTTAGTAGAACTTTGTGATTGTAGAGAATTGGAATGTTCCAGGTCTGTAGACAAATGATCTTGTGCTATTTTTATTCATTTGAATAGCCATTCCTTGCTGTGATGGCTGTTCTTGGTTGTCAGCTTGACCACATCTGGAATAAACTAAAATCCAAATGGCTGGACACACCTGTGAGGGATTTCTTTTCTTAAATCACTTAAAGTGGAAAGACCCACTTCCAATCCAGATCTTCGAGGTGGGAAGAGTCATCTTAATCTAGATCCTTTAAAGTGGAGAGATGCACCTTTAAACTGGCCAAACCTTCAGCTAGCAGCCTATATAAAGGACACTGAAGAAGGAAGCTTGTCTCTCTCTGTCTGCTTGCTCTCACTCTTGCCAGCAAGTCCATTCCTTCACTGGCATTAGAGCATACTTCTTCGGGATTCTGGCGTGTATACTACAGACCAGCTGAGACATCCAGCCTTGTAGACTGAACAACTATTGGATTCTTGGACCTTCTGTTGGTAGATAGTCATTGTCAAACTAGCTGGACCACAGCCTATAAGCCATTCTAATAATCTCTCTCTCTCTCTCTAGTATGTGTGTGTGATATATATATATATATATATATATATATATATATATATATATATATATATATTTCTATAAGTTCTGTTCCACTAGAGAATTCCCACCACCATGTCTGGCAAATATCACTTCACGTGTCAGGTAAAACCTACTGTTAACAGACCATTGGCTGCCACTAACCCCAAAAGCTACAGTCATCATCAGATAGCAACTGACACCTGTTTATCTGATTGATGTTACCATTATGTTATTGAAAAATAACTTGATTTATGACTTTTTTGTCCTATAACTACAAAAACTTAATGAATCCATTTCTACATTGGAGCATATCATTCACCCTTCTCTCTCTCTCTCTCTCTCTCTCTCTCTCTCTCTCTCTCTCTCCTCTCTCTCTCCCTTCCTCCCTCCCTTCCTTCCTATCTTTCCTGCCACCTCTCCTGAGTCTCTCGAACAGAGTCGTCACAGTGAAGGCCCCAGGTCACTTCCTGGGGGTTCTGTAAGTAGGTGAGCATTCTCCTCAGTGTCAACATGTAATTTTGTTCTGGCATCTCTACCATCTCAACCTTGAGGGTATAAGTAACCTGTGATCTTAATGCCTTTGATCCCAATCAACTGATTTGATCTAACTACAATTAATAAGATATTGGCCTTGAGGAGTCTAGTCCTCTCTTATTAGTAAAGTACCTTAAATCCCTTCCTTTGGTTACTGGGGTTCCCTCAGAGCAAGTGTTGGCCTCATGGTACACTAGTCACCTCTCTGTCTATCACTTCGTAAATGTGACATCTAAGGGATGCAATTAATGTTTAAAAAGTGGCCTGAAGTAACAGTGCACGCTGATAACAGTGATGTCCTCCTGAGCGGGTCACTCTGCAGCTGATGACATCATTCCCATAGTCACACATGTCTACTGCTGTAAACCCAATCTTGATGCCACCCCCACTCTTTCATGTCCACAGAAGTCTCAATTTGAAAAGTTATTTCCATGTTATTTCCTCATGTAATTCTTCCTGGGTAGAGATCAATGAAATGGGCTATTTATGAGATCCAACTTTCTAAGATCTGACTGAATAACTCCTATTTTTGTGAGCCCAAAACCTTTGATCCCTGATTTTCTGTGAACTTGAAGTAGCGATGTTTCAGATCCAACACAGCCGAGAGCTTCTTAATGCATGAACTGAACTGGTTTTTGCTTAGACATCCTTCAAGGTTTTTTCGTCTACACTGGTACGGCTTTTTGCTCAGAATCATGCTGCCCTGTGGGAAGCCACAGTGGGTGGGGCCTGGTCCAGAGATACAGTGGAGGAAAGGATAGGAGAAATAAGCTTAGCCTTGAGCCCTGACCCTGGCCAGGGTATCTCAGGAACACACCCAGCTGCAGGATAGACACTCCTGTTTCCAGGATCCTGACTGAGCATCTCAAGAGCTCAGTCAACCTCCTCCTGTAGGTGACCCTAACACAACCTTCAAAGCCAATAACTGGTCTCTTTGTCCCTGGCTCAGCCTTTCTGAGTTCAGAAGACTGTGCAACCTTTGGCACCATCTTTCACAGGGCACGCTGAGTTCCAGTCTGGGAGAATGAGACTGCCATATCAAGTAAACAGCTGTTCACAGTTCATTGGCATGAACATGGGTACCAAGTGCCTCTCAGTTCTTAAGACCAGGTAAAACAAGCATTTTGGAGTCTCTACCAGGAAGATTGGAGGGTAAGAATACCTACTCCAAAGCAGCCAGTAGATAGAGCGATCTATACTCCCCAAACACTTTGCTAATGTTCTTTATGATGGAGAGAACAGAGGTTCGTGGAAGATCCTGCATGGACAGTGACCAGTGGGCTATTCCTTCTATTTGTGTCACCCAGAGGTGTCTGAACAGGAAGGTGAGTGTGACACGGACTGAGACTTGATCAACATTCTTCAGTATTCCACCTCATGTTATAACCTACCGTTGGGGCTTCCCACTTCAGAATACCTGTGGATGTTGGTCTTGTCATAATGAAGTGCTGCTGTAGGGTTCTGTTTTCTTTGGTTGTTCTCTGTTCCCTTATAGATGCCACACATGTGTTCATTTATAGTTATGCCCCACCTGTTTCCAGAAAGGATTCAAGACAGCAGGGTAATCTTTCCACAGACACACCCCAGATTCTTGTAACAGAGCCTAGATCAGATGGGGCCCTTCTCAGGGCCCTGGCAGGATTCAGTCAACAGAAGGGGTGGGTCAGAGATGGCCTTGCACTGTTGACAGAGGCAGAGCTGCCACGGTGTCCTTTGGCAAGGTTTAGCAGAGGAAGACAGAAGTTGGTACCACAGACCTTTGACCTCATTGGCCCATTCCCTAATGTGGATTGTCAACAGCTGCTTCTTCAGCCTTTTCGTCTTTGCAGGACCTCTCCTCGGGTGACTGGCTGCCGTCTCCTGTCTTCCAATGAAGGAGTTGGAACCTGTCATGGTCACTATGCTATTGAAGTGAAAAGGCACCATAATCAAGGTGACTGAAAGAAGAAAGTATTTAACCAGGACTTGCTTACAGTTTCAGAGGCTGAGCCCATGACCATCCATCACGGTGGCAAGCAGGGCGGAAGGCAGGCATGGTACTGGAGCAGTAGCTGACAGCTTATCCGTCATCCCCAAGTTGTCAGGAGAGAGAGAGAGAGAGAGGGAGAGAGAGAGAGAGAGAGAGAGAGAGGGCAAACTCTGGGAGTTGTGTGGCCTCTTAAAACTTCAAAGCCCACTCCCAGTGACACACCTCCTCCAACATGGTCAAATCCCCTAATTTTTCCCAAAATGTTCCACCAACCAAGGACCGAGCATTCAAACGTATGAACCTATGGGGCACTCTCATTCAAACCTCCACAGAACCTGTGGTGAAGCCCAGTGTGCTCTCGGGAGGCTGGTACAGCAGCGGGGTGGACCTCTGGGGTCAGCACATCTAACCGAAGCCTGGCTCTGGCATTTACTATCCACATTATTGCTGCAGACGCTTCTTTCCAGTTACAGCTATAATGCTGTTTTGTGCATTGTTGGGTGAAGGGCTGCCCAGGTCTTGGCGTTTCGTATTGTCTGCAGGTGTTGGCTTTATGTAAAATATGTTTGATTCCCCATGATCTGCACATGTGATCAGTAGAACACCTGAGGAGCTTAGGTATCAATAAAAACCCCTGAGATGAGATGCTCAGGGTCCCACTGTCCAGGATGGCACTTGTCATGACGGTGGTTCCCTCTGCTGAGGTCTGGCAGGGTTTACATTTACGAACAGGCTTCCTTGTCTACTTTGCTGTAGGAATACCACTCCATGTTATGACTATGCCTAAGCTCCAACATACGGATCCTTTATGTGCCTTAGTTTACCAACATGTAGAGAGAGAACATTATTATATGCTTCAGAAAGTAGTTAGGAGAAGTAAGAAAATCACTAAGTGCTTGGGCAATGCACTTCAAAACCACAAAGAGATACCCCACCTGCTCAAAGAGTTTAGAATGGCTAACGGTAAAAGGGGTTGGCAGTACTAAGAGCTGTACGAGCAAGGGGCACCTGGAACCCTCATGCATTGTTAATGGCAGTGGGACCATTTGCAAAACAGAGTGGCAATTCCTCGTTACTTAAAATATGTGCATCAAATGCGGAAATTGGAGGAAATACAAATACATATAAAAAAAAGAAATTGTGCTTACTCCAGCAGCACTCACTACTCTTGGGCATTTACCTCAGAGGAAGACAACCATGTAACTGTATAAAGACTTATGCACGGATGTGCAAGGTCACATTGTGTGTAAAGACCAAATGGGCTATAGCAGGTCAGCTTGTCACAATCTAGTCACCTTGGAAGACGGTCTCAGCAAAGAGCTGTCCAGATCAGGCTGTCCAGTGGACATATCCATGGGGGTTGCCTTGATTGTATTAGTTGACAGAGGAAGACTCCCCCCTCTAAAAGTGGGCAGCAGCATTCCCTAGGTATAGGTTCTAAATTGTATAAAAAGGGAGAAAGTAAGCTGAACGCAAGCATTGACACATCCAGTCTTTCTCTATTTGAATGAGAACGGCCCTCATAGGTTCATCTATTTGAATGTTTGGTCCTCAGTGGGTGGAACTATTTGGGAAGGATTAGGGAGGGGGTGTGGCCTTGTTGGAGGAGGTGTGTCACTGGGAGTTTCAAAAGACTTGTACCATTTGAGTCTTTATCTCATGCCTGTGTCTCAAAGATGTGAGCTCTTAGCTGTTGATCCGTTACCATTCCTCCCTGCCTGCTGATGTTCCCCACCGTGATGGCCGTGGATTCGCGCTCCGAAACTGTAAGCCCCAAATAAACTCTTCTACAGGTTGCCTTGATCATGGAGTCTTAGCACAGCAGTAGAAAAGCAGCTACTGCATTGCCCTTGTGCATGGATGTGACTGGCTGCTCCTAGTCCCCGCTACCCTGACTTCCCCACAACGATAGACTGTAACCTGGAATTGCGAGCTAAAAAAGGAACAAACGAACGAACGAAAACCCCTTCTTTATCCCCGACGTTCTTTTATGGGTCGCCTCATCATAGTATCAGATGAAATAGAGCAGTTAGTGAATAAAGAAAATGTGGTGTGTCCATACCGTAGAGCAGTTCTCAGCAATAGAAAGAGTGAATTGTGTCATTCATGCCACACTGTGAATGAGCCTTAAAAGGTTTAGAATGAGGCAGAGAACAACAAGAGAACACACAATGCTTGATTCCACGTCCCTGAAACTCTAAGAAAGACAAACCTAACTAGAAGGATGAGAAGCTCATGGGTGTTTTGGATGGAGAGAGAAATTGAGAAAGGTCACAAGAAAACTTTCTAAATGACGGAAATCTGTACCTCAGCTGCGGTGGACGTCACATGCTACGTATGTGCATTGTTTAAAACCAACAAACTATTCATTTGAAATCGCATGACCTTTTTTTGTTTTTTGGGACAGGATCTCATGTAACCCAGGCTGGGCTCAAACTTTCCTCGTAGCCTAGAATGACCTTGAGCTTCTGAACCTTTGGAGTTCTAGGATTATAGGTGCGAGCCACTAGCTCACGTTGTGTGCGTAGGGGCTGGAGAGATGGGTCAGCAGTAGGAACACCTGAGAACCGAGTTCCCATACAGCACTGTGTATACTGCCTTTCTTGTTTGGAAGCCATGTTTGCTGGCTAGTTTAATTAGTGATAGAAAGGGGTGGGCCCAGCCCATGGTGAGTGGCGCCATTCCCGGGCAGGTGATCCTGGGTTCTATGGGAAATAAGCTGAGCAAGGCAGTAAACCGTGGCCTCTGCATGTTGTGGGATACTTTATTATTATGCGCTGTTTGGGTTTTGATACCTTGTAGCTGGGAAGCCAGATGCCTTGCAGCCGCAGGCCTCGCTTCCTACCTAGTCACACCCTTGTGCTAGCCTTGAGATCTGAACAGATAGACAATTGAAGGTGACCGGTCACGAGCAGGTGAGGAGATCATGAGCAAAGACTCTGATCACCCCCAGCCTAGCTTCATTGTGTTGTAATGAAGGCCTAAAAGATAGAGGGGGTGGGAGAAAAGTTAAAAGGGCTAAGGCAGGAGGAAGGAGGCAGTCTTTTAGGGAAAGAAAGATGAAGACTCTGCCTAGCTGCCTGGGTATAAAATTCCCTGAGATTTGACATGGTTTGTGATTAATAAAGAGCGTTGGAAAATTCAACGATGGACTCTCCGTTAAGCGCCATAATGTTATTTTAACATCTGCATAAGCTCCTGCCTCCAGGTTCCTGCCCTGCTTCCTTCCTCTGATGATGAACCATGATGTGGAACCATAAGCTGAATAAATTCCTTCTTTCCCACGCTGCTTTGCTCATGGTGTTTCACTGCAGCAATAGAAACCCTGAGTAAGACACCATGAGATTGCCACAGCCAGCGATGCCCTCAAAGACTGCCTGCACAGCACCAGAGGGGCCATCTCCCCAGTTTCTGGCTCACTAAATCAGGGGCCTCAGCAAATCCCAGCGGAGGTGACTTTTCTTCTGTCCCCAACACCATGCAATCCCAGTTTGTGCCCAGGGTTTCCTATGACTTATGGGATGGAACCCTGGGCTCATTGAATCAAGGTGCTTCCTCTTGTTTGTTCTCAGACCCTCAGAGCAGCACCCGTCTCCCCACTAAGCCAATAAAGCAAAATCCTCATCGGCATCACAGTTGCAAGGGCACGCTCAGAGGGATCCACAACCAAACACTGCTTCTCACATTCACAACTGAAGTACCGAGAGGCAGCCTGCTGGCTTGAGGTGTTCCTTTGGGATCCTGGAGATAACCGCAGGAAATGCTTAGTGGGATCAGAGCAGGGTGCTCAGTCTGTGGGTGACAACCCCTTTGGGGGTCCGATGACCCTTTCACAAGGGTCACGGGGGTTACAGGGGTCACCTAAGACCCTCTGCATATCAGATATTTACATTACCATTCATAACAGAAGCAAAATCACATTTACGAAGTAGCAACAAAAATGATTTTATGATGGGGGTTCACCACAACATGAGGAACTGTGTTAAGAGGGATAGCGTTAGGAAGGTTGAGGACCGTAGGATCAGAAGGATCTAAGAAGTGCTTCTTTTCTGAGCTCTGTGGCTCTTTTGCTCTTTGTGTTGGTAATCTGCCTATTGTGAAGACCCCAGACCCTAGTGCAGAAGTAGTACGCAGTGTTTTCTCAGATTGAGAAGACCATGGCGCGTCTTGTGGAAATCAGCTGCATCCGGCCGCGTGCTATCAGTATAGAGTTCATTGTTAATGTATCAAGAATGTATGCTAAGCAAGGTGTCTTTAAAAAGAAACAGTCTAACTGTTCTGATGGGAGATGCATTCTAGAGTGAGATACTTGTGCACTTCCATCAGACAACTGGACTATGGAAACAATGGCCCCCCCAGATTAGCATTTTTCCAGGAATCCCCTTTTGGAGTAAGGGTTGAGTCCTGATGAAACAGGGAGAAACTTGGTTCCCAGGAAGAGATTTACACAGTTCTAACAACAGTGCAGACCACCTTGCAGGACAGACCTGAGCAAAGACAATCATGGGTCAGTGATGGGCAGGACCACCCTGCCCAGGACTGCTTGTCCCCAGTTTAAACCCAAACTTCAATGACTATTCCAACAGACGTCTTGGGGGGGAGGGGTCAGTGGGCCTCTTTGTCTGTTCCTCTTCCCAATGCAGATATTGGATACACCTCCTTTTTCAACCTTTCTCCATTACCTTTCCTTTGTTGGCATATTGGAGATGGGTGGCTGAGTCTAGCTTGTTGGCACTGCCAGAGCACAGGCTTTGCCCTTAACACCTATGGTGAAGCCGGGCAGTGGGGTGCACCCCTTTATCCCAGTGCCCCAGAAGCAGAGGCAGGAGGATCTCTGTGAGTTTGAGGCCTACAGAGTGATTTCCAGGACAGCCAGAGCGAACCCTTTCTGGGAAAACAAAAACAAAAGCAAATAAACTAACGTACAAAACAAACAAAAATTAAAAAAACAAAACAAAAAACAAACCACCAACAACAAAAACAAAAAAACAACCAACCAACCAAATAAACAAACAAACAAACAAAACCCTCTGGTGAAACACACAGAATAAATAAATAAAAATATAAAAACTTAAAAAAGGAGCCCAACTCTAAGCTTGTTGGATGAATGAATAAATTCTTGATCAGTTGATGAAAACGTGGTGCCCAGAAGCTCACAGGAACTAACATCCGTGTTTCCCCCGGGAGCGAAGACTCAGGTGTCAGCGATTCTCTGCCTTTTTAGTGACTTCCTGGAACTAGGTGCTGGACAGGAACAGAAGGAGCACAGACTGTACTTTGTTCGTTTATTATGTTTGCTTTCTGTCTCTCCCACCATAATGGGAGCTTATAAAGACAGACTTTTGCCCTCCTTTTCTTCCTCTGCTTATTACTGAGTCCCTGGTACAGGACAGAGCTCCGTAAGTCAGTAAGGGAAGACTGGAGCCTGAGAACTGGGCTATAATCCCAGAACTTGGGAGGTGCAGGCAGGAGGATTTGGAGTTCCAGGCTAGCATGAGCTACGTAATGAGTCCAAGGGAAGCCTGGGCTACATAGTAAGAACTAAAGAAAACAGGTTCCAATCCACAGTAGGTGCTTTTCAGTAAGTGGATTTAATGTTGTTTCCCCGTGCTGCGCAAAGCAGAAGCTCCCTCCTAGCACTGTTCCTGGCTCCGCTTAGTGTCTGGAAGAGTCTCCTCTTACCTCCTGGGCCTCATACACATCTTACAAAACCACCAACCCTGTTTTCTTCTCTAGAGATTTTGTTCGTGTAACAGGTGGCATGTAACAGGTGCAATGGCTTGTGTTTCATTATCCCCCTTTCAATTGCATCAGGCTAAGGCATCCTATCCAGACTCAGCTCACTTACTGGCTTCACGGCCCTGTAGTAGGCATGTGGCAGGGGTTCCATACAAGCTTGCTGAATGAACGAATAAGTTAGTGAGATGAGCCAGGAGTCAATCTCTCATAACATGCCCTCTTTCCTAGCAGCGGGCTGCCCCACCTATATCAACCAAGGTAAATATATCAAACCCAAACTACAAGTCTTCTCAGCCTTGGCCACACCCCCACCCCATATGTGTGTGTTTAGAGGCTAAACATCAACTAGGAGCCGATCATTCTGTGTCATCCTTTGTGTGTGTGTGTGACAAGTTCTCTCACTTGCCTGGAAGTCACCCAGTAAGCTTGATTGTCTGGCCAGTGAGCCCGGGGACTCACCTGTCTCTGCCTCCTCCGCCCTGGGCCGTTTCAAACATGGTCACAGTTTTGTGACTAAGCTAGCTCAGGTTCCAAAATTTACAGTTTATTATTAATATTAATTCTTCTGGGACTTTTTCTTGGACAATGTAGGGGTTTTAATTTTTTTCTTTCTTTCTTTCTTTCTTTCTTTCTTTCTTTCTTTCTTTCTTTCTTTCTTTCTTTTTCTTCATTTTTGTTTTTCAAGACAGGGTTTCTCTGTTGTAACTCTGGCTGTCCTGGAACTCACTCTGTAGACTAGGCTGGACTTGAACTCACAGAGATCGCCTGCCTCTGCCTCCTGAGTGCTGGGATTAAAGGCGTGTGCCACCATTGCTCAGCTTAAATTTTTTTTTTCTTTAATTGCATTTATTTGCTTGTCAAGAGGAGGAAAGGGGCCATGTATGCACGTGGAGGCAGAGGAAAACTTACGCACAACTCTTTTGATAGGGATCCTGGGAGTCAAATTCAGGTCCAGGTATTTGCAGCCAAGCACTTTACCAACCGGGCAGTCTCCCCAGCCTTCTGGTGTCCTTCAAGAGGGTCTGTGGAAATAATGGTGAGCATCTCATTCATTTTTTTTCCACTAAACCACACTGCTGTCCAGAGCACTCTTCTTCCCGAAGGGCCCAGGACGTTGGGTAGATTTCATGGGCAGGGCCCTGATAAGAAGCAGAAAGGAAGTTCACTTCCCATGAACGCCATTGTCCAGTGGACTCGGCTGAGACATCCGGAAGAGCAAATAGGTCCCCTCCAAATGTGAGTGGAGCGTTGACTGTCCATGCCAGAGTCCCCTGCTTCATGCCTCCGATTCCAAGAGACAAACCTCAGGCTGGGGCCAGTGGAAGGATGCCAAGGCACTGGCTGCCAAGCCAGACAACCCGAGTGCCATTGCTGAAATCCCTGTGGTGGAAAGAGAACTGACACCCGTGAGCTGGCTTCTGACCACACGCACATGTGCCCCCTGTGCTCCCCGTGGCAAACAAACAAAGAAAACTCTAAACTTCAGGAAACACGGTATTCCAAGGAAAAGCCTCAGACGAATTAATATTAATGAGTAGATTTTGGAATCTGAGCTAGCTTAGCCACAAAATTATGAATACTCACAAGGTGGTTCATAAGATAAAACTAGCCCAGGTGAAATCAGGCACACCAGCTGTAAAGCAGGGAAGACATAAAGGAGATGCTTGTGAAATTTCAGCCCCTTCCCTGTTACTGCATGCTTAAATGTGAAATGCATTATATCTTGCTCGCTCGCTTGCTCGCTCGCTCGCTCATCTCTGCTTGTCTCCACTTAATAAACTTACTAACTTTGCCTCACTCTGACTCCCCTGAAGCTCTTTTTTGTGGCATAGCCAAGCATCTGACTTGACCTGAATGGAGGTCCCTAAGGGGATCAGGAGACTCCTATGGCTGTGGGCAGCAGTCCTGGGCAGTGCCCCCCACCGCTGCTGACACTGGGGCAGCTGGGTGTGTGAAACTTGAAATTCAGTCTTCCATGGTTGGCTTAAGTTTCAGTTTGCCTTTTCTGAATGACAGACAGATCTAGTAGTAGTAGTAGTAATAGTAGTAGTAGTAGTAATAGTAGTAGTAATAGTAATAGTAGTAGTAGTAGTGATAGTAATAGTAGTAGTAGTAGTTTTTTTCTACAGTAGTTATATTAATTCAGAATTGACCCTCCCACCATCACCTTCTCCATAAGCAGAGGACAGTAACGTGAAAGCTAGTGAATGCAACTCACGAGTGGCTGTGGTGAGTGCCGGGTGGCATGGGGGAGCCGTGCCACTTGGATTGAGAGGGGGAAGCATTTACATCCAGAAACCGGGCAGTAAGAAAAGGCCTCTTTATCTGTCCTCGTGCTCTCGTTAAAGTGGATCGCCATCTGTACAACCGACTCCAAAGACACAGTGGTTGCTGTCTAAGCCCTTCAGAGGTCTGCTGTGGATACAGAAATTCCCTTCCCCGTGGAGACTGTGATGCCCACAGAAGTTCCTAGCCACCAGAAATCTCTGATAAATAGCCACAAGGCAGCTGCCTGCTCCAGCCTGGATCTGGGATCTCGGGAGCAGGCACCCGTGGGATCTGGAACACAGGAGGCTGCCGTTGAAGGAGCTTTCCACACCTTGCCAACCCTCTCAACTTTGTGTAAGTATGCAAACACACATTCTGAGGAGGGCTCTATAGCCTTCTTGGGTCACCTGCTGATGTCATTGCAGCCAAAATGTCTCTCTCTCTCTCTCTCTCTCTCTCTGCGTGTGTGTGTGTGTGTGTGTGTCTAATATGTCTGTGGTGTTTGCATATTTGTGCATTTGTGGGGGAGGGGCGGAGTCCAGGTTCAGAGGCCAGAGGAGGACACCTGAGGAGCTCACTGGTTTTTGGCTAGGCTGGCTGTCCAGTGAGCTCTAGCAATCTCCCTGCCCCCATCCCCCACAGCGTGAGGGTTATAGGTGCACACAGACATAACCAAATTTTACGTGGGTTCTGAAGATCTGATCTAGATCCTACTGCTTGAGCAGCACTGAATTAATGCAAAACACTGTGCTGGTGGGCCTGTTAACACACCTGGCTTCTTCTTTCCGGTCCGACCATCCTCTCTTGCAGAGAGCCTCTCTCGATCCCGGGCTCCTGTTGTGCTCCTTCCTGTCCATCCTTCTAACACCCTTGTTCCTGTCCCACCAGACTAGAAGGATCTAAGACATTGATGGGCTCCCTGGAGTAGGAATAATACGAGTATCACACAGATAACTGAAGCACTAGGTGCTTAATTTGTTCCGTGAAGGCGTGCCTACTGAGGAAATAGGCAGATTGCTGGAGTTTGAGGTCAGCCTGGACCGCATAGGGAATCCCAGGCCAGTCTGGGAGATAGAGTGAGACTCTTAAAACAAACAGCCAAAACGTACAAACAAATTAAAAAACAAAACAAAACAGTACTATGTACTAAAGAGCAGCAGTGAATGTGTGTTGTTTCCCTCCCCCCAGCTAGGAAAAGAATCTGACAAACGTAAGTACGCTGCTTGGCTAGAGGGCACAACACTGAAACGGGGTCTGTCTGGGGAAACACTTGCAAGAAGCAGAGGGGCCACCACTATAAACCTCAACTGCACAACCTCACCATGAACACCCGGGGCTTAAACCGAGACGAACCTCCAAACGTCAACCAAGCGCTGTATTGCATGGTCTGAATGCTTGTGTCTCCACGGTTCACATATTGAAGTCTAGCCCTCAAAGGATGACCCCTTGCAGTAGGGTTGGGTGATGGGTGTCCTTTAAAAAGAAGCCTAGGGGAATAGCACTCCTCTCCTCCCACCCTCCTCAGGGTGGGACAGTAAGGAAGCTGCAGCCAAGAGCCAGGAGCCATGACTGAGAAGGTTTCAACCCTCAGACAAAGGATCTGATGGCCCTAGATCATGGACTCCAAAGCCTCTGGATCTGTGAAAAATCCCTGTTGTTGATAGTATTTAGTTATAGCAGCTAAAGGCTCAGCCATTAAAGGCTAGGCTCACAACCAAAAACAGTTATAGCAGCTGAAGCAGACTAAGACACGCACCTTACGGAATTTAAGCCTCTATATCTGGCTTTGGTGAAGTTTTAAAATATCCCTGCATAATGTTCATCATTTTCTCAAAAATTATTAGGAGACCTTCGGGACCGTGAGAAAGTATCTCGAGTCGGGGTCAAGCTTCTCAACTGCAGCGAGCTGTGCTACTTCATTCTCTACGCTGTGCGCTGCCCCCACGTTCGCCCTTCCTCACCATTGATACAATTAGGTTGGTTAGAAGGCGGTGTCTGAGCCTGACGAAGATGCTCTACTTGAGAGAGAAAGCGTGTTTGTTTGAACCCAAGTCCGTTCTCGGCCTTGTAGTCGGCGTTATCTCTCTCCCTTCCAAGAGGCTCAAACAGTAGCAAACACGGCACATGGGAGGTAAGGCAGAGAGGAGATCGCGTCCCAGCAAATCCTGCCTTCTGGGAACCTCGGATGTCTGCTGATTTGGAAACAATTTTGTTGAGCCGGAAAAGAGCTCTTCCTGGGTAAGACTGGGCCCTTGTCTTCCTAAGGAGAGGACTGGCTGGAGAGCGGTCATCATGGCGGAGCACTGGCCTAGCATAGGGTAGTCCTGAGTTCTATCCCTCAACACTGGAAGGAGGAGGGGAAGGAAGAAATGAAGAGAAGGAGGGAAGGAAAAGGAAAAGGAAAAGGAAAGAAAAAGAGGGCACATAGAGGCAAGCACAGAAAGAATGCCCGGGCACGGTGGGGGCATAAAATGGAGTCACGCACCTCTGAGCAACAGCGATTGCCTGAAGCAGAGGAGGGGCTGAGAGCTGGTTCAGCCTCTAAGAGGACTGGCTGGGCCTGTGTAACACCTGAGTTCAGTTCCCAGCGCTCAGATCATAGCGCTCGAACCCCTGTGACACCAGCTCCATGGCAGCCGATGGCACCTGAACACACGCGCACATGCGCAGGCGTTTCTGGGGTTTCAGCCTCTGGAACTGTGGAGAACAAATTGCTTTTCCTTTCTTTCTCTTACTTTTTTTTCTCTATTTCTTCTTTTTTGTTGTTTTTGTTTTTTGAGATAGGGTTTCTCTGCTGTAACTCTGTCTGTCCCGGAACTCACTCTGTAGACCAGGCTGGTCTTGAACTCACAGAAACCCACCTGCCTCTGCCTCCTGAGCACCTGAGCTAAAGGTGTGCGCCACCACACCTAGTTTTTATGTGGTACTGGGAATTGAATCTAGGGCCTGGTATGTGCTGGGTTAGCACCCTACCAACTGAGCTACACCCCCAGCTCCTTTCTGGTGTTTTTGAGACAGGATTTCACTATATAACCAAAGCTAGCCTCAAAAATTTAGAATATATGTAATTTATTCAATAAATATATTTTTCATATAACATACAAATTAAGTGTAAATAGCAATTTAAATAATATTAATTATATCATATAACATAAACGTTATGCATAAGTATCCACAGCAAGTATATATTTCTTTTTCACATATATAGCATATAAATTTCTATGGTATTTATATACTTTCCATCCAATAACCAGGTACTATTATTTCAACAATGTGATCTTCTGGATCAAACAGGAATGGGAAGAGAAGAGGGGGGGCAATAGAGGGAATACAGAGAGGGGCAGCTAAATGAAAGGCCATTTGAGGGGTCATATGGAAACCTAATACAGCAGAAGCTTCCTAAGTTATATGCATATATGAAGGTGATCTAAATGAAATTACCAAATAATACGGAGACAGAGCCCCAGCTGGACATCTCTAGGCACCAAAAGAAGTTTCCGGTGCTGTCAATGGGTAGCATCTCATTGAGTTCTCGGCTAAGGGCACCCGTGGGAACCTACAAACAAGACAGCTGTTGTCAAGACTGTAGGTTGCTCTCCGCAAACTGACAGTAAGGCCCATTGCTGAAGACAACACCTGCACAACTCTTTGAACATAGAGAATTTGACCGGTGCCTACCTGGAGCCTTCGTCCCTATGGGCTAGTGTTAATGGTACTGAAAGGTACTCTGCACACTACCAAAGGAAAAAGGTAAACACCAACCCAGCCATGAACCCTTTGATCTACAATGGCGACCTGCCTGCAACACACACTCACTGGTGCAATAGTGGCAGGAAGCTTGTGGGAGTGGCCAACCAATATTGAATTTGAGTTGAGGCTCACTCCACGAGATGGAACCCAAACCCACTGCTGCTTGGGTGGCCAAGAATCAGAGACTAGATAGGTCAGGGACCTAGGGGGAAACCAAATACTACTGTCCTGCTAAAGGAACAAAGCTATAAAATGACTGCTGACAACATTCTGCCATACTCATGATCCACGCCTTGCTCAGCCATCATCAGAGAAGCTTCCTCCTGCAGCAGATGGGAACAAATAGAGACCCGCAGCAGACAGTAGGCAGAGAGTGAGAGGTCTTGGAACACTCAGCCCTAACAGGGTTGTCTCCATCAAATGCCTTCCCCCAGGCTCAGGGAACGCTGCAGAAGAGGAGACAGAAGGAGTGTAAGAGCCAGAGGGATGGAGGACGCTGAGGGGTCAAGGCCTTCTAGACTCAACAGGGCTGGTGCACTGTGAACTCACAGAGCCTGGGGCAGCAGCACGGGCCTGCCCAGGTCTGCACCAGACGCGGGCCTAGAGCTGAGAGGAGACAGGGACACACCTGTCCCTAACCCAGAAGCTATCTTCAGATGACAGCCACTTGCAAATGAAAACTTAGTTTTCTGCAAGAGAGTCTCGCTGGGGAACAAAGCACTCGTAAGGGCAGGTCCCACGCACACAGTAGGTGGGCAGCACAAAATGAACTAAATGGAGGTTCTTTGTCTCATCATGTTAAGTCAGGGCGCTTTAAAAAGGCTTCACAGGTTCGTTGTGTGTATTATGGCTCCTGGTTTTGTATTTCTATGGGATTCCTGTGTGGGGACTGTGTGTATCTCTGCGTCTATACGCATGTCTGGTGCTTTTCCTTTGGTTCTTTTTCTTCTTTTCTTTTCTGGTTGTTTTGTCCTATTCTGAGTTGTTTGTTTCGTTTTGTCTTATCTTATTATACTGTCTTTAATTTTACTCTCATTCCCTCGATGCCTGATTGTTTTCTGAGAGACAGAAAGGGTGTGGATCCTGATGGGGGGAGGTGGGGAGGACCTGGGAGGAATAAAGGAAGGGGAAACCATAATCAGAATATGTTGTATGAAAAAAATCTACTTTCAAAAGAGTCTGCGTCAAGTAAATCTGGGCTATGGTAATTCTCCTTTGTGTGTCGCTCAGGCTGCCTAACTTGCGTGGAGTCCTAGGTCCACACCACTGAATAAACTTGGCAGAGTGGCCCACGCTTGGAATCCCAGCACTTGAGAGGTGCAGGCAGAAGGATCAGAACTTCAAGGTCATCCTCCATTATACAGAATTCAAGGCCAGTCTGGACTATAAAACTGTCTCAACAACAATGAGAACAATAACGATACAGTGAAGGCTGGGCTTGGTGGCACAGGCCTTTAATCCCGATATTTGGGAGTCAGAGCCAGGCAGATCTCTATGAGTTGGAGGAAGGCTACGCGCTAAGAGCCTGCTGTGGAAGTTTATTTTCAGTTATGTTTGAAATTGTTTTATGCACTGTTGGGTGAGGTGCTATCCTAGGTCTTGGCGTTTTGTACTGTCTGCAGGTGCTGGATTTCTGTGGGATGTTTGATTGTTTATGATCTGCACGTGCTTTCAGTAGAGCACCTGAGGAGTTCTGAAAAAATAAAACACCTGAGCGTAGATGCCGGGGTTCCACTGTCCGGGATAGCACTGGCCAGAACGGTGGGTCCCTCTGCTGAGGTCTGGCAGAGTTTGCATGTTTGAGAATGCCTTCTTGTCTTCTTTGGTGAGCTGCCACAGCAGTGTACCACTACAAGAGCCCATCTCAAAAACAAAGCAAAATACATCTGTACAAGAGATTGAGCATATGAGAGGGTAAACACAAAGAAGTGTATGATGTACACGTATTAAAATGTCATAACGAAGCGCTTCATTCTGCACAATTTATGTATACTTCGACATTTTATTTAATTTTGTATTTGCAAACGTGTGCAGGTCAGAGGACAATCTGTGGGCGATTCAGCTCTCTCCTTCCACCATGTGGCTCCCAGGATTGAACTTAAGTTGTCAGGCTTGGTGGTAAGTGCCTTTCCCCTGTGAGTTTTCTTGCCAGCCCTTAACACATGCTTTGAAAAATAAATAAGACACAAGCTAGACGGGCATACCTGCAATCCCAGTACTTATAATGCCAAGTCAGGAGGATTGCCAAGAGTTTGAGGCCAACTTAGACTATATAGCTAGATAGTCTATATATAGATTGTTTAGACCAGGCTAGCCAGGAATACATAGGGAGAACCTATCTCAGAAAAAAGAGCCAAAAATGTGTGTGTGTGTGTGTGTGTGTGTGTGTGTGAGCACAGAAAGATGGTTCAGTGGGAGCATACTCCTGAAAGTTATCATCTGATTACACACACACCATGGAACATGCCCTCTCTACTCCACAAAATAAATAAACAAATGTAGTAATTTTTTAAATAAATAAAATAGTTAAAGTACATTCTGTTTAGAAAGCCACAGACACAGGGAAAGGCAGTGGGAGAATGCCCCATGGTTTTCTCAGCCAAAGGTTCCTGGTTGCTGGGGCAGATGTCGGCAGGCAGCTCCTGACTCCAGGTCTCTCCTTGGAGTGCAGAGTCAAAACTTTCTTGAGCCACCTTGTTGCTACAACTGTGTCTCGGATTATGTTTGAAGAGCAATTCTGCTTTCAGCGTCATCCCTTCTGCCCTGTGGGGTGGACACGTGTGTCACCTCTCAGAACCCAGCTGTTCTTTGGGGATAATGAGCCTTCTAGTGTTCTGTGAACATCAAGGGGTGTAGGCTCCAATCTGGGAAAGGAAAGGAGTCCTGGAGGGGCCAGACTGACTAGGAGCCAAACCATGACTCTGACCTGTTGGGTACAGTGTCTGACCCACACGTCCTGTCCCAGACATGTTAGGGTGTTTCCTATTTATCTTTGTTTTTCCTCTATATATTGTTTTTTTCTTTTCTACTCTCTTCACCCCCCTCCAAACATGCGTGATCATAACCCAGGAATACGGGTACACGGTGCACTGTGGACATGGTTACGTGAGATTTTTTTTCATTAGTTACAGAACAAAGAAAGTCATAAAGCAAAGCGTTTACCAAACACACATGGGGAACACAGGTGGTGCTGTCTTAGGCTTTAGGTGCTGTCTGATGATAGTCTTAGGATTTGTAGAAGTCACTGGTCTGTTAAGAATGTATTTAGAGGCTACAGGGATGCTCAGTGTTGTTTGCTATTCTTTCAGAGGACCAGAGTTCAGTCTCCAGCATCCAGCTGTGTTCCCCACGTGTGTGACCGTGTCCAGTGCACCATGTGTCAGTATCCCTGGGTCATGATCGCTCGTATTTGGTTAAGAAGGGACTGTCTCTCACTCCCCATAGGGAGTGCAGCATTTTGCAGTGACAGCAGCATTGATCAGGAGTTCATGAACTGTTGGAAACTCAGCGTTAACACACCTCACTGTGCTCTGAGCTGCATCTCAGGCAGGCATGCTGAGGGGAGAGAGTCACTACCCCTCTCTCTGCTAAACTGTCAGAAAGAATGGGTGAAGCCAAGGCCTGTGATCTGGATCTTAAAGGATGTGTGCGGTGCCCAGCAAGCAGAGCAGAGGGAATTTATTGTATAAGTAACCAATAAATAATTAATAAATAAGTTATTTATTAATGTATTACTTTGTTAGGGGCAGATCGAAGGAGACCCCCGAGAAATCACCAGGACTCGAGATCGATGTGAAAGCAGGAGGTTTATTTCCAACGTGTTGGGGTCTGCTCCCACAGATTCCTCAAGCCAGGCAGGTGGGAGTGACCCTCAGCACACTCCAAGCATGCTTTATATATGCTTTCCAAAGGCAGAGCCCAGCAACAGAGCACCAGGCGCATTCTATGGGCTACACAGTCATGGGGGTACGGACCCTCAAACTGATTGGTGCTGGCACACAGCAAGGTTGCGGGCTCCTAGAAAATGCAAGCTCAGGGATTTAGTCAATGCGGGTGGGGGAGACTCCCAGCCCAAGGCCATCAGTCAGCAGTCCATATCTTGTTCGTGTCCCAGAAACTGTCTTTTTTATCTTAGTTCCGGAAACTGTTCTGAGTCACCTTGCCCCTGACTTGCCTACAGAGTTTTGTGCTCTCAGAAGCCTGACTAAAGTTTGGCTGCTTTGTTCTTGTCCTTACAACTTAATAGCAATCCAACTGTCTTATGCTGAAAGAGTAGAATGAGCCAATACCGGTGAGCTCCTTTATTTAAGGGACAAATCGGACAGCCTTGTTCCCTGGCGGCTCTCGGTGATAACAGGAAAGGGAAAACAAATGATCCGTGCTAGCTCACAGGGTTGCTAACCATACAAGGGGACCGTTAGCTCTAAGGCCACTGGTTTCCAGTGGTGGCAAAATGCAGATCATGTTGCTATGCAGATTCTCCTCCTGAAGTGGGGTGGGGCAGGGGAGATAGCAACTGGGAGGGGAGAAGAGGTGGTGGAGGGACATCACTGGACTTGGTAGGAGTTTAACAGGCAGCTTCTTGAAAGAGAAAGGAGCTATAGTTTAAAGCGACCAGTACTTTATTTCCTAAACTACATGCCAATGAGGCTTAGAAACCTGAAAACCTAAGAGAAGTTTTAAGTTAAACTTCTGATTATTTAAAACAGCAACATAGTGAGGATGGAGAGACGACTCAGTTGTTTCTTACAGAGGACCCGAGTTCAGCCTCAGCACCCAGCCTCTGGGTGGCTCGAAACCACTTGTGCCTCCGGCTTCGTGGGGATTCAGTGCTTCTGGCCTCCAAGGATACCTACGTTCTCTCTCACACACACTTAAAAATAATAAAAATAAATTTTAAAAAATCCAACAATCTGAAATACAGTCTGTTTGGGGCTGGTCCAGACGGACTTGAGAAGTCAGGTGATGTCATCCCCTAGCAAGCTCTTCCCTGAGCTCAGGGAGCAGACAGGGTCCAAGCAGAAGAGAGGTTTGAATAAAAAGACTAATAGAAAGAATTAAACACGGTTAGACTGGGAATATACCTCCCTGGTAGAATGCTTGTGTATCACAGATGAGGCTCTGGGCTCAGCTTCCAGCACTGCAAACCAATGAACAAATCGTGCATTGGAGTGACGAGGAATTGTATGTAAGAAGCAAAGAGAATGCTAACGAGTGTAGAAATGACACAGCCCACGGGCGGCCATGGCAGTAAGAAGGAAGAGGTACTGAGCTCTGTGCTCAGGGGACTTGCTGGACATCTGCCAGGGTGAGCTGCTCAGGGGAGGCGTTCGCGGAGACACTTCTCTGTAACCTGTCACAGTGGGATTCTGGGGGAAGTTGGTGACCTCCGGGTGCAACCGCAGCCTGGACAGGAGAAGCCGGAACCTATTAAAAAGGAAGTAGCTTGGAACCAAGCAGCCGTGTAAAGACTCTCTAGCGCCCCTGTTGACAAACCTTGGTGCTACAGGAAAGAGGAAGCAAAGATGTCAGGCCGACTTTCACAGAGCAGGCAAAGACTGGCAAATTCCGAGGTGAAGAAGGATGGATCAGTAAAGGTCACAGCATGAAACTACATTCGAGTGTCCAGAACACTCAAGGTGACGGAACAACAAGTGGAGCAAATCTGAAATTATTTTAGATACTGTGATGAAAAGCTGACCCAAAGCAACTTAGGAAAGAAAGGGTTTATCTCGGTTTACAATTCCGGAGGGAGAGTCCATTATGGTGGGGAAGCGTGGTAACAGCCTGGGAAAGCGCTGTGGCCAGTGCAGGAAACTGTCGGATCACACAGGAAAGAGGGAGAAGAGGGGGGAAGGGAGATGGGGGGCAGAACTATAAATTCTCAAAGCTGTACTTCGTCCAGCAAGGCTCCATCATAACATCCCCAAAGAGCATCACCAGCTGGGGCCTGTGGGGTCATTTCTCATCCAAGACACAACAGCACGGGACTCGTGTTACCACTAAGAAATAATTTAAACTCATTTTTTAGTATCATTGTGGCAGGCACAGACTTGCCTGGTGGGAACCCAGCTTTGCATGTATCTGAGACTTCCTGGAAATTCATAATATTTGGCCTAGGAGTTCCACTATCAGGAACCTAAGATAAGTGGGTATGAACAATTGTTCGTTGCCTTTATTTGTAAGTCAGGAAAAAAAGTATATTTAAAAGTCTGGCACTGGAGCTGGGTAGTGGTGGCACATGCTTTTAATTCCGGCACTGGGGAGTCAGGGGCAGGTGGATCTCTGACTTCAATAATCCTAGCACTAATGAGGTGGCGACAGTAGGATCAGGGTTCAAGATCATTCTTGGAAATATAGTGAGTTCGAAGCCAGCCTAGGCTACAAGAAATCTGTCTCAAGTAAATAAACATCCTCCAATAGAAAGATTAAAGGGTGGTGGCGGCGGCTGGAAGATGACTAGGCAGGTAAATGGCAGAGCAAAACATACAACTCCCACAAACTACTTTATGGCCTCTACACATATGCTGTAGCCCTCAGGCGCGTGCACGGGCACGCACACACACATGCACACACACGCACACACACGCACGCACCCCTAAACAATTAATGTCTGGAGCGTCCAGAGTATGTGCATGAGTGCACTTCCCAAGGAGGCCAGAAGAGGGTGCTGGAGCGCCAGGATCTGAAGTTACAGGTGGTCCAACCTTGCCTAGTGTGGCTCTGGGGACCCAGCTCAGCTTGTCTGGAAGAAAAGTAGGAATTCTTAACTACTGAGCCTCCCTATGGGCTCTTAAAATTATTTAAAAAATAAAAAAGAGTAAGAGGGTCCATTTATAATAAACAGAAGGATACAAAGATGGCATTTATATCTGGATAGTAATTAATTTTATTCTTTGCAGATTTTTATATTCTCCGTGCCTCTTAGACTGAGCATATGCTATCATTATAGTTAAAATAAAATGTAGAGAGCATTTGAAGGCATCTGCGCATCTGTGACACTAAATAGCAGGAGGAAAGGCTGACTTCATAGTTCCTTCTGGAAGCTTTGTATTCATGACCTGGTTTCTCTACAGGAGTATGGACCTCTAACTGCCTATGAGCAGTTCCACTAGGGCGGGGGTCTTCTGCCCACTTCATTTCCTCCTCTGGTATCTCTAGAATCTTCCCTTCCTTTGTGCTTGCCAGAGAACAAAACACACCGCCGGGTAAGAACAGCACCCTCATTTAAGCCCGTTCCTCGCAGCAGACAACAGTCTTTCCTAGTTATTTATGGAGCACAGCAGGGCCTGCTCCCCTTCCTCTAAGCCTCCCTCCCTGCTAGACATCCGAGGTTCACTCCTGCCCCACGCTTTCTCTGAATCCCTGCCAAGATGACATTCCTGTTCGCTCAGATTTTCAATCGCCAGGTCAGCTTTCCAGCGTCCTGGCTTCTGTTGCTATTTTAACAGGGTTCAGTTACAGTAAAGATATATGTGCTACAAACGATGCAATCTGATGTTTATACTAAATAATAAGATGGATACATCTGTATCTAACCCAGCAATGTCCTGTGTAATAAAAAGGAATTGGGCTTTTATAGAAGAGTCTTAATGAGTCACCACATGACCACGCGCTTCCTCTTTTCAAGAGACTGATGGGAGGCGTAGGAAAATGGGAAACGTAGGACAGATATCTCTGAGGAAATATTGGGAGAGGAATAATAATGGAGAAGTATTTTAAACTGTTAACCAATGTATGACCCTTTGTGCATGTGCACACAAGGATGTGAAAATTCTTCCTGGCCCACAAAGCAGGAAACAGGTGGAGAGGAAGCAAAAGCTTCAAATTTAAACATCCAGATTTGGGGACACGGTGCTGTTGGTAGAACACTTGCCCTGTGTGCATGAAGCCCTGGGTTCGGTTCCTAGCCCTGTATAAGCCAGACGTGGTAGCTCATGATTGTAACCACAGCACTCAAGAGGTAGAGGCAGGAGGATCACAAGTTCAAGGCCCTCCTCTACTACATAGCAAGTTTGAGGCCAGCCTGGGCTACAAGACACCCCATCTCACTGTAAAAAAAAAAAAAGATAAATCATCACACTTATCTCTGGACACCTTTAGACAACACAGAAAGTGGTAGTAAGTTGCTAAACACCCTTGTTTGTGCTTTCTCTCCAGAACTCTGGCACCTTGAAAGAGTGTCTCATGCCTATATGCCATGCAGTATCAGCAGCTGAGCGTGAGACCAGAGACATGGAAGTCCTGGTGAGATGAGGAAGGGACCCACCCCTCCTTCAACCCTGGACAGGCGTCAGATCGTCAAGGCATTATTAAAATTTGCAGTCTCTTACAGAGCTGCAGCCATGCAGCTTCACAAGTCTCAGTTGCAAGATTCAGTAACTTTTCTACTCCTGGCTTATGGTTCTAGAGGGTTCGAGTCCACTGAGGCGGAGCAAGGGCATGGTGGCAGGAAGAGCTGAGAGCTCACTGGAGGCAGGGTGCAGGGGGCACCCTGGGAATGGCACAACTCTTTGGAAACCTCAAAGCCTGCTCCGGCTGCTCCCGTGACACACCTACTCCAACAAAGTCACACCCCCTTATCCTTCCCAAACAATTCTGTGTTGTAGAAGTTTATTTTCAGTTGTGTTTAAAGTACTGTTTTGTATACTGTTGGGTGAGGGGCTGCCTAGGTCTTGGAGTTTTGTATTGTCTGCAGGTGTTGGATTTCTGTGGGGGATGTTTGATTGCTTATGATCTGCACCTGAGAAGGTCTGCATCAATAAAAACACCTGAGCTCAGAGGCTCAGGGTTCGACTGTCCAGTATGGCGCTGGCCAGGATGGTAGTTCCCTCTGCAGAGATCTGGAAGGGTTTATTCTGATGAAGATGCCTCCTTGTCTTCTTTGGTGAGCCACCACAGTAGCATGCTACTACCCTTCTACCAACTGAGGTTCAAGTGTTTAAACATATGAACTTATGGGGGGCATGTTCTCATTCAAACTACCAAAGCGTGCTTTTGGGGATTGTTCAGAAAAGGGTGACTTTTCCTTATCTTCTTTCTCTCTCTTTTCTAAGTATGTTTTCTTAACACTCTGGGTTTCCAGAACACTTTGTTTTGACTCCCTTACCCTGTCTCTTATGCTCCCCTTGCCATCATGTAGCTGACTACTGCCATGTGGCTGACCTCCAGGTTGGCTCAACTCAAACAGTGTGACCTTTCCCTTCTCTTCTCCATCTCCTCCTCCAGGTAGCTGCTGAGGATGAGAGCTAGCTGCCCTCTGTGGTTTTTCTTTGAAACTCTAATAAAATTGTCCTCAAGCTTTTAAAAATAATGGTTAAAAAACCTATTTGAATTAATGATAAATCTTTAGGTCTTGCTGTAAATGAAGGTTTCCTGATAGTCACAAAGATGGTGGGGCATGGCAACCTGGATCCCTATTTTGAAGCTGCCAGATTCTCTCTTGCTGCCCTGGTGGTCTTAAACAAAAGGACTAACAGTCTCATAGCCACCAAGACACCTTTATAGCAGTTTGTACTTTATGAATTTGTATAGAGGGAACTATACAATGATCACTGCTCGCTCTGGCTTCTGAGGGTACAGCCCCAGCCACGACTATTTCAAATGGCTGTCCCAGGTTTCGTAGCTCTCTTAAGCCTTTATGACCTTGTAGCTATTTTTGCCCAGCCCAGAGGGGGACCACTGCCCCTGGAGGGATTGCTGCAATGGGGACAAAGAGGGAAATTCACTCTTGGTCTAAATACCTATCTTCATGTGCCTGAAAGGTGTTCTGTGGCTGATGCAAATACTTTCCTGGATGTACAGGCAGGCTGCTGTGCTTGCTTGGTGAGAATCTTAAGTTTGTTTTTTATTTCTGCGATAAACAACAAGACCCAAAGCCACTTGAGGAGGAAAGTATTTCAGTCCATCATTACAACCCAGCGTGGGAGGGAACTTAAGGCAGGAACTCATGGGAAGAACTGAAGCAGAGGTCGTGGAGGAAGTACTGGCTTGCACCTAGTGGATTGCTCAATCTGCTTTCTTGTACCATCCAGGATCAGCCACGCAGTGATGACATTACCCACAGAGAGATAAAACCTTCCACATCAGTGATTATCAAAAAATACCACCACAGAATTGCTTACTGACCAATCTCACGAAGGCATTTTCTCAATTAAGATTCCCTCTACCCAGACACAGCCAGGTTTGTGTCGAGTCAATGAAACCTACCAACACAAGAAAATCGTAGGAGGTTGTGTATCGTGAGAAAATGCAGATATGGTACACGCACAGAAGACAGAAAGCGTACACAAGAGGCTGGATCTAGGGCTCAGTCAGTAAGAGTGCTTGCTGCACCAGCATATGAATGTGTGATCAAATACCCAGAACCATGGAAAAGCCAGGCGTAATCGTGTCCACGCCCATAGCTCTAGCACTGTGTGGGTGGAGATAGGAGAGTGGCTGGGTCTTGCTGATCACTGCTTTAGGTCCAGGTTCACTGACAGACCCTGTCTCAAAAGAAGAAGGTAGAGAGTATGGTGAGCAAGACACCTGACATATAGTCTCCTCCTCTGGCCTCTGAGAGTATGTACCTATACACACGCATGCATAGACACCACAGATGGACAGACAGACAGACAGACACACACACACACACACACACACACACACACGGACAAATCCACCCATGTATAGATCAACACTGGGCTTCTTCCTCTATCAAAATTTGACCTTAGTCTTTGAGACAGGGTCTCCCACTGGACTCACCTACAGTTTAGCGATCTGTGTATACCAGCTAGCCCTCGAGCTCGCGAGATTTTCCTATCTCTGATAGCCTCTGCTGCCTCTAATACCTTATCTATTTACTCCACACACATAACTCTTGGAACTTTAAACACGTGCCTCTTCGTCTGGCTTTTAAGTGGATACTAGACGTCCTACCCCTCAGTGGAACATTCTCATTTTAATTTTTAATCTCATGACCTATGACACCGAACATATTTGTCATGTGCAGATTTTCCTTAGATTTAGACCATTTCCTACTTTTAACTCAGGTTGCTCATTGTCACATTGCTAAGGGTTTAAAAGTGTTCTTTGTATAATTTAAATGATAATATGTTTTCTAATGGGATCTTGATGTGCCACACAGACTAGTGATCCTCCTGCCTCAGCCTCTTAGATGGAACTACAAGCATATACCGTTGCATCTAGTTTATCGGATGTATCTTTTGGGAATATTTTCTCCCAATTGTAGCCTATTCTCCCAACATTGTTTTTCACAGAGTATGTTTTTAAATATAATTTTAGTGAAATCCAGTTTATCAACTCTTTGTTTGGGGAACTGTGTCTTTAGTGTTGTGACTAAGTCATCAATATAATCAAGGTCACTAGAATTTTCTCCTTTGTTATCTCCTGGGAGTTTATACTTTTACACTTCACATCTAGATTGAATTCATTGTGAGTTAATTCTTGTGAAGACCACAAGTTCTGTCTGGATTAATTAATTTGTCCACAAGATTATCTTGGCTATATTATATCCGTTTTGCTTTTCCCCCAAAGATTGATTAACCGTCTTTATGTGGGTCTATTTCTGGGATCTCTAGTCTTTATTAGTCTCTTTTAGAGACTGCATTAGCCTATTTGTCTATTATTTTGCTAATACCTCACTGACGCCATTACTCCAGCTGCATAATCTTCTAGTTAAGTAGTGTCAGTCCTGCATCTTTCTTCGTGTTCTTGAATATTGTGTTTCGCTAGTCTTTTTGCCCCATAGTAAGTTATAATTAGTCATTATCTAAAGCTAACTTCCTGGGATTTGATTTGGGGCACAGGAGTTTAGAGGTCCAGCTGGAAAGAACTAATATCTTAATGATCCTGGGTTCTCCTATCCATGAACATAGAATACCACCCATTTAGTTCTTTGATGTCTTTCATCAGTTCTGTAGTTTTGCTCATGTAGCTGTGGTGTGTATTCTGATTGGTTTACATCTAAGTATTTCATTTGGGGGTAGTGCTAATATAAATGATAATGTAGCTTTAATTTTTGATTAATTTTGTTCATTAGTAATAGAGAAAAAGCCACTGGCTCTTTGAATAGTAACCTTGCGTCTTGCAACGTCGCTGCCGTCTGCTGTTAGTCCCACGAGGCGTTTTCTTTGCCTGTTTGGTGTTTCATTATGTCACTTGAAAACAAAGGTAATTTAATCCAGTCCTTCAGTATATATCTTATTCCATTTTCCCTTCCTCCTTCCCCCTTCTTTTCTGTCTTCTTTCAGTTTGTTGAGACAGGGTCTTACGTATTCCAGGCTGGCTTACACACACCACGTGGCAGAGGAAGACCATGGGTTCTTTGATCTCTGTCCCCGAGTGCTGAGATTCCAGGCTGCTTGTTTCCTTTTATATCGCATTAGGAGGGACATCTAATACAATATGAAAAGGAGTAGTGAGAGGAACATCCTTACCTTGTTGCCGATACTTAGAAAAGATGTTGCTAAGAGTGACGTATTGAGTAGGATGTCCTTTACCAAACTAAGAAAGTTCCCTTCTGCCTAATTGGCTGAGAGAGTTTAATCACAAGTGGGTGCTAAAATTTATCCAATATTTTTTAGTGCATCTGTTGATATAAGCATGAATTTATTAACTTTAGCAAAACTACAGAACTGATGAAAGACATCAAAGAACTAAATGATTGGTATTCTGTGTTCATGGATAGGAAAACCCAGGATCATTAAGATATTAGTTCTTTCCAGCTGGACCTCTAATGCTTGTGTGCCCCAAATCAATCATATTTATTTTTGTGTTTTATTTTAATAATTTTATCCTTTGAGAATTTCATCTAACACTTTTGATCTTATTTGTCCTCTCCTAATTACTCCCAGATATATCCCCTCATCCCTACTCGCCAACTTCAAGTTTTCTTTTCTTAAAGCCTATTGGGTGTCATTCACATTGCCCAAATACTACTAGGCATGGGACCAACCCTTGGAGAGCATGGTCAACCTACCTGGGTCACACTCTTAAAGAAAGTGACTCCCTTTCTCTTAGCCAATAGCTCCTCAGCTAAGGGTGGGGCTTCATGCCCCCTCCCCTATCCATGCTGACTTGAGCCTGCATAGGTCTTGTGCATGCTGTCAAAACTACTGTGAGTTCATATGTGCATGGCACTGTTGTGCCTGGACAACACTTTCTCTGTGATCAGCCACTGCCTCTGACTCTTTCAGTCTTCTTGCCCTTTTGTCTGTGAGGGTCTCTGAGCCTAGGAGGGAGGAGTATGAGATCAATGTCACCTTGAAGATGGAATCGTATCTTATTCTGTGCACATGGACCAGTTGTGAGCCTCTATGTTAATGGTCATCCTTGGCAAGAAGCGTCTCTGATGAAAGTTGAAAAATTCATTACTCTATGGGTATAGCAACAAGTCATTATGAGTCAGTTCAAGATGGAGCCCATACCTGCCTAGAGCGGTTTGAATGAGAACGGCCCCATAGTTTCACATATCGGAAGGCTTGGTCCCCAGATTGTGGGACTGTTTGCGAAGGATTAGAAGGTGTGTCCCTGCTGTCGGGAGTGTGTCACTGGGGGTGGGCTTTCAGGTTTCAGAATCCTAGGCCGCTCCCAGTCAGGCCTCTCTGACTAGTGCTTGTGAATTGAAATGCACATTCTTAGCTCCTGCTGCACTGCAGTGCCTGACTGCCTAACGCCATTCTTCCTGCCGTGACAGCCGCGGACGCTGATCCTTTGGAACCGTGAGGCCCACATTAAATGCTTTCTTTTATAAGTGGCCTTGGTTCTGGCGTCTCATCACAGCGATAGACTGAGACGAAGATACTGGGACCATTTTAGGGATCATGAGCCTGTGGCTAGATAAGTTACAGACCCCGGGGAGAACTTTGATCTCTTGAAACAGAACCTTGCTGTGTATGGCTGGCCAGTCTGAAACTCACTATGCAGACAGAGGGGCTTGGGGTTTAGCTTAATGGTGGAGTACTTGCATATCAGGTCCATGGCCCTAGGTTCCACTGCCTACACAAGAGTCAGAAAAAGACCAAGCTGGCCTTAAACTTGTAATGATCCTCGTGTGCCTGCCTCTCAAATACTGGGATTACAAGCATGTACACCATCCCCAACTCATTAGTAATTTTTTAATCTTAAGCAAGACTTACATACTTGGTGTGAACTGTACTTGGTCATAATATCCTCTGCTCTATCTTTGGTGGTTCGCTCAGAAGTTACACCGTGCTGATCTATTTCATAATATTGTTTGTTCAGTGCGCTTAAAACTTGTCAAGAATCCTTGCGTGGGTAATACTTATCTGTAGTTTTATTGGCTGTGTCTGGCTCTGTTACTAGACTAATGCTGACCACCACATAGTCCGAGTTTCAGTGTATTCCCCCTGCTTCTGCTTTCTGGAAGTCATTATAGACGATTGGCATAAATCTTTGTCCTTAAACATTTGGCGTAATCCACGTGTCTGCTTTTCTGTTGCTGTGATAAATGCCATGAACAGAAGCAACTCGAGGGAGAAAGGGGTTTATTTCGACTTACAGGCTCACTGAGGGAAGCCGGGGCAAGCCGGGCGGGACCCTGGAGGCAGGAATGGAAGCAGAGGTGGCGGACCGCCGCGGACTGCGGTGCTCCGCCGCGCACCCCGAGCTCCTTTCTTATACAGCGTGGTGGTTCCCGCGGCGGCATCAAGGAGTTACGATGACTCACCCTGGATTCAGTGAGGGCATTCTACTTACGAGCAGAGAGACCACCCGCCTCCCTATCGATGAGACCCCAGAGGGTTGTCTTGCCTGTTCCTTCTGCTCAGTACCTTTCTTTATTCCAGACAACATAGTTGTGGTGACAAGCTTGTCTTGGGAACAGTCGATAGGCCACCAGGAGGCAGCATGGCGCAAGGAGTCAGGGGAAGAGCTTGAGCTTGGATTCTGCACCTAAATTACCGGTGCTCTTGAGCTTCACCTCTCCCTCTTCTGCGGATAATAATATTCTGTGGATGATATCCGCCTGATAGGATTTTTGTGGGAAGCAGAGGAGAGAAATTGTAATATGAAGCACAGCTCCTAGATTAAAAGGAGAACAGGAACGTGTCTGCTTTTCTTATTTCACGTCATATATAATCCTGGATATATTCCCTAAAAACCTGATTTGGGGTAGTTTGATGTTTGAAGATTTTCTATGTTCCCAGAAGGAAGTGTTTGATTATGTGTGTGGATATGATTGGTCTGCACATATTCACACTCTTCCAACCTATGAGAGGAAGAATGCCAAATTAGGTCCGCTTATGGGTATGTAATGTATGCCTATGTACAGTTGCATGGCTGTATTGGAGATTTCAAGGAAATTATCAGTTAAATTTGATTCAGATAATTGTCTTCTATCAGTGTTTAATCCATTAGCAGGTCTTAAACCCTCACTGTTCTCACTGTAAATGTGATAAAGCGCAAATCAGTACAAGATATGTAAGCTTCTGCTTACAAGGATTTACCCATCAAGACTTCAACAACCACGAAACACACACAGAAATGTACTAAGGAGAAAGGAGGAAGGGATTTAGCCGCGGGTTCAACTGGATCCAGGTTTGTATTCTGTTAGGATTATTCCTGAACTATTTCTTAAAAGATTGCCCAGTGTAGAGTGGTCAGCCCTTGAAACTGTTTACACAAACAACAAACATGGACTCAGCTGGTTGTGTTTGTATGTATATTTGTGCACACACATACGTGTTTGTGTATGTAATAATCGTGACCAAAGTGAAAGAGGCTATCGACTTGAGAGTGGGGGGCACGGGAGGGGCTCGAGGGAGGGCCGTTGGGAGGGGCTGAATGATGTAGTTCTATTTACATTTTTTAAGTGAAAAAATTATTTTTAACTGCATGTGCGTGTGTGTGTGTGTCTATGTGAGTACAGTGTCTGCAGAGGTCATAAAAGGGCCAGATCCCCTGGAGATGAGTTGCAGTGGTTGTGAACTATTGGACTTGGGTGCTGGGAACCTAACTATCACCCTCTGCAAAAGCAGCATCCTCTCTTAACCATTGAGCCACCTCTCCATCTCCTCCCTGAAACTTTGTCTTTGTTAGGGTCTACGGTCGTACTCGACCAGAGCTGAACTCATCTGTCTTCTTGCTAGCTTCATCTCATAGACTGGCTCCATCATGGTGTAGGGGACCTGGCCATGGGAAGTTCCAGCTTTACATCTATATGATGTGCAACCAGAGAGACAGCAGGGCTCTTTTCCAAGTTCTGAGGAGGAAGATCCCACAGAAAAGTTCTGGCCAGGACTGTGGAACTCTGTCCTTCGAGCATGACACGGCCAGTCAGAGCAGCTGTGCTTGCTCACAGGCGACCCTCCCAAGCCTGGGCCCGTGAGACTGAGGACCGCATGATGTAGTGCATGAGGTCTAACCCTTCACCAAGGGTACATACAGGAAAGACTCTTCTTTCGTAGAATGGCTACCTATAAGTTACCCACACCCATGCAAACCACCTCTCACTCATGGTTCCATAACTAAACCCAGCTAGACTCATCGACTAAGCAAGCTAGACTTGGGTGGCATTGCTTCTTGGGTCTACTGTTGCTGCTCCATCTGGGCTAACGGCTGTCAGACCATGGCTCCCCAGGGAAACTAACGCAATGGCTGCACTGTGCTCCTGTGCCCACTCCTGGATGGATCAGCATGTTCTAGGAACGGACATCCCATTTGTGTTACCAACACTACCCCATGCTGGTGCCAGAAGGCAGGTACACAGAAGCAGGTGGAGGAGGCTTCTGTTAGAGGAACTACGAGGAACCAAACTGAACTTCATCGTAGAAGAAATACGTCAGTCAGCAAAAACAGTCAGCAAGCAAGTCAGTGGTTTTAGATAATTCTGTTTCGATGAGATCAGTATTATGCTGTCTTTTCCTAGTGAGAACAGTCTGCTTTCATTTTCTTATGTTCTTTTGGAATAGGACCTTGCCTGGCAATGCCTTTTGATAATATAAACAATCCAGATCCAGTTATTTTCCAGAAAGTTGCTGTGGTTTTACAGTTTAATGCATGTCCATGACGTGAACAATTATCTCATTTCCTTGATGGTAACCTTTTAAAGGGTCATATTAAGCCATGGTTTAGGACACAGAATTTAGGTCACCTTTCTTGTCTGCTCCACAGTACATAGGGGTTCTTTCATTATGTGACCACAAGTGCTTATAATTACTGGTATTGATATCTGCTGACATTAAGATATGGGCACCTAGCTCCCTGGTACAGTGTTTGCCTAGTCGTACAGGAACGACTCGATTTAGAACTGAGGTAACAGTCAGGAAATTCATTAGTGACACCTTCAAAGGGAGAATTCTGATACCCCAGGATCTGTCCTGACTTTTGTAATTTCTTGGTATAGGATCAGAAAGGACCCATGACCAAGGAGTGGTAGGGTGGGCACTGGATTTGATGCAATAGTGGTAGAGATGGGAAGGGGGGTGCTAACGTGTCCCAGCTGTGGAAGCAAGTGCCTTGAAGTAAAGGACACAGTGGGGGGGGCTGTTTACAGAGCTGAGACAAGGAGGTGAAAATGACTGGAGCAAAGAGTCTCCATCCGGATACAGTGGGGATAAAATGCTGAGATTTGTCATACTCTTGAGATAAAATAAAGCATAGGGAATAGTTTAGCAATCTGAGACTCCACTTGGTTTGGGCACTACCTCTTCTAAAAATAACACAGTTAGCAGCCTGAGACCCTTACCTGTGTGTCACACACACACACATACACACACACACACACCCCTCTGAAAATATTCCTAAGAACCTGTTAGCAGCCTAGGACCCACACCTGCATCAAGGTGAACATGCATGCCTCTTTCAACAACTGGAATCGATTTCTTCTACCCCTTAATGGCCATGCAATTTAGACAGATTTTAGTCTGTCACACTCTGCTTATTTCCAGGTAGAAGACTGGGAAGACTGATCTGACCTGAACTGTTTGGGGGTTCATGCTCAGTAAGGCAAATTTTATCCTCAAAGTGAGCTTTCAGAGAGCATCTTTTATTTATAATCTTATGCCTATGTATAATTTGGCGCACGTATGGTTAAAATCCAGTGCATTATGGGAAGGGACACGCACAGTAGAGAAATGATTATATAACTCGATTAAAAGAGAATACTTCAAACTGCACCACTTGGCTGTAATCCTTCATTCCTCCTCCTTCCACCTCCCAGTTTGAGGGATTACAGACTCTCATCACCATGCCAGGCCTAATTCCTTTTACAAAAGGAATGCTTCGTAACGAGCAGCACTGGACATAGGTATAAGGAGGAAGTGTCCAAATCCTAACCATTGTCTCAGACAGAGACACCATGGCTGTTGGTGATCTGACTCCTGACTGTGTCTGGCTCATGTCACTGGCCTGTTGGTGCTCTTTGCCTTGTAGAGGGTTGCCAGAGCAAACAGCTGGAGCAGAGGCGCTGCCTAGAGCCCATCAGGAGCACAAATAAGACTGAAGGGGAGAAGTAGCCTGTGGGGAAGTTTGTTAACTAGGAGCACCCCTAAGGAGCAGCATGTAAGCAAGGGTACGATTTCTGCCAAATGCCAGGGAAGGGAGCTCCCCATTAATCCCATGTTCTGGAGTTCTCCAGAGTAAAAGAACCAATAGTGTATGCGTATTTATGTATGTACAATGTATATCACTCTCATTATGTATAAATAAATATGTATATCCAATAATTTAACCCAGTAATTGAATATTATATATGTGGATATAATGTTCTATATATAGAACATTATATCCACATATATAATGTCCAATATATATATATATAATGTGTGTGTGTGTGTGTGTGTGTGTGTGTGAATTTTTTTAAAGCCAAGAAGTTATACCTCTGCTGTCTTCAAAATGAAGAACTAGGAAATCCTGTGGTATAATTCAGTAGAACCAAGCATCTCACAATATAAGTCCAACAGGCTAAGAACTACGGGTGGAGAGGAGAGGTGGAGGCCTGTGGTCCAAAGGCCAGGATAAGATAAGTCTCAGCTTGAGACAATTCTCTCATTCTCTGCCTTCCTATCTGGGCATTCAGTGGATTAGCCACTCATGTTGGTGACACACATCTTTTTTACTTAGTCTACTGATTAAGATGCTAAGCTTCTTCAGAAACCCCAGACATACCTCAAAATTATATTTAATTTGCCACTCAGGAAGACCTGCGTCTGTCCACCTGACACATAAACATAGGCGCCTGAAGAATCACGGATGACTAAAGGCTTCAAGGCGTGGGGACGCACACAGCAAGCCCTCCTGCCCACTCTCCCACTGGCTCCAGGGAAGCCCCCCTTTCCTTCCCATGGAAGCTGACGTTGCTGAATGCTGACTCCGGGCCCATTGTCTCTGCACAGTCACTGCCAAATTGAACATGATAGGAAAGGGTGCTTCACAGACGCTTCCCTCTTCGAGTGACATGTGCAGAGCTGCAGGTGGAGTTCTCAAGAGTGTGTGGTGTCGAGTTATTGGGGGAGGGGGAGGCCTGTTTTAAAATAAATATCCTATGCTTATTTTTCCTCTGAAATATTTCTAAAAATTTATGACCCTTTCATTTATTTTGTGTGCGGGTGTGTGCATCCCACAGCATGCATGCGGAGGTCATAAAACTACTGGTGGGGGTGGGTTCTCTCTGTCGACCGTGAAGATTGAACTCAGGTCATCAGCCTTGGGATCCAGCACCTTCACTGACTGAGCTATTTACTGACCCATGAATATCGCAATTTAAAATTATTTTTACTGTCTAAAACAATGGGTTTCGTTACGACATTTTCATACACATTTGCTTCCCCTACTACTGTTCCTTGTCCCCGCTCTCCCCGAGGAGGAGTTCTCTTTGGAACGTGTACTGAGTGACTTGCCTTGAGACCTGGCAGGAAGACCCCTACTCTAGGTTCCAGAGAAAACTTTTGACCACTAAGAGGCCTCTCTGGAGCTCTCCTAATTCACCATGGCCTTTCCATTATGGGCTGGGTTGGCCTAATCATCCTTTTTAAAAGTCTGTCATTGCTGGATTTGTTGGCTCCTTTCCAACTCGGTATAATTTGTGAATAACCAAGCGGTTCTATAAGCAGACAAGAGATATCAGTCACCGGTAATCAACGAAGAGACTATATTCTAAAGATATAATCTCCTGGAGAGATCTGGAGTTTCTGTTCTTTGTTTTTCAAGGGCTGTATGTGTGTGCTGTCATCAGAGCTTCTCAGGGGCAGGGAAGGAGCTTTCAAGGGAGCAGGGTATTACTTCTTTTCTTCCCTAATTTGGGCATAATTGCATCTGTCATGGCACAGGGAGGTCTGTTTCTCATGATTACAATGTCTCTGTCGCTTGATAAAATATGACCAATGCAACTTACAGAAGTAAGAGTTCTATTGGGGTTTATGGTTCCAGAAGTGGGGAGACATGGCAGCCAGTGGTAGGCAAGGCACCCAGAACAGGAAGCCGAGAGCTCGCCTGGTCAACCTCAAGCACAAAGCAAGTAGGGAGAAGGTACCAGGAAGCAGTGGCATGGGACTTTTAATCGAAGAGCTGCTCCCCTGCTGCCTCTAACAAGGATGTACCCCTAACCTTCCCAAACACTGCCGCCAACTGTTCAAAAGCCAGAGCCTATGAGGGACATTCATCATTCAAACCACAACACAAAGAGACTGCGATGAGGTCAAGGTGATCTGAAGTGTCAACATTCGGGTCGCGTCAATCTGTACAGAACTCCACCTTCTTGACTGGCAGTGTCTGACGTGCTTTTTGTCTAGATAGTGTCTCTCTTGTGCAACCCAGGCTGGCCTCAGACTTGCTGGGCACATGAGGATGAACTTGAACTTCCAATCCTCCTGCCTTCACCTGCTAAATGCTGTGATTACAGGTATGTGTCCCACCGTGCCCAGTCAGGGCTTTGTGTGTGCTAAGCTGGTACTCTGTCAACCACACTGTACCCCCACCCCCTGTGATGATCTGATAGTTGGCAGCTGCAGGCATGTGGTTAGCAGCAGCCAGTCTTTAACTTTTGCAAGCAAGCAGTAAAGACAACAGGCGATCAGCAATTCTGGTGACAGCTTATGGCTGCAGTCTACAGCTAGGGATGGTGACGGGAGAGAAGGACAACTATTAAGTTTGATGCTAAAACAATGTCAGAATTAGACAGTTACAGCCAATGCTGGAAGGAGCAACAAGAAATCTCATTTCTCCTTCCTGGCTCCTAAGTGTCCAGCTGGCTGCAGTAGGTGTGTACGGTCTGTGAGAGAAGTGAGGTTTGGAGTCACTGTGGGGGAAAAAAAACTGCCATGCACTAAGGACAATGATTAATAAATGAGACCTCATGAAACTGAAAAAGTTCTGTATGGCAAAGGACACTGCCATTCGGACAAAGTGGCAGCCGACAGAATGCGGAAAGATTTTTACCAATACACATCTGACAGAGGCTGATATCCAAAACATATAAAAACCAACCAACCAACCAACCAACCTGGTTATCAGGAAAACAAATAACCCAATTCACAAATGAGAAACAGATCTAGACAAAGAATCCTCAAAAGTAGAAAATTCAAACAGCTAAGAAACACTTTAAAAAGCGTTCAGTCATAGGGGAAATGCAAATCTAAATTACTTTGGGATTACATCTTATACCAATCAGATCAATAAAACAAGGGATAGCTCAAAGCAAATGACAGCTCACACTGGCAAGGATGTGGAGTCAGGGGAACCCTCATCCACTGCTGGTGGGAGTGCAAACTTGTACAGCCACTATAGAAATTAGTGTGGCAGTTTTTCAGGAAGCTGGGAATAGATCTGCCTCAAGATCCAGCTATACCACTCTTGGGCTTATACCCAAAGGACGCTCCATCCTACCACAGACACACTTGCTCAGCTATGCTCATTGCTGCTCTGTTCATAATAGCCAGAAATTGGAAGTAGCCTAGATGTGTGGATGTTATCTGTTAAGTCATTTGTAAGCAAACCACCGTCTGTACAACTACAAAGGCTAGGTGGAGAGTAAGGGGCTAGATGGGAGGACTGGATCTCCCAGGAAGGGGAAATAGAACAGATAGCTATGTGTGCATGGGAGGTGGGGAACGGGAACAGGATCTGCAGCAGTACACTACAATCTTCTACCCTCAACTTAGGGAAGGAGAAAGGAAAGACAGAGATCTTCACCTCTTCTACAAGTGGCCTTAATACAGAAAGAGAGAAAGGTAGAAATCTTCACAGCCTTTTTTTAGGCTCTCCTAAGCTTGAATCTCTCCAACCTTTGTTCTCTTAGGAATTATCACACTAACAACAGCAGCCCAACCAACCAACCACCAACCAACGCCCACACAGACTCTCGGAGCTTCAGACCTTTTATGCCTGAAGCCAAAAGTTCCCATAAACCCATGTGGCACGCAATCCCAAAGACAAGCTACACCTGCCAGAACCACTGCACCCAACCAAATTATAGCCACCTGCATCAAGCATTCCAATTCCAACTCGTAAACAACTCTACCACAGCTGGGGTGGGAATGCAAACCTCTAGTGACTAGTCAGCTAAACCAAAAAACTTTTCTTAACATGAAAATTCCAAGTGTTCCTCTACAAGGATCAAATAGAGAAGAGAAAGGAAGAGGGGGGCAAAGGAGGAAATACAGGCAGAGGCAGCTAAATGAAAGGCCATTTGAGGGGTCATATGGAAACCTAATACAGCAGAAGCTTCCTAAGTTATATGCATATATGAAGGTGATCTAAATGAAATCACCAAATAATACGGAGACAGAGCCCCAGCTGGACATCTCTAGGCACCAAAAGAAGTTTCCGGTACTGGCAATGGGTAGCATCTCATTGAGTTCTCGGCTAAGGGCACCCGTGGGAACCTACAAACAAGACAGCTGTTGTCAAGACTGTAGGTTGCTCTCCGCAAACTGACAGTAAGGCCCATTGCTGAAGACAACACCTGCACAACTCTTTGAACATAGAGAAGTTGAGCCGGTGCCTACCTGGAGCCTTCGTCCCTATGGGCTAGTGTTAATGGTACTGAAAGGTACTCTGCACACTACCAAAGGAAAAAGGTAAACACCAACCCAGCCATGAACCCTTTGATCTACAATGGCGACCTGCCTGCAACACACACTCACTGGTGCAATAGTGGCAGGAAGCTTGTGGGAGTGGCCAACCAATATTGAATTTGAGTTGAGGCTCACTCCACGAGATGGAACCCAAACCCACTGCTGCTTGGGTGGCCAAGAATCAGAGACTAGATAGGTCAGGGACCTAGGGGGAAACCAAATACTACTGTCCTGCTAAAGGAACAAAGCTATAAAATGACTGCTGGCAACATTCTGCCATACTCATGATCCACGCCTTGCTCAGCCATCATCAGAGAAGCTTCCTCCTGCAGCAGATGGGAACAAATAGAGACCTGCAGCAGACAGTAGGCAGAGAGTGAGAGGTCTTGGAACACTTCAGTCCTAAAAGGGTTGTCTCCATCAAATGTCTTCCCCCGGGGCTCAGAGAACGCTGCAGAAGAGGAGACAGAAGGAGTGTAGGAGCCAGAGGGATGGAGGATGCCGAGGGGTCAAGGCCTTCTAGACTCAACAGGGCTGGTGCACTGTGAACTCACAGAGTCTGGGGCAGCAGCACGGGCCTGCCCAGGTCTGCACCAGACGCGGGCCTAGAGCTGAGAGGAGACAGGGACACACCCGTCCCTAACCCAGAAGCTATCTTCAGATGACAGCCACTTGCAAATGAAAACTTAAGTCTTCTCCTCGGGAGTCTCCCTGGGCAGACCCCGTGCCCAGCAGTAGATGGCCAACACAGAACGAACTCAACAGCATCTCTGGAGCTTATTTGGCTCATGATGTTAAGTTTGAGGCTTTTAAAACCTTACAGGTCCTCTGCATATATGTTATGGCTTAAATTTCTGTGTTTGTATGGGATTCCTGGGTGGGGGTATGTGTGTTGTCTCTGCGTCTATAAAGCTTTTTCCTTTGGCTCTTTTCCTTGTTTGGTTATTTTTTCCTGTTCTGATTTGTTTGTTTGTTTTATTTTATTGTTTTTTATTATATTATTGTTCTTTAGATGCCTGTTTGTTTTCTTTGGAGAGACGGAAAGAGTGTGGATCCAAACTTAGGTCTCCACATTTGCACACCTGAGCCATCTGAGCCGTCTCCTGGGCCCTGTAGAGTTTTACAATCCTTTGGAGTATCAGTATTATCTTTAGAGAAAACTAGGAAAGATTCAGCTAGGCCTCTCCCCTTTCGCTTAAAGCCACACATTTGTGGGGTGAGACACAGAGGCTCTAAAATCAAAGCATTGGCTGTGCTATGCTCCCTCTGGAGAGTCTCTCTTCTGCTCCTACCTTCTAGAGCCTGCCTCATTTCCTTCAAATTCTATTTCCTCTTCCCCAGGTCCCTTCTCTGGTCCTTTCTCTAGCCTCATAGCTTTTGACTTTTCCCTGCTCTGAATAAGAATCTTGTTATTGTATCAGGGCCACCAGAACAACCCAGGGCAATCTCCTTATCTCAAAATCCTGCAGCATATCTGCAAACCCCCATGGGTGAGGTGATAATAACGTGTTCACATGCTCTATAAATGGTTCTAGAGAAGGCAAATAACAACCTATCTGATCCTTTGGAGTCTATTGGTTTATCCAGTAGAGAACAATAGCAAGATGGGAGCTCATTCATGAGAGGAAGGCCCACATGGAACAGACCTCCAGATTTTAAGATCAAGTCAAGTATTTTCATATTCCTTTTGTTTCCTTTCCACTTTCTGAACATTTCAGTCCTAAAGCTATCGGCAGGGACGGAGAACGTTGGGTTTCCACAAGGAAAACACTGCCTTTGTGGGATATTAATGCTGAAAGGAACAATAGCCCAGAATGGGGTGGAGGCAAAGCCCAAATGGGATAAGGACAAACACAAGTCACCCCAACATAGCGTACCACAGAGCCCAGGTTGGGTGATGATGAGGAAGAGTCTAGTGTGGTCTATTAGAAGCAAAGCCTAAGTAGGGTGAAGTGTGCATAGCCAGCGATGGGGGGACCAGGAGAGTGTCTTATATAGAAGTATGGTTTGGAATCAAATGTCAGAGACTACTTGTAACTCCAGCTCCAGGAAATCTAATGCCTTCTTTTCACACCTAGGGCTACCACACACACATCGTGGCATATACTCATACAGAGACACACCTGCACGTAAATAAAAACGTATCTTAGAAAAGTAATTTCACACACACACACACACACACACACACACACACACACACACGATAGATATATGTCTCCAAGCTCCAGCATGTACAATCAAGTAAACCCCCTGCCTCTGGTTGTCTGAGTTGACTTTTATTCCAAGAGATCAGAAGTTTCCCACAGCCTTTGACACTGCTGGCAATTAGGAATCTGTAATCTGCTTGAATCTTGATCCTTTAACGACCAAACAATTAGAATACAATATTGTTCCCTAAATCTGCTTCCCTTAAACAGGCTTGGAGTAAGTTGCTGGTGAAAATGTAAATGCCTTCTGCTGTTTCTGATAATACACGATTCACAAGGAGGCATAGGCCGTGCGTGCTAGACGGTCTGCCTCTGGTCTTTGTTTTCCAAGACTTCTCTGTTGAGAAATAATTTACATCTAGAGCTATTATAGAGCTCAAGTGAACAGTTTTATAAGTTTTTCAGATGCGTATATCCAAATATCTCACATGCCTTTCAAGAAACAGAACCCCTGGGCTCGGGCAATGGCCCAGTGGGTAGACTGTGCATCTGCAAGTGTAAGGACAGATCCCAGAACTCACGTAGCCACTGAGGTCTGTGTGCGTCATGTTCAATTTCACACACACACACAAATTTCCTTTCATTATACTTTGAGATATTGGAAACAGAAAACCTCTGCTGACTTATAGTTTGGCTTGATGGAACCAGAGAAGACAGCTCTCCACCCGATAAAGCTTCTTGATGTAATTTCTTTTCTACCCACAGGTTATACTACGTTTTGAGAAGCTTCATCACCAGAAAAGTACAAGCCACCACTTCAAGAGTATACTTTGGAAGGAACTAACGAACAGGCCAGTGCAACACCAGATTTCATCTTAATTTTTTTTTACAAAACCATTTAGGTCAGTTTATTATAAATGTATCTAAATCAATCACTTTTGCAACTTTCAGGGAAAGTTCAGCACCTCTTTTATGAGTTTTCTGAAAGTTTTTAAATGTATTTATTAAGTATGTATGTGCATGCATGAGAATGCATATGCACGTGTAGGCTAAAAAGTATCTCCTGGAAAGCAGTTCTCTCCTTCTACCATGCACACACCAGGGATTGAAGTCAGGAATTTAGGCTTGACAGCAGGTGGGTTTACCCACTGAACTGTCTCACAAGTCTCATAACAAGCTTTTTCTCTTTTAGTTGAGTTTGTCCAGATTCTTTGTTTGGGCATTTTCAAAATCTTCATCTTACTTTCATGTTTTGAAAGATGTGCTTGCTGAACGTAAATAGTTTACATTGACAGCTAATTTTTTCTCTTTCACCTGTAACAAGACCAGTGCTTTATCTTTGTCCTCTATTACTATCCCGATAAGATGCCAAACATGGCTTCAGTCATTGTTCCCCTGTATGTGAAGTGTCCTTTTGTAATCAGACAGGTTTTCTTTCAAGCTATTCTCTTTTCTGGTGATGCAGTTTATCTCTGGTGTTCCTACATGTCCTCTCCTATGGGACTAATCCACGCAGATATGAAACTCTGTGGCAGTGTTCTACTACCTCAAATTCATTCATTCATTCTTCCTTCCTTCCTTTCTTTTTTTCTTCCTTCCTTTCTTTCCTGTGTTCTCATGTATAATACCCAAATGCTTTATCACTGAGTTACATCTCCAGCCCTCTTTCTCTCCTCCTCCTCTTCCTCCTTCTCCCTTTTCTCTTCTCTTTCCCTTTCTTTCAGCTTAAGTAACTTTTAATGCTTCACATTTAAGTTCATTTATTTTTGTCTTGCCTTCCTTTAAATGAATTAATCTGTATTCATTGTGTTTCTATTGCTCTAATAAAACACCATGACTAAGACAGCTTAAAGCCAAGTTTATTTGGGGCTTACGGCTCCAGAAGGCTTTGAGTCCATGGCAGTGGGAGTGGAGATAACAGATGGCACAAGGCTGGAGCAGCAGGTGCGAACTCCTGTTCCAACAAACAAACAGCGGGCCCTAACTCTAAATGGCACAAGCCTTGTGAAACCTCAAAGCACACTAGCAGTGTCATACTTCTTCAACTAAGACCACACCTCCTAACTCTCCCCAAACAGCCACCAACTGAGGACTGAGTATTCAAATGCCAGAGGCTCTGGGACATCTCCTTCAAACCACCACAGCATGGCATGTGTCTTCTCATTACTAGCTTTCTCCTTGATTCTGTTATAGTTTTCACACCTTCAAAGGAAATTCTCAGATTGAAAGGGTTGATTAAAAACAAACAAACAACCCCCCCAAAAAAACAAAGGTGGGGAGAGTTTACATTGAAAATACAGAGCAAATTTTGGATAAGAAACCAAGCAAGTCTGTATTTTGAAAAATCTCTGTGGCCAACCTATCATAGGTTATCAGTTGGAGGTGGTGGTAGCCACAGCATGGAGAAGGTGGAGAAGGTAGCTTAATCCAGGTGGGTGGCAGCAGAGATGGAGCGAGAGCATGTGAGTAACCAAAGGCCGATGTGGGTCTCTATGGGCATTGTGAGCACTTTGGACTTAAGTCTGAACCAGATGAGAAGGCAGAGAAGGGGTTTCAGAGAAAAGAATATGTTGGGATAATTTTTGGGGCAAGAACAGGACTTAGGATCTGGGGGGGGGTCTATGTGGGACATAATGGTGGCAGAGGAGGTGGTGAGACAGAGAAAATGTCCCTCCCTCCCTCTCTCCTTCCTCTCTCTCTTCTTTCTCTCCTTCCTTCCTTCCTTCCTTCCTTCCTTCCTTCCTTCCTTCCTTCCTCCCTCCCTCCCTCCGTCCCTCCCTTTCTTTCTCTCTCTCTCTCTCTCTTTTTTTCTCTCTCAGACAGGTCTTCTTATATAGCCCAGGGTGGCCTCCAACTCACTAAGTAACAGAGGATAACCTCAACTTCTGACCCTCCCACTCCTACCTTTGTCAATGTTGGGATCACAGGCATGCTACTTGGTTTCCGCAGTGCTCAGATGCAGTGCTCAGGAGTTACCTGGTATATGGTAGGCAGGCACTCTACCCATTGAGCTACATCCCCGCTTCATTTCTGACTTTTTTTTTTAAATGACATCTTGCCAGGTTTCTTAGATTGGTCTTGAAATGACAAACTCAAGTGACCCTTTTGGGCTTCAGAGATTATAATGCCTCAGGAGTTGTGGGTTTTGATTGAGTTGGCTTTTTCCAAAACTGTATGGAGAGGCTGGAGAGATGGTTCAGTGTTTAAAAGCATTTGCTGCTCTTCCAGAGGAACTGAGTTCAGCTACCAGTACCACGCCAGGTGGCTCAAAACCATTTATTACTCCAGCTCCAGAGGACCTGATGCCTTCTTCTGGCCTCCTTGGGTACATGCACACACACACTCACTCACACACACACAATGAAATCTCAAAAAAAGGATACATTTAGGTTCTTGTCTTCTTCAGGCAACTTGGATTATACGTGTGTGTGTTTGTGTGTGTGTTGCGTAAGTATATACACGTTTGTATGTGCGTTTGTGTGTAGGTATACACAAACTTGTGTGCCCGTGTTTCCATAGCGAGGCCAGACTTTGATGTTGGGGCATCTTCTTCTATTGCTTTCCATTGTATTATTTTGAAACAGAATCTATCAATGAGCATGGAGCCCATGGACTTGGTAAGACTAGCTGACCATCAAGCACCAGGGATCTCTGTCTCTGTTTCCCCAGCCATAGGATTAAAGAACAGCATTCTGGCCTTTTAAACATGAGTTCCAGGGGTTGGAATACATGTCTACAGGTGGTTGAACCACCCACACTTTATGTGTGCCAGAGACTGGACTCTGGTTCTCTGCAAGAGCAGAAAGACTCTTTACCACTAGCCATCTCTCTAGCCCTTTCAAACATATTTTATTTTTAGGTATTTCCTAATTTTTAACATGTATAGATGTTTTGCCTGTATATGTCTGAGGATCACGTGCATGCCTGGTGCTCTCGGACATTAGAAGAGGGCATTGGAGTCTCTAGAACTGGAGTTGAAGACCATTGTGAGCTACTAAATGAGAACTGGAAACTGAACTTGAGTCCTCTGGAAGAGCAGTCAGTGATCTTAACCACTGAGCCATTTCTCTAGCCCTTAAAATTTATTTTAGAATATCTCACTAAAAGTTCTTGATTAACACTCAAAAAGGGTTTGTTTTGCTTTGCTCTTACCTCCAATTTTACTGTAAGAAGGAATTAATTCCTTATTAATTTCTAGTTAATAAGCCACATCAAGGAAGTTAAATTGTGTAGAGGGATGGTAAACAAAATACTTTTTGGAATGTGGTTAAAAAAATACACTGCTGGAAAAAAAAATCTATAATGTGTTTGTGGTGGGTAAGTCCTAGGTTAGTCTTCAAAACGAGATTCAGGGTCAATTCCAACAGGGATTGCAAAAGCATTTGAGACCAGGATTCCATGAAGTCACAGTGAACAATTTTAATAAGGTGTGTACAGGTACTTATATCTAATGACCTTTGATTCACTGAAGTCAACTTGGTAAATACCCCATTGTTTTCTTGTAAAGTTCATTTGAGGGCTATTCCGTGCCCTGGAGTTTGAGATTGGCTCTTCTTTCTCTGCCCAGAGGCTGCCTTCTTACTGTGAAGGAGATAGGAGAAATGGCAGAGATAGAAACTGAGGGGCTGTTTTCTCAGGATGGCTCTCCCTGCTCAGCCTTGAGTTAACTGTGTTTCTGCTAGAGAATACAGTGCCTGATGCATGCTGCTCTCCTTCAATCACAGTTGATCCTCCTAAGCTCCAGAAGCAACCCCTCTGTCTTCGTGCTCCTTTAGGCTATAGTTAACAACGGGTCCTGAGGTTGCGATCCTTGGATACATCTCATTCATTGCGCTGTGGCTCTTCATGCCAACCTGCACTCTGTAGATGTTCCTTTTCTCCACTCTCCTCAATTGCTTTACATTAACAGCATACCGTTAATGTCAGGATCTGGACCAATAGAAGAGGGGGCCAGGATAGCTCAGTAGGTAAAGTGCTTGCTATGAAAGCAGTAAGATATGAGTTTGATGCCAAGTGCCCATATAAACATGCCAAGAGCAGTCTGGCAAGGTGGCTCAGAAAGTAAAAGCATTTGCTAACAGGTCTGAATGCTCAAGTTTGACCCCTGGGATCCACATGGTGGAAGGAGAGAGCTAACTCCCAAAAGTTGTCCTCTGACCTCCATAGGAATACACACATACAAAATAAATAAGCAGATGTAATTGCTGAAAGAATTAAAACGCAGCCATCATGATGATGTCCCGACTCCACTTCCGTGCATTTGCCATGGTGTGCATGTGGGAAGTCAGAGGCCAGCGTTCAGGGGGCAGTTCTCTCCCTTCATTGTGTGTGCTCTGGGTTAGGGCGCAGGTCCTCAGTCTTGGTAACTAGCGCCTTTACCCACTGAACCATCTTGCCAGCCCTACTTACACATGTATTTTAACAGATGAGCTATTAAATGTACTTTTGTCTTTACCTCATGGCTAGTAATTTTACACTCAAAAGAATAAAAAAATATGGATAACCAATAAAAAACCCACAAACTCGGCTATTCATGGTATCAAAAGGCAGAAATAACTCAAACACCTATCATCGACTGAATGGGTGAACATGTGGCCGCCTACCCACACAGTGAAGCATAAGACCATAGATACTATAAATCTGCAATATGATCAGACCTTGAAAATACTCTAAGTGAGAGAAGACATGTTCATATATTACATGACTTTGTTTATATGAAGTTTTCAGAATATGACATCCTACAGAGACCAAAAGCAAGCTAATGCTTGCGAGGATTTGGCAGCTGAAAACGAGGACTTTTTAATGTGCACAAAGGGTGCTTTGGGAGTGATCCATATGTTCTGGATATAGATAGTGGTATTGGTTGCTCCTGTTAATTAAAATTAAGGTCTGTGTATTATTAAGTAGTGGTAATGTCAAATGCAGTACTTTTCCCAAAGTGCTTTGGTAATCTGTTGGTACATCTATATTTTTTCATTCCTTTTCAAGTACTCTGAAGTTTTTCAATATATAAAACACATTCCACTTATTCTTTTTAGCTATTTTTCCATTTTTTGTCTATATTTTAGACAGACTCACAGGTACTCCACACCAGCCTTGAACACCTATAAGCCTGAGGACAGTCTTGCAATCCTACATTTTCCAAGTGCTGGGATTACTATGTAGCACTACACCTGGTTCCTTTTATTCGTTTTATTTACTTATATTCCAACTGAAGTACATTAGATTATTTCCATTTTTCTTCCCACATCAACTGAATGTGACTTGTACAATGCTGATGTTTTCCCAGGACACATCCACAGATGGACACACACACATACCTTGGTTTCTAGGATGCTCATAAAGTTTTAAGCTCATGAACATTCACGTTTCTTTTAATATTTCTAGTCTTCTGGGCAGTTCTGACTAGCAGGAATGAAATGGAAAATAAGAGTAATATGGGAATGAGTATTATCAAGATGAATTATATACACGTATGAAACTGTCCAAATGAATCCATTATACAATGATTGTTAATAATTAGCAACAAACATGAATGTTTTCTAATAATTCTACTAAATAAAATATTTTCCAATTTATGTTTGTAATTATAGCTGTCATATTTTTCTTTTGTTGTACTTTTTGGTTCAGATTTGGTAATAGGTCTTTGTAAATTCATGAAGCACACTGGTTATCTTTCCAACTTTTCTTGAGTTCTGGAGTCATGAATAAAATAGAAATGTTTCTTCTATTTTAGTAGCATTTTTGCCTCTGCAGTTACTTTTCAAATTATGAGTTAATTATGCAACCTAAGTCCTCCACATCCTCACTTTTTAAAATCTAAGGTTCTTATTTCTGAAATAGATGGATTTATAGCACTTACTGTGATTACAAGTTGTCAAATTTTTCCTGTACTTTAGTACTATTAGTTCATATTTCAGTCGGAATAGTTCAATACTACATATTATTTTATATACCCAATCCTTTATTAATACAAAATCCTTCCTCTTTTTAGGCTTTTCCTTTCAATTAGTCAAACATTTTGGTGAATGAATGTATTTTCCTTATTAAGTGCTATATAAATGTACAGCGATGCTAATGTTGTTTTCTTTCGATTACCTTCTGGTAAAAAAATTTACCCTAACAGTTTCAAGCTTTTTATGCTGCAGTTTTTTTCATGTCAAAATTTACTTTTTTTTTATAATACTAAGTACTTTTCCATGTTTATGAATAAAACTAACCCATTTATATTTATTGCAAATACAAATGGACTGATTCCTATCTTTTTTTTTTTTTAACCACACTTTCTTCCTTTCTTCTGCTTTTCTTTGTTCTCATTTCTGCCTTACGTTGAAGCGGACAGTTTTTTTCCCCTTCCATTTCCCACTTCTTAACAGTCTGCATATCATAAATCCAACTCAGCTAATTCTTCAGCATTACTTAAGCTTTAACACTCTAATGCCAAGTATCCATACTGAATATATCTCGAGATGAACGTCTGGTGCTAATTTGCATTATATATTCATTCCCTAATGTATTAAAAAATCAACTCTGATTTCCCATTTTCAAAACAGAAAATCCCGTCATTTTATGTTAAGGATTAAACTTGATGGTAGGTCAAGCCCCAGTCTTCAGTCATTCAGTCCGTTTCTTCATCCACCCAGGAATCTTCTGGCCAAGCCGCAGACTCCTCTCTTCTTTTGTCCTCCAAAGTCACCTTGTCTTCTTCCTCTCGTCATCGCCGACGCCGTCTCCGGCTCCACTCCCTCTTGTTAAGCCTCAGAACATCTCACACCCCCTTGACCTCGCCCACAGTACCGAGGAGGTCGTCGTCGCCGCGCTTAAGGAACGTCTTCCCCAGCGACTCCACGCCTTTCTTCCTTGAGCCTTCAAAATGGCGGCCGCAGACGCTCCCCACCGGGACCACGTGCGCCTGCGCCACCGGCGGCCATTTCGCCCGGCAGCCTGCGCCCCGGAGTCCGCGCGTCCCGGCGCCTGCGCAGCAGCCTCCGGAGCCCGCTCGCTCCTCCCCCTCGCTGCGGACGCCTGAAACCGCACGTCCCCGAGCCGTCCCTCCCCCGCCGGCCGTGTGCCGCCCCCGCCCCTGCCCCGTGAGATTCTTCCGCCGCGCGGAGCCCCGTCTGTGGTCGACAGCCTACGCGCTGAGTCGCGACCCAGCGGGCGCGCCCGGCCCCGCGTCTCCCCATGCAGTCCTCTCCGCGAGCCCGGGCCATCTTCGGTCCGGCCTCCGAGTCGCTAGCCGACCCGGCGGGACTCTTTGGCGTAGCGCGAGGCGACAGATGGAAGAATGGGGCTGCGGCGGAGGGATCTGCCGTTGGCCTTCTCCGCGCTCGAACGGGGGGTCGGCTTCGCGTCGGAGGGGGGAGAGAGGGAGGAGGCAGCCAAGGAATTGTTTTTTTTTTCCTCGCCCCGCCCTCTCCCGTGTAGCCAATAGGATCGGAGCGTCCCCTCGGCCGCCCCGCCCAGCCCCCGCGGCTCGGCCAATGAGCGGCGGCAGCGGCTCCGAGGGGGCGGGTCCGGGAGGCTGTGCGTGTCTTGTGAGAGCGAGCTCTTGAACCAAGTCAGAGCTGGAGTCGGCTGGGTGGCCGGGCTCTGTCTCCGCCGTCGCGGGTGACTCAGGGAGGCGGGAGGCGGGGTAAGCGCGCCGCGGGCCTCGGCTCCGGGGCACCGGGGAAGAAAGGCGAAGGGCCCCGGCCCCGCGCGCGCGGGCGGGCTGGCGGGCGGGCGGGCGTTCGCCGCGTCGCGTCGCGTCGCCTGGGTTCGCGGCGCAGGCCGGGCGGGGGTGCGCCCCATTGGGCGGCCCGGAAGCGGGGGGCGGGGGCGCGGCAAGTGCCGAGTCGCGAGCTAGCCCACGGCGGCTCCCAGGCCGCCCGGGGCGGGGACCGGCCGCTGGGACGGGCCCTCCGCGCCGCGGGGGAGCCTCGTTTTCCCGCGGCGAGGGGACGGACACTTCGGGAGAAGCCCCCGGCCGCTGCCTCGGCGTCCGGCTTGGAAGGGCTTCGGGGGAAAGCGAAAGTTGGTGGGGCGAGAGGGTCACGCGGCGCTCGGGCCGGTGTCGGCGGCGGGGGGGTCGGGAGGCGGGGAGGCGCGGGCGGCCAGCCTGGGGTGCGGGGTCCACCTGCGGGGGTGTCACTCCCCCGGGCCCCGCCGGCTCTTCGGGCCGCCCCCCACCCCCACCGCATTTTTGTTTTTGTGCCTTTTTGTCAGGGAGGAGCCCTTCCTGCTGGCGTGGAAACCATGGTGCTCACGCTCGGAGAAAGTTGGCCAGTATTGGTGGGGAGGCGGTTTCTCAGCCTGTCCGCGGCCGAAGGCAGCAACGCCGGCCACGACAGCTGGGACTTGGAGCGAGTCGCGGAGTGGCCCTGGCTGTCGGGGACCATTCGGGCTGTTTCCCACACTGACGTTACCAAGAAAGATCTGAAGGTAAAACCACAACGAGACCAAAAAAAAAAAAAAAAGCCCCCTCCAAACAAAAATAAAAACCCATCTTCTGGGGCTGGGCGGTCAGACGGTTTTCAGTTACCTTGGTAACGTGACAGTCAAGCTCCCCCCCCCCTTCTGAAACGGGCGAAAGTCTGCGTTTGATCCGAAGGTGCAGAAATCAAGACCTTCAAAGTCTTGGAAATGGTGTGCAGCGTCAAGGTGTGTTGGCCTAGAGCCTGCTGCCTGAGATTACTAATGGGTTTAGGATTGTTCAGACGTGCTTCATTAATGCAGGCGCTGGGTCCCCCTAGCACTGTCTGATTCTGCTCCCAGGGGTGGGTGTATTGTTTATGAGTGATACGGTAGGGAGGTGGATGGTGGGTGGAATCGCTAGTTGTCGGGGGCTGGCTTGGGAAGTGCTTTCAAAAAGGACGATTTGAGGTGGGGGGTGTTCCTCTTCATTTCTTCACTCAACTTCTTAAACTTTACAAGTCTGAAATGAAGTATGCCTGTAGAGGGAGGAGCTTAGTTCTGTTTGGCCGAGGGAGGAGCTTAGTTCTGTTTGGCTTGTTAGGGTGGGGATTTGCAGGTGTATCCTTCGTGAGGCGGAGTCAGCTCCGGGTTGTCAATGTTAATGAGTTGGGGTTGGGTGGATACGACCATATATGGGAGGTCTGGGGTGGAGCTGCCTCTTGTAGGGCGGCTAGGAGGTTGGCCTTCAGAAATACTGCACGTGGGTGTTGAGGAGGAAAGAAAGGAGCCGGACTGGAGTGACCAGTGAATGTTTAATGTGAATGACACTCTGGAACCTTTTTCAGTTAGATCTTTTGAAAGGAATGAATTCTACTCTGTTACAAGTATTGGTGCAAACGTTAGTCTGGAAGCAACCAGTGTGGAAACCATTGTGCCAACAAAGACTCCCTTGTGCAAAAACATCTGAAAAAAATATTTCTAACAAAGGCTCCAAAGTGATAACTTAGAGGAAGCTTGTCAGGGCAGAAGATATTTCCACCCTGAGTAGTGTACATGCTTGGGGATCTTTACTTTGCTATGTTTTTTACCCTTTTCTTGAAAGGGTAAAAAAGGAAGCAATTTTTAGCCATTGTCAATTGAACATTGATTTTGAAACGTTTCATTTGAACACAGGCTTGACAGTGCATGTCTGTACCATCAGGAGTCTTCAGAGGAGTCTTGGAAATTTGGTCATGTAGTTTTAGCATTTCCACCATGTGCCTGTGTTCATGTTGCACAGGAAGAATGACCACTGGTCACTTAATCACGTTCCAAGTTGTGAAAAAATTTCACCACTCAGTCCTTGTGTAAACTGCAAATCTGCTTTCCTTTTCCAAGCATTTATCACTACATTTCCTAGTTGAGTAGCAAAAGTAAGTTTAGGGGCATGTTGTATTTAACAAAATGTGTCGTAAAACTCTAGAACCAAGTTGTCCTTAGTGAGATTCAAGCAATAAACAAGTAATCTTTATTTCCATGTTTATTTCTAGGCTTAGGGACATTGATGGGTTGGGGGCTGTCTTTTGGTGATGTGACTAGGCTAAATACAAGGGTATTTCAAGTTATGTGCAACTGTCAGTTTACTGTTAGTACAAATTCTAGCCTTTTTAGACTTGAAGTTGGATGAAGGATAATAAGGTGAAAACTGCTTAACATTGTTTCACCTAGAAAAAGACTTTGTAACAAAATGATTTGAAAGGTTTGAAAAGCAATATATACAATAGTGGATTCTGAAGTTGAGATGAAGACATTGTTGAAGTAGGTAGTTGTTAAATGGTTATTCTGTGGCAAATGCCATTTTGAACCTTGACAAGTACCCTATTTGGTAAGGTATACTTTCTTTTTAACTGTAGGAAATTGAGATTTAAAGAAGTTAGATGACTTGCTCACCTTTCTCTCCAGACCGCAGACAGTGAGCTTCACTATTTAGATAGAGTGAGGTTAGGGTACTTTATTTTGTGTACTTCTTTGTGTCTTAACACCTGGGACTTTGCTTGGCATTTAGTGTGTGTTCAAATACTTGGATGGATAAATGAAGGACTTAGGAGACCATTTCCTTTACTATGGGGAAACCTAGAAATGATTTACTGATGAGGCAGTGGGCATTTCCTAGTTTTAAGGGCCTGCTTTATTTTACCCTATTGTTTCTACTCAAGGGTGAAGGGTACACACACATTTGTGCCCCACCTTGCCCATGTAGGTCTTTAATGTCCTTTAAGTCTGCTGTTTCTTAAGTTTTCTACCCCTTCCTTTGGCTATCTTAAGCAAATAATTAGTCTGTGTATACTATTTCTTACTACTGTCAGCAATCGAATCATCCGACTGGTGCCTAGTTTCTTTCCTTCCGTACCATGGGATTGTGGATTCCACGCCGTGAAGCTGTGTAAAATAAGAGACTCACAGCACTGCTCAATAAACACTGGTTACCTCTTATAATTGAAGTTAGGTTGTCATATTTTTGAGTAGCATTGCACACATACATACATGCACACCTAATTTTTTTTTAATTTATGAATAAAGCTACTAGGGTTCTGTATTGCAGAGCTGGGCACAGAGTCAGTGTGTAATCAAAACATCTACACTAAAAACCATGCCATTCTCTGTGATCCTACTTTGAGCTTAGAAACATTTTCCTTGGCATTTCCAATGGTTTTATAATTAAATACTAAGGTGAGATGAGTTTTAAAACCCAAATTAGTAGGTTTGGAAAAACACTCCATGTAGCATAAAGACATTACTGTTGTGGGGAGGAAATTAGCTTGAAATAATTTGAACTGACAGCTGATCAAGATATTCGATAGACTAATAGGTACCATTTATAAAAACTGTAAATTTGGAAAGTATAGGTAGTGAACTGTAGATAATTAAGCATCTAAATAGCGTCTCTTTGTATGTCCACAGAAAGAACACAGTAGAAGCCAGGTAGACGATCAGGTCGTAGACTTGGAGCCACTTTATATATCTTTGAGCATGAGTATCTTCTGATAGAAATATTGGCAGGAGAACATCTTGAGAAGAATGCTGTTTGTTTGCTGATTTGAGACAGGTCTCATGTACTTAATTTGTATCTGAAGAGACCATCAACTCCTGATCCCTCTACTTTCCATCACTGCCTGACTTAACGCAGGGCCTCAGGCATGCTAGGCAAGCATCCACCACTGAGCTGCAACGCTAGCTTCTAAAAGACGTACATGGTTTTGATGGGAAAGTATAAAATGTTGAGGAAAACTCGTAAGTTTTACACTACAATATGTATTTTTTACAAGTCATTTTTTTTTTTTAAGCCAAAGCTAATATGAATTTTAGCTAAACACAACCTAATACTTGACTTTGGCATGTGCCTCAGAATAGCTATAAATACAGCCCAACAAAAAAAAAATGTAAACTTAAAACATTAGAGATTTTTGTTGTTCTTTTTAAAACATGACTGTGACTTTTAGAGTTCAACTTTGTAGATGACAGTATCATTTGCAGTGTTAAAAACAAACGGTTCTGTAGCTAAGTTTTTTATTTTCTAAGAACCTCAAATTTGAGAGAGTTCTTGTCTGATTTTTGAATTCGGTTATCTTAAGCATCAAATAGTGAACGGATAGTAATTGTGATGTTAGTTAAGTTTTGGGAAACCACTTAATACCTTAAATTCTTTACCTATACCTATTTACCTATATATAATCATGTTGAAGACTCTTTTTCCAGTCCTAACAAGTGATCTAGCAATGAGAGTTATCTTGGGTCTTAAGCTGGGCCTGGTGACACACAACTTTAATCTCATCACTTGGGAGGCTGAGGCAGTTTAAGGTTAGCCTCGTCTATGCAATAGAGTTCTAGGCCAGCTAGGGCTACCTAGTAAGACCCTGTCTCCAGAAATTTAAAGGAAAAAAAAAAAAAACTCTGCCAGAAATACTATGTATATATTGTTTTTAACCTAAATTCAGTGAGTGGTAAATATTACTATTTTTCATTTTGAAGCTAGTAAAATAAGATGCAGAGGATTAAATTTAGGATTTAGATTCTTTTTAAACCAATGTATTTCTTTTTCTTTTGAGTATATGTATGTGTTGTATGCATGTGTGTGCACATGTGTGGTGAGACCAGAGATTGATGTTGAATGCCTTCCTTACTACTCTTTGAGCTAAAGTCTGGCCCTGGAACTTGCTGACTAAGCTAGACTGGCTGGCAAACCTCCAGATCCTGTACCCTCCTCCTCAGCTTTTTGTGGGGATGCTGGGATATGAAGTCGGGTCCTCCTGCTCCATCAGACTCCCCAGCCCTCTGTTACTATACATTGTAAAAATAATGGCTCCTTGATAGCCTGCAGTTCAGGTTAGTTGGTTTCTGTTCTTACATTGCTTTTGTTCATGTAAAATCATTCTATCAAAAGCTTCATCAGAGCTGGGATTCAAGCCCAGATCTCTGATTCTATACCTTTGTTTATGGTTATTTGTCCCTTTTATTCCGTATTTCTGATACATAGAATAAGAACTGTCAGTGGAAGCTGGGTTAGGCTCAAGGCTGATGTGAGCAGATTTTCTGGCTAGGAAATAGTAATATAGCAGTCGTTGATCTTGAAGCTGGTGATAAAAGTTGTGTGCCACTGTCTGGGTCCTGGGAACCAGACTTGAGTCCTCTTGCTTGCTGAGCCATCTCATTAGCCCATACTCTTGTAGTGATTTTTAAAGAGGTATTATGTAGACTAGGAAAGGCTTAAGATAGGAAACTTGTTGTCTTCAAAGTAGATAAGAGAAACAAGGTCAGAGCCCAGTTCAAAGAGAAATTGTTGATTTAATCCCTTTTAATAATTTGATTAATTATTAGAAATTGTGTGCCAGTAATGCATGATGGTAAGCAAAAACAGACCCAGACTCTGACTGTTATTGTTTATATGTCAATCTTCTGCAAATAGCCAGCTGTGGGTGAAGTCAGGAACAGGCACAGGCTCATTCCATCCACCTCAGGAGATGCTGACTCTGAGAGCGAGAACTACTTCAAGGAAAGGATTTCCTAGCGTCTAGCAGACGAATGGAAGCAAATGAGCTAGGAATCGCACTGTTGAGAAGCAGTGAAAGTCATGAGCATAGATGAAAGATGCATTAACCCTTGGAACTCAAGATGGGAGGCTGGTTAGTAGGAGGAGGAAATTTAAATAAAATAACTGGTTCTTCTGCCCTGAATATTAATGAATTTATTGAAATCTGTTAAAGAAGATTAAAGATCTAGAAAAATATATGGAGTGAATTTTGTGAACAGTTCCTGCTTGGGGTTACTAACAGACCTACTTTGGGGTTGTGGGGTGCTTTTTTGTTGTTATGCTTGAAAAAAAATTTTTTTGTCTTAATATCTTTATTCGAATTGTAGCAGTAGTTACAGTCCTAAGATTCTCAGGAGCATTTTGCATATCAGAGCCATAAGGCATCACAATGTTGGAAAACTTTCACAGATAGTTTACCATTCATGTAAGAAGGTGTATGAGCTGTGGGTGCAGCTCAGTGCTGCACCTGCTTGGGTTCGTCCTCAGTGCTGGAAAAACAGACTGACAACAGACCTTTAGAGATACTTCTGCTTTGCTCTGTGGAGTAAACAAACTGGTTTTAGCTTCTAATTCTGAGGTGAATTCCTCAGGTTTGTCTGAAGGGATGTTGAATAGGGTCCATATATATTTGGCCTCTTGCTAAGTTCTTCTGATACTGGAACTCTAGAGGTGGGTTGCGGTGGTGAAAGTTATCGTAAACCCACTTTTAATGTTGAGAGAGAATTATAATGCAGTGTACTACTTTTGGGTTTCAAATTTCTTCTGGCTCTCTAAGATCACACTCTAATTAGCATATGTAAAACCCTTCTAGTTGGGGGTTGAGTTCTGAGCTATCCAGAGGTCATCTTGAGAGCACTGGCCCTAAGTACTCCAGACTGGAGCATCCTAAAGTAGTCTGGGAGCCAGAGCTGGTACTTGTGTGATTGATTATCTGTCATTCATATTGTGAGCTGTGAAATGAGGATAGCATACCTGGTAGAAACATCATTTTTCAAGTGGGATAATGAGAACATAATTGAACTTAAACATTTATAATTGAGTTTGCTTTATTGTTTAGGTGTGTGTGGAGTTTGATGGGGAGTCTTGGAGGAAGAGAAGATGGATAGATGTCTACAGCCTCCTGAGGAGAGTGTTTTTAGTAGAGCATAACTTGGTTCTGGCAGAACGAAAATCACCTGAGATTCCGGAGCGAGTTGTTCAGTGGCCTGCAATAGTGAGTAAAACTTCTGCTTCACTAAACTGACAAGTAGAGAACATTTAATCCATTTTGGGTGAAAGAAGGGAAATTTAATGCCCCTTTGACCCTCAGGGGAACAGTTATGTCATGTGTGTGACAAGGTGGAAGAGTTGGACGAGCCCTCAGAATCCTGTGCCTACATGATGGGAGCTCTGTGCTCTAGACAGTCCCAGAACTTCTTAGGGCCTTCTTTCTTCACTTAGAAGTTGAGGTGGAGATCAGTCCCTGGAAGTCTTGAACCAGTGCTTGCAAAGATGGTGCTGTCCTGAGTTTCATTCTTTACCTCCTGGCGGATCCCCCTCCCCTCCCTGCATCCCCCCAGGCCGTGAGGCTTGTGGGGATCCCAACAGCTGGCACTGAAACATCAGACACATGACCCTCAGAGAAGAAAATAAATGAAGCAACTGAAGGCAGACAACAACCAACCCATCAAAAGAAGATGTCGAAAGAGGAAGAGTGAGCTGATGACTTGGGGGAACATCAAGACTTCAACTTACCAAGTTGAGACTTTGGGGAAACAAAGACACTGTAGTACTGACCCAGAAAATGATGGTGTTTACTACTGTATTACATGTTAACTCAGAGCTTGTCAGTACAGAATCCTGTGTCAGGGGGAATAAAAGGAAGACCTGTAATAGGAGACAGTATGATCTTGTTTTGTCTTGCTAAGGATTGTCTTTATACTTCAGGACAAGTTGTCTGGATGAAAGATGGTATCAAATATTTAGTTATATGAATGAGGGATATTTTGGTTGGACTAATCTAACTCATTAGTCCAAATGTAGTAATTCAAACTTTAACATAATTTAAGTACTCTTTAGAAAGTTCTGATTGTAAAAACTATAGTTGTATGAAAATAAAAAAGAAAATACCTGCTGGGCAGTAGTGCACGCCTTTAATCCCAGCACTTGTGACTCAGAGGTAGGTAGATCTCTCTGAGTTCGTGGCCAGCCTGGTCTGTAGAGCGAGTTCCAGGACAGCCAGGGCTACACAGAGAAACCCTGTGTTGAAAACAGACAAAAACCTGATGTATTGATAATGTACCTAGATTAATGCTACCTATTGCCAATGGTTTGAAAAATGTTTTTGTGTCAGAGGAAACCCTCTTATCCCTGGACTCTTAAAAAGAAGTTTATTCGACATAGGAATCACTCATAAACACTGTACACAAACGGGACAATATGGAATCCACCTATGCTTGTGGTCACAGGACTTCTCCTGATAGCCCTGTCAGTGGTGTTTTTCTCAGACTTTCTCACACTGTCAATGGTCAAATTAATGATCTACATAAAGAGATAGAAAGAAATCTCTCAAGTGATCTTTGAGTTTCCATCTTAGCTACGATGGCTTTCTCCATTCCTTGATCCTCTTAGTTATTTTTATTATTCTCTTATGCTTGCTTATATTACTTAGACTAGCCATGGAAGCAGTGTGTTCAGCTGTGGCCTCTATTACAGCCACTAGTTTTTATTTAAAAATTAGAAATAGAGATATGTAGGAGGGTCAGCTTAAAGAAAGCGTTGGAGAAATCAGGGTTGTCAATCACAGGCCTATTTCTTCAACGGAAGGAGATGAGTGACACCTAGTCACTGGAAAGCCAGAGGGAAAAGTGGTCAACCAACCTGATGATTCACTACTCTATTAGGAGCCAGAGTGCACTTGAATTCTCCAATACCCTGAGCTTTGTTTAGGCTTGAATCCTGCAATGAGTAGAACATATACCAATGAAAGACGAAAGACGCTCCACGGTGTTTTACTTCCTCTACCAATAGACTCTTATCCTTATGCTTATCACAGATTCTTTTCTAGGCCCTAGCCCTGAGCTCTGTTTATCAGCCAAGGGCACAGGTAAAGGTCCCACGTCACAAGTTTTGCTATGTTTAAATGTGTGTGAAAAATAGTCCAAAAGATCAGTACTCGGAGGCCTTGGCCCAGTCCTTGCAGAAGAAGAGAAATAAAACCAAGATGGAGGCAGGGCCAGGTCACAGGTTGGAAAGCACCAGACATGCGCTCACACAGATTCCTTTGGTTTGGCCAGACGGTCAGTACTTGAAGAAAATTGGAGCTTGCTGCTGACTTTTAAAATCGGTGAGGTATATTTCAATAGGCAGCAGTGACGGGACTCAGTGGGCATTAGTAAAGAAAGAGGAGCTGAGGTAGGAGGGACCGTGGGAAGGGGGAGCTAAGAATATGTTGGGGCTCTAAAGATTCTGGAAACCCAAAGAAGATTTTGCTTTACCACATTGTAAGTATGGAGCAAAAGTGACCCATGGATCTGGAGAAATCAGGCCAGATTTTATGGGATACAGGCTGGAGCTGAAGCAGGAAGAGTCAGGGATGGAGTAGTCAGAAGCTAGAAAGCAGTGGAAAGCTGCCAGATTGTGCAGGATCCTGTGTTAGCAGAGTTCAGATTTTGTCTGTAAGTGAAAATCACTGTAGTTGTTTGAGAAATACAGGGTTGTGGTTGTATTTCATCCTTTGTACTTTTTTCTGTTCAGAATTTTCTGAAAACATACTTTGTCTCTCAGAAAAACATATCCACACATCTGTATACCTGTGTGTTAATAACTCGCAAATGTTTTATCTGGTTTAAATTACTGGGTTTAAATAAATGTGGTAATCTGGTGGCAGCACAAATGTTATGAAATCCTTGCAATAAATAAAAATTTAACGTCTTTATGTGTAGAGAATTTCCAGTTCCTGTTTCCAGGACCATGTTGATAGCGGTTACAATGATGTAACAGTTTTTTCGTTTTGTTTTTAGATGTATAAATCTCTGCTAGACAAAGCTGGCTTGGGATCCATAACTTCTGTTCGATTCCTTGGAGATCAACAAAGTGTATTTGTTTCCAAAGACCTTTTGAAGCCTATTCAGGTAAACCAAATAAACTATAATTAATGAATATACAGTTCTTTTAACACGAGAAGTAAGATACTCATTTATTGCCCTCATGCAGATGTCTAATAGGAAAAAATTTAGTTGTTGTATAGAATCTCTTAGTGTTAGCCTATGGGTTTGTGCTGTCCCTTTGGACTTTGAAGGACAACAGTCTTGTATTGATGACATGTTGTGTAGTCTGGAAAAAGGCAGATATGAAAGTGGTTTTTCAAAGTTACTATTTATATAGACATGTATCCATGCAATCCTCATTCATTTGGACTTAGCTTGTGAGTTTGCCTATTTGCTCAATTGTATGTGTACCCCAGTTGCTACTTGTGGCGCATGGCCCTGTGGAGTCCTGCCCAGGGCCACACTTTTCAGTTTCCAACGCTAGTCCCAGCTAATGTCACAAGGAGACAGCCTTTTATCTCAGCTTTGATAATGTAAAGGAATTTCATTGTTCAGCTCAGTGATGCTTTTTTTTCCTGCTCCATTTCTCCCCAACCTCTTCTTTGCTTTCTTTTCTTTTATTCTTTCTTTCTTTTTTGTATTTTCATTTTAAGTGGCCCTAAAAATGTTACAGTGCTGTCTAGTGCAAGAAAGTAGTGAAGAGCGAAGTGCACATTAGATACTAAGTTTTGTTTAGCCACAAGGCTCAAGGTTAATGGATCACCAATAGATATTAAGTAAGACATCTGACTTTGGACAGAAGCACACATAAGATAAAATTGTTGCTTATTGGTCAGTTGGTGATAATTTGACTAGAGGTTCACAAAACCTGTATTTTTCCACAGAGTTCTGTGTTCCCTACTTCAGTGTTCTTAGCAATTTGGTTGTCAGTTCTCATTATCAGTAGTCAGAGTGTGTGTTCTAATCAGCTTTAAAAACTCTGAGATCTTGCTCGTAAGTGGTTGTTAGGAATTTGTTATTGGTTAAGATAGTGTTGGCTTCATAATAACATTCATCTTTTAGATGGCATTTTATTAAGGTCTATTAATCGTCCTCTTTCTGCTTCTACTTTGTGATTTGGGTGGGGGTCTCTTTGTTTCTGTGTCATACAGAGCTCATTAAACCTCTCTATTTGCTAACAGGCAGTTTGGAACCAGTGTCAGGCGTCTTAGGCTGTATTGGGAAGCCTAGAGCACTGATTTTCTCTCTTCTTGCGTTTTTATTTACTTTAAAATCCATGTCCTGGAAAATGAGGCTAATAATGTACTGTGTAGTATTTTAAGTGCTGGAACAGGAACATGCTTGTTCCTCAGCTAGTTGCAGATGCAGGTTACCTGTGTGTTAGGGAGGATTATCTTTCCTGCTTTAAATGGAAGAATGCCCATATGTAAGGGAATGTGGGTATTTTCCGCTCAGAGTAATAAGAGTAGTTTCTACTTCTGTTTTCAGAATTTACATCTTTCCTGAGTCCTAGCTTTTCAGTGAAAGTAGAATTCTTAGTTATGTTTCCTGAGACTGAAAAACCTCCGGGTGGTGGTGGTGGTGCATGCCTTTAATCCCAGCACTCACGAGGCAGAGGCAGGCAGTCTCTAAGTTCTGTTGAGAGCCAACAATAACCAGGCAATGGATGCTGCCAGTTTGACAACGTTGCTGGCCCCTTACTAGAAATTGGAACTCCTCGACTGCTTCGCCCCTTCCTTATCTTTACTGCACGGTGACAAAAGCCTCTCATCAGTAATATTGTCTATTTGGCCTAATAGTTAAAACTCAAATCAATTCCTGGACTGGCTGGGAGAGGGACACTGGCATCTTAGCTCTAAGTAATTGTAAACAGTTTACTGACCTTCAAGTCCTGGCATGTGTGAACACTATTCATGCTTACTGCAGACATAACATAAAAAAGTATTCTTGGTTAAACTGACCTTCCCATGGAGACAGAGCCACAGTTAGAAGACTACTCACAAAAATTAACCTTGAAGACCAGAGGCCTGCAGCTGGGACGGGATGAACACTTTTGCATTGGTTCCCTTTTGATGTATGCTTGACACCGGCATTCCATTAGATAAGGAAGCCTGCAGTTTGCCATTTTAGCTAGAGAAAAGTCTTTGTCTAAGAGGGAGCCTTGTAATTTTTCCCCAATATGCATATTGTTAATTTTACTTTAATTTTTCTAATTTCTAATTTCTCTATATTATTATTATTGAAAGACATGTTCTTGCGTGGCATTATACAAAAAACATGTTCTATACCTGTCATTCTTACAGCACGAAAATCATGCCACATCAGGTCCCATAGAAGAATGAACTACTGTGCTCATTTGTCATAAATTTCTTTGTTTATTCTCCTTTCGTGGAGACTGAGGAACCCTGGTATGAACTAGAGCTGGACTCGACCCCCCACAAGTTCCAGGCCAGCCTAGTCTACAGAGTGAGTTTCAGGACAGCCAGAGTTACGACAGAGAAACCCTGTCTTGAAAAACCTACATTGCAGTTTTCACTGTGAATGTAATCACATAATGTTATTATCAACATATATAATTAGTCGAAGGGAATATAATGTGAATTTGTTATTTTTTGCTGAAGAATGATAAAAGTTTATTTCTTCAGGGCATCATCTTGTAAATAGGCATGTATTCTGTAAAATTACATGCTGGAGGATGTGATCACCCCTCTTGCTCTAGAGTAATGTAGCTTGCACCTGAAAAGTCCTTGGACATGTACAGAAGTTGTAATTGAAACTCTTGGTCTCCCTTGACATTGAATATACTAATCTGTGAGTAAGAAAAGGGTATCTGAGCCAGCTGACACATTTGAGGGGCCCTAAAACCCTTCTAGGCAGACTGAAGTTAGTCTGCCTCTCTGGAGAGCCTTGTGCAGCTATCTTTGAAAATGTGTTTCATTTTGTAGTAGGAATTGGAGAATCATCTTAAATTTTTTTCTGAATTGTAATAGCAACAAATACATGAAATAAAACACATCAGTTCTTGGCGATTGATTATTAGCATTATGGACCCTCTAGGTTTTATCTGATGTTACTTAGCTAAAGAAACTGTTTTGTTTTTTCCTAGCAATGCCCCCTTACTCTGGGGCTAGTTTTTCTAGTGGGAGAAATGAGTGAGCCATTCTTAGCTACCAAGTCACAAGAAAGCCTTTGAAGGCTTGTTACTGGAGGGCTTTGTGTTGAACACTTTTTTCTTTGCCATGTTAGGAGTTAAGTTTGGCAGATTATTTCTATTGACAGTTTCTGTATAAATTTATCATAACTGGTATGCACACCAAACCAGATAGCTGTGGAATAGTGCCAAGAATAGAGCTACTGCCAAGAACAGAGTGTCTTAGAGCAGGCTCACTCTGAAGTCTTAGGCTATTCATTCAGAGTTTCTGTTTGTCCTTCCACCTTTTTGTAATAAGATAAGTGCATTTAGAATACTAGTTAGATTAAATGAGTTTGCGTGAAGCAGATTGTCTGTTAAAGATAGTAATATCTATGTACTGACAGTACACATCTATCCTGTGTATTTTGTGGCTTTTTCTCATCCATAGAGTCTGGGATATAGAGTATTTTTTTATTTGGATTGATGAGTTTGATTTGTATATTATTCCTATAACCAAAATTATGTTGTGTTGATTCCTAGCCTATCTTTTGAAAATGAATTATGTGTCTGTATGAGTGTATGCCATGTGTGGGTTACTTTGGAGGCCAGAAGAGGGCATTGGATCTCCTGGAGCTGGAGCTGACAGGCACCTGACGTGGGTTCTAGAACTAAACTTGGGTGCTCTGGAAGAGCAGCAAACACTTAATTTTCACCCTGAGCCATCTCTGCGTCCCATGATCCTAATTTGGGTGATATAACTTCAGTCTGATGAGTACTTGTGATTGTTTGGTGGTTTGTGACATTTGATCTATTCAGTTTATCAGAGTTGCAGTGGTTTGGTACAATCATATGGTTGGTAGATGCTGTCTTAACTAATATGACTAAACTAATTGAAACAGCCAACTCTTTAACTTTCATAAACAACTCTTGTGGTCTTTGATTTTATAGGACGTAAACAGTCTTCGGCTGTCCCTTACTGATAATCAGACAGTCAGTAAAGAAATTCAAGCTTTGATTGTAAAACATTTGGATGAAAGCCATCTTTTACAAGGTATGTAGTAATCTGTTGTCAACAGTTGATGAGCTAGCCAATGGTGGGCTTATAAGAAGCTAGGATTTAGACTTTTCACTTACTACTCTTCATTGAAAGAAACATTCTTTTGATGTTGGAGACTAGAAATTTCTTTTTAATTCAAAAGTTTTAAAAACCAAGTTTGTTGCTTTCTGTATAGTACTAGGTGACCAATGGACTTACTATGCTAAAGCCCCTGGAATTTTGAGAGTTTGGAGGTGGCACTTACAAAATCCAACTACAATTTGACATAGATTTGCTGTATTTGAAATTTTTGTTATATGAAATTGATAAGACATTATTTGGTAATCTTTATATTCACTGACTCGTTTCTCAGTCAGCTTCATAGCCATAAGATTGTTAATGTTTTTGTCTGTGAACCTTAGCAGTTCTCTTGGGCTCTTGCATTAGATTATTTTAAAACTACAGAGGACAGTGAGTTCACTTTTGGTGAATTGTTTGGTTCTTCTTGGTCCGAAAGACTATGGTAGTATAAAAATATTGCCACTCTAAAATTAAGAGAGAGATGTAATTGTTCTTTCTTATTTAGGTGACAAGAATCTTGTTGGTTCAGAAGTAAAAATTTACAGCTTGGATCCATCTACTCAGTGGTTTTCAGCAACTGTTGTAAATGGAAACCCAACATCGAAAACTCTTCAAGTCAGCTGTGAGGAGGTAAAGGCAGTGATGTTGATGCATAGGGTGGGTGCTGTACAGACCAGCTGTGCTTTTGGTGCTAAGCCCTTTATAAACGTTAAGAGTAGGAGAAAAAAAGCTTTACAGTTCTTGTAAAAAGTTACTTGTACGGTACCCTAGTGCTGTGTTAGTTGAGTTAATTTCTAAGCATTATTCTCAACATTTAAAAATTTTCCAGCATCTTTGTTTTATTTTTAAGATTCCAGCACTGAAAATCGTCGACCCAGCACTGATTCATGTTGAAGTTGTGCATGATAACTTTGTGACATGTGGTAAGACACACTGATTTAAATCCTTCTCCTCTCTCCTCTCTTAGTTTCTCCTCACATTAAGAGAAAGAAGGGAACCTTACTATTCTGTCTTGTAGGTAATCCAACAAGAATCGGAGCTGTAAAACGCAAGTCTTCTGAGAATAATGGAAATTTGGTTTCTAAGCAACCAAAATCTTGCTCTGAGGTAACTGATTTTTGTTACTGTAACATCGCACGGCTAGTCCTTAATACTGGTGTAGCAGCTTGTCCTGCTCTTCTGTGCTGTCTTGTCTGCTGCTGCTGGAAGTTCCAGATCTTGGCCATAATTTCTATACTCAAGCAGATGGAGATAATATAAGTTTCTGGTTCACTATTTTGGGGTCAGAGTTTCATTTTTTAGTTATTTGGTGAAAATTCTTGGTATGTGACAGTTTACTACTCGAGGTGTCTCTGAAGGTAATTGAATTGCATGGTCAATTGGAAGCATGGCTGGAGGGCTGGAGAGGAGGGAAGCGCCTTAGAACCGTGAGAAGGCTGTCTGTTGGAACAGGCTCTCAGCCTCAGGACGGAGGTGACTCATGCCGGTCACTTGTGATTACGTATATGGAGGTGTTCCTTTTCGGAATAAGTGGCTGGTTCATTTTGGCTCAGAACTGGCTTTGATGGACGCCATGCGAATTCAGTGCTCTGTTTTAACTCTTCTGAAATACTGTTTGGGGCTGTTTCTCCTTTCGTCATTAGGACCTGTTACAGGACAAATAAATTTTACAGCTTAGGGCAAATGCACATGTGTTGCATGAATAATTTCCCACATTATGATGTTCCAGGTCAGAGTTCAGAATTCTAAAATTGATTAGAACGGTATCATAAGCAGATGGCTGCCAGCATTTAAGAGGGACCCTTGAATAGTAGAGAATAAGGCAGGGGAATAGCAGGGAGAGTGTGAGTCAGCCAGCTGGCTAGGGCTCTGGGTCAAGGGCAGAGCAGACCGCAGGATCAGGTAGAGCAGAGCAGCACTGTGCTCTAGGAACCTGCACCTTCTGTCTGTGTTCAGATAACAAGAACTTGACACCTCACCCAAAGGTTCCTGAATTAAGGTGATTAAAGCCTTTCTCTTCCTTCTAAATGTCTAGGCTTGAACTTCTTTGGTGGAGGCTCAGATTGTCTAGAAAAGAATCCACAAAGGTCATCGTAGAAACTGATAGTATCTTTATGTAATTTCAAGTATACTTAACCAGGAAACCAGAAAGCTGGTGTGTTCACTATGTATTAGACGTCTGGCCTTGGTACTAGAAGGTGTGTCTGGACTCCGGTCTCGAAAGGCATGTCCTGAGCAAGAGCTGTGCAGGCGCCTCACAATCAGCTGGGCTTCTGCTCTCAGAGAAAGAGCCTGCTGTGTTTGCTTAGGGGAAGTACTGCATTGTGGCTGAAGGCCAGGCAACATGGGGAGAGAGGCTGAAGGGAGGCCTCTGTTTGGTCTTGAATGTGTGGTGTGATATGGGAGGAAGTAACAAATAGACACGTGGGCACTGGCTAGGTTGATGGGATTAGCTACTCTAAATGGGCCTGAAGTGGAGCAGTAACCTAAGGACGCCATTAATTTGGCATGATGGAAGAAAGACTAGGTGTCAGGGCTGAGGAAGTAGGGGAATACATGGTACAGTGACCTGAGCAAGTTGAACGTTTGTGTCATGGAACAGGACAGTTCTGGCTTACAGAGCTCAGGTGATACGGTCAAATGATCATGTATGGTTGTGTGGTTTCTCAGCATAAGAGGGGTCTGAGCTGCTTAGAGATCCTTATTCTAGAAAGAAATGGATAGTGAGGCTTTTAGGAAGTATTGTAAAGGTTGTAAAGAGAAAATGATGACAGTTCATCTTAGGGTTAAGCTTAGAGAAGATCTTGCCAAGTAATTCAGCGTTGTTAGAAGCTAAGTAAAAGTGAGTAGAATTATAGCCTGTCAGATTCTGACTTTGGAAGAACTGTTAACAGTGTGTGTGATAGAAGTCAGTGAAGGCCATTTAACTGGCCGACTGTCACCTGTCATGGAGAACGCAGCAGCCTCAACAGTCACAAGTGTGACACAGCGCTCACAGTGTGAGCGCTGCCGGTGTAGAGAAGGGTCAGGAGCCGCAGTGGTGTACCGTGTGAGGATACTGGAAACGTTGTCTTGGGATGCTGATAGAACTGGGGTCAGCAGAGACTGTGGAATGTGTCAGTTCTTCAGAGTGTTGGAAGGGCAACTGAGCCAGATAAACTTCTGTCTAAGGAAGAGCTTGTAGAACGAGCTGATCCATACTGATCATCTGCCTGACTCACTCTGGTAGGCAAGAAAGAAGACTCAGTCTTTGAGAATGTCTGTACTGTCTGTTTATTCATGCTCAGTAAGTCTGTGTGAACTGATTTGCTGGCACAGTAAAACTATGTAAAAATTAAGCCTGAACCTTTGCCTGGAGGTAGTGCATTAGCCTCTGCATGGAAAGTTAGAAACGGCACTCCACATTTTAACCTCAGTTTTCATCAGGCATAGTAGTGTACTTTGGTTGTCCTGGTTCCTTAGAAGTCTGAGGCAGGAGGATCACTTGTGTCTGGGTCATAGTGCAGCAGACTCCTTGGATGTCCATACTGTTTATCATCAATATGGGCGGCCTTCTGGGACTACAGGAGATTAACAGAAAAATGTCACCTGTAGCTTAAACTAAACGCTGTTCTCCAGGAAGTTGGAAGTGGGAGACTTTCCTGAGTAGTGGAGGCTTTAGCATTCTAGCACTCTTACTGTAAAATGTAGAGTTAGTCTGGAAATATAGAGAGAAGCAGAGAAGTGGTAGCTGTTCCTGTGGGCTCCTTCCTTTTGCCCACCCTTTTATGTACGCAAAGGCCTGGTGCTAGAATGTCTCTTTTGAAACTAAAAGATTACTCTTTTGTATCCTCCTTGGTTCCTTGTGAATATTTTCCTATATCAATATTCTTTTATGTTCTGGGTAGTTTTATAATTGGGAAAGGTTAGGAAACACTGACCAGACCTAGATTTCAGGAGACCTGAAAAGGTAAAGAAACAAGGGGAAACAGGAAGTTACTGTAAGTTACGTGACAGGTGAGTACAGTAACGTACTTGGCACCATCCTGTCCTCGCACTTCCCAAGTGCACTGCACTGGCACAGGTTTACTTTAGGGTGGTCTTTGGCAGACAGGAGTTTGGGATTAGGTAGGCGAGACATTTGGCTGTGGTGTGGTTAAGATAAACATGTTTGCCAGTGACATCTGGCTCCTTGAAGGTCTTCTCTGCCTAGCAGACTATTCCTCAGAGTTTGACACTGCTTGGTTAATCGGGAGAGTCTGCTGAGGAGCATGAGCCAGCAGTGGCCTTTTAGAATACTGTCGTACACTCAATTACATTATCTCCGTCTGCTGGCAGGGAGGAACTATTGCCATGACTGGTATAGAAGACCTTCAGGGAAAACTCTTCAGGTAAGAAGACACTTTGACCTTTGTGAAGTCAGAGGCCAGTGCAGAAGTGTGTGCGTGAAGATGGGTTTGGGGGTCAGGAGTCCTGTCCCTTATTGAGTCTTAGGTAGGGTATACAGAGGTGTTCATTCTTCAGTTTCTTAAAGAAAATGCACTCTCAGTTGATGCTGGTTCTGTCCCATGGTGACATAATTGAGAACATTTGTACAAGATTTTATTGCTTTGAGAACTTACCTCTGAAATTCATTTTCCTGTGTGCCAGGCACTGTAGTAAATGTTACTGTCACTGTATAACCAGGAACAGTGGCTAAGAAGTGTCAACTTGATTTCAAACCAAGAATCTAGTACTTTTTACCCAATGTGGTGCTATTGTTACTTCTCAAATCCTTGATGTGGTGAATCACCATTGTAAAAACCTCAGAGTTCTCCTTTTTTTCCTTGACTCTATCTCCCTTTCCGACAAATGTTTACTGAGTACTATATGGGAGATACTGATGTACTGTGTGAGCATTGCTACTGCCCGTTTTTCAGGTAACTTCCAACACTTACCTAAGGCTGCTTAAGAATATGAAGTGCCACTGTATTCATCGTCCACCTAGTCACTCATACATCATTCCACCAGTGTTACTGATCATCTCCTCATGTCTGGTTTGATGAGTTTAGACGGGATAAAGGAGCGGGCCTGTATCCCCAAGTGACCCTGACAACAGCTAAAACGGGTGCTGAGGGAGAGAGAAGCAGGGCTGTGATGAAGCTGAGGAGCGGCGGCTAGGACACTGTTCTGCAGCGGGTAACCTGGGATTGTGAGGAGTAGCACTTTAGCCATATTAAAGGTGAAAAGTGGAACCAGCCAGCCACTGAAACTACAGGCAGAAGGACTAGAAAAGGCTGAGGCTGCGTGTTTGAAGAGAAGCTAGTGCTTTTGGAATTCTGTGGGTAAGGGAAAGAGTTGAGTGAGAGTATTGTGGCCGTTGTCAGGAGACTGGGCCACATGGGTTCTCGTGGGCTGGGGAGATAGTCCTACTTGATCAGTGTTTTATAAAGGTTGCTCTGAGATGGGATAGGTCCGAGTAGGAAGGAGCATCAGGATTAGGATGGAGGCAAGAATGGAGGGAAGTCAGACTAGTCTGGGACAAATGCAGTAGTGGTGTCGCAGAAATGGAAACATTCAGTGGATACTTTGAAAATAGAGGCATGATTTATTGATTCATTCACTGGATGTGGGAAATGAAGATGGAGAGTTTCGTGACTTAAGCGGATTGATGGGTATTATACAGAGTAAAAAGTTTACAGTCTAAATTTTGAAGTACGTTGTTTTAGAGAAGTATTAGTACCCTAACGTGAGATGTATCCAAAGAAAGGGAGGTGACAGATGGAAGAAATGCTTGATACAGTGAACCGTGAGTAAGCTCCTGTGGTGATTTGGTAATTCAGCCTTTGGAGACTAGTGATTTAAAAGTGATTACCAAAGAGCTGTATTAAAGTATAGTCAAAAGCACCTTTTAGGGATCAACTTAACTAATTTTTTCATTGAAAAGATGAGAGATATGAAGTTGACTGTCCCAAGAGTGTAGAGTCAGCCCCCTGCCCAGACAAACCAGGACAAAATCCAAGGCATGCACCCAGAGAACACTGAGTTAATGTTCAACCAAAGTTGAGTTGACAAAAATAATGTCACAAATAATTAGCTGCCTTCGTATCTAAAAATTATTTGAAACAGTGCCAGAACTTTGATAATTAAATTTTTCTTATTTTTGGGTTTTTTAAATTCTGTGCTGGATAGTCTTTTCAAGGCTGGCAGAGTAAATGAGAAAATGGGTCATGAGTAGACCGCAGTTAATATGTTGGCAATTGTCAGGTTTTAAAAACTGTGGAAGGTTCTTCATCATAGTGTAGAGGTTATTAGACTTTTTTTAAGGTTTGGATTTGGTCAGTATCGAGGTCATGGTATAGTATGGCAGGTTGAGAGCAGCATAGGACTAATGGGCAGGTGAAGAGTCCAGGAAAGAAGAGGAGTCTGTACTGCCGGCCATGCAAAAGTTGTCTGGGGTTTGTTTTTGTTTTTCTCATGGCAGGAAATTTTATTTCTGTGGCTAATATGAATATAAGATGTGGATCCAATACTTTTATTTTTAAAAAGGTAAAATTACATGGAAAGGGAAGAGGAAAGATATCCCAGTTTTTTCCCATAGGCCAGTCATGACTTAATATTTTTTGCAGCTTGGGGTGACCTTTATGACTTGATGAGCCACATAAAAACAAGAATCGTGTCCTCAGTCTTTACTGCCTTGCCAAGGCTTATCGTGGTACCCAGTAGGTTCCATTGCCTACAAGAGTCCTGTGTGGTCTGTCTCCTGCCAATCTACGCAGTAAGTGCGTGGTGGGCACTGAAGTCATGTCCAGATGATTGCATGTCAAGCTGCTACCACTGAAGCTGTCACTTAAAAGTTCACCTCTGTTCATCACATTAGTAAAGCAACTGCCACATCTCTCTTCCTCATACAGTGGCAGAGTTCTGGAAGAGACCATCTCGTAATCTTATAGGAACACTTAAATTTTGTGAAAAGCTGGAGTGATTTATTTAAAGCTATCAGATAAAAGTCCCTGATGTTTGATTTATCACTTGTTTATTCGGCTGGTCTTTACTTGGCGATATTATGCTTGATTAGTGTTAAACAGAAAAAATTAATTTTGTTAACATTGTAATTCCCCTCAGGGGACTTTGTATTTAATGTCTGTTGGTTTGGTATCTTTTAGGCCTCTCCCAGTATGTGTCCTGTACAGTCTGTTCCCACAGCAGTTTTTAAAGAGATTCTGCTTGGCTGTACTGCAGCAACTCCATCTAGCAAAGACCCAAGACAGCAAAATATTCCCCAGGCAGCCAACTCTCCACCTAACATTGGAGCAAAGCTTCCTCAAGGGTGAGTAGTGCTTTGTTCAAGGTGTTCAGTCACAGAAGTAAATCATTGTATTCAGGGTTCACTGTGCTTCAGGTTGTCCAAGGAGGTTTTCATAGGAGCTCCTCAGGAGAGATTGGTCATGGGCCTTCATAGGTAGAAGTACAAGAAGCACCCAGAGCCGTGTGGGTTGGCTGAAATAGGTGTCTGCTTTTGAGGAAAAGAGAGCAAGTTGGTTGTAAATGGGAGGCTTGGATCAGTGGGAATGTGAAGAGAAGGGCGACATGGTTACAGTGAGGTTTGGCCTAAACATGCACTGAGCCCCACTTACAGGTCAAAATGTGGCTGTTGAGGAGAGTCTGAGAATAGATACGCAGAAGCAGCAGCTACGCCGGTCAGTTCACAGGGGAAGAAAACAAGAAATGTGAAGTTTAGAAGTTTAAACTAAGTCTAAAATTGAGACAAAGGAAAGAGTCTCTTGTGAAGGAGTGGTGGCCTATGCATGCAGTTGATGTGAAGCTGTAGGTCAGAGACACTTTAATGTAGAGAAGTCAGTTTGAAAGACAACTGGAAAACTGTGGGAGAGTGACAGCCAGTGGTTCACACTGGGAGACAAGCAGGCAGCAGACTGGGGTGGAACTTGGAGTAATGACATAGCTATTACATGGAGCAGTGTTGGCGTGTGCACGTGCCTGTGCACACACAGACACACGTAAATGCATGCACGTGCATCGAGGGTGGCACAGTGGGAAGTTTAGTGATATAGGAACAGGTTTTTCTGAAATTGAAAAAGGAGAGTGTTGGTAATTGATCTTATGTAGACTTTTAATTTGACACATTAAAAACGACTGAGTTCCTAACTGCTGTATGTATTTTCTGGTCCATTATGATAATGTTTGTTTTGAAGGAAAGCTAAGGTTTATATACTGCAAGAAGTAGAATTATCTTGAGCAGTCGTAATGTTATAAGAGTATACAGGGAACATTTAGGATTGTATTTTTCTGAGTGTGTAAGATACTTTTCCAGAACCATAGATGAAGTGTTTTTAATTTCAGCTCACAGAAAACAATCCAAAAATTTGTACCATAACAGTTCTTTTTTCCTTCATGCTGGTCGCCCTAGCAAACTGCATTCTCTAGGATGATAAGAAGTAAGAGGGACTCGGGTGCTACCTTTCCTATTATGTCTTTCAGATGTCACAAGCAGAGTTTACCAGAAGAACCTTCTTCCTGTCTAAACACAAAAGCTGAAGTACTGCGAACAAAACCCGATGTCTGCAAAGCAGGATTACTTTCTTCAAGATCTTCTCAGGTTGGAGTTGAAGACTTGAAAATTCTGAGTGAGCCCAAAGGTAGCTGTATTCAGCCTAAAACCAACACTGCTCAGGAGAGCGGACTGGGGTCTGCTCCACAGCCAGTCACTGGCCCTCTGAAGGAGTGCTTGCCTGCAAAGACTTCCTCTAAGGCAGAACTGGACACTGCCACGACTCCTGAGCTGCAGAAGCATCTAGAACATGCAACCTCTACATCTGACGACCTTTCAGATAAGCCAGACGTGAAAGCAGGTGTCCGTAGCCTTAATAATTGTGCAGAAAAGAAGGTCGGACCTTCAAGTCCAGGTTGCCAGTCCCAGGATTTAAAGGAGACCTCGGTAAAAGCAGATAACGAAAGCTGTTGTACGAGAAGCAGCAATAGAACCCAGACTCGTAAGTGTCTCAGAACCTTCACTGGTGAACGCGTTTCTTCCCTGTAATGGAAATATGAAAATAGCTGTAGAAACAGATTCAAAGGAGCCACGCTGTACAGATGAGCTTATTGTCTCCCGTGCGTTAGTGTCGATTTCTGTAGCATTTTCATGCTTCAAGGATTCCATTACACACATTTACCCTGTCATACAAAATGAGTCAGACGGTTCCTGATTTTTGATTGTAAGAATAATCTTTTTTGAAGCAAAATCTAAAGTGATCTGGTGGTTGCTTTGTCTTCAGACTATTGCTGTCTTTGTAGCATCCAGGTCGGTGTGGGAGAGGTGGGGCTTTGTGCTCACACAGGCAGTTCATACATATGTGGGTGTTTTCTCCCTCTTTTCCCTCTCCCTCTTCCATCTCGGACAGGTGGAAACACCGAGCACCGTTTTAAGGGCAGATTTCAGTATACTCAGTTTTCTCACTCATTGCTCTTACTGCAGGGAAAATGGTACACCACAGTCCACACTTACGAGTTGAACATTCCTAATCCAAAAGTTCTAAATATCTTAAGATCAGACACCAAAGTGGAAAATTCCCCTCCTGACTTCATGTGATGAAGTTGTAGTAACAGTACAGACACGCCAAGAAATATAAATGAATTGTATTTAGACTTGTCCCTTCCCCAAGGCATCTCAATTAAGTACTTGAAATTATCCAAGTCCAAAAAACAGAAAATTGACAGCACTCTGGTCTTGAGCCTTTGGGTAAGGATTATTCAGCTTGAGTCCATTCTAAGGAGGACAAGTAGCCAGAAGTGTTGTTATTACGATTAGAAGATCAGGACTTCAGCACATCAGAAGGTTAGAGCTGTGACAAGAAGGCACCCTTTGACACCTGAGCTGTCGCAATGAAAAGTCAGTATGGATTTTATGACGTTGTTTAAAATCCTAAAGCAAACAAAAGCCCTGTTCAGAAAAACGGAAAGCAAAACCTTAGAGTCAGACGGCCCAGTTGGGTAAAGATGTCTGCTGCCGAGCCCGAGGCCTGAGTGCAGTCCCCTGAAACCACGTGGTGGAAGGAGAGACTGAGCTGCTCGAGTTGTCCTTTGAACTCTATAAAGAGTGCACATACAGCCAGACCCACATCATCAGTGTGTGATAGTAGGCTGTGACCGCGGGGGCGGAGTGGTCAGGTCAACTTGCGGATGTTTTAGTGCAGCGCCGGAAAAATAGAAATACCTTTGCCTACAGATTCTTCCAACCTAGCTTTGTCATTCTTGAGGTTCAAGGTGATAAAGCAGTTAGTTTGCATAAAATTAATTATGTAAAATTCATACTGTTTCTTAAGAATTATGTAACTCCCAAGAGGCACTATTCATAACCATGTATCTGTTCTATTTATTCTTTTTGAGTCATCAGTCCTCACAGCTAGTTTTTGAAGCAAGTCATTTTAGTTTCTCTGAAGAGACAGTGAATATCGTATTTGAGTAAGCATGACAGGTACCTGAGAAGCTCTGGACTGGAACCCAGCTTTGTCTCGGTGTGCTGTGCAGCTATCTGGACTAGCACATGCTGTCTGCCATCAAATGTGGGGTTAGCAGCCATCAGGATCTCTGGGTTGCTGTAGGTACAACTCTGAAAAGGCTCTGAAAAAGGATTCTGCTTCCTTCCTCCACTTAGGGGCTACAGAGCAAGAGCCACCTGGAGTCAAGTAACTGTTTTCTGTTCAGTTTGGCTCCTCAGAAATGGGCCTTGGCACTTTTCTCTTGGCTCTGACCTGAGAGATAGTTCTCCTTATTAAGCTACATTTGGACAGTTTAATTTACTATTGGTACTTCTTTTAAGCCAGTTAAAAAAAAAATAACCTATGGACTTTACTTACCTATAATACATGTGTGGGAGCCTGGTCCATCTCAGAAGATGGTGCCTTTTGATAGCAGAGTAATTAAGTTATTGTGCTGCTGTGTTACTGTTTTTCCCTCTTACTCTGCACCCTTTCACTCTTAATACAATGTTCACAGGAGCAAGGACTGACAGTGTTGTTTAACATTTTATAGTGTGCTTTTGTTCTGGGTTCATTTTTGTCTAAGAACTAACCCAGCCCAATTCCATTTAGACCCTTAGGCAAGGTCTTTCTGTGAAATACTCCCAAAGGCTCTTGGGTTATTGATGAATGCTCTTCTGCATTATTTGGGTGGACACAGTGGTTGGTTGCTCTTTGCTGTGACAGCTCTACCCTATCTTTTCCTCCAGAAACCACATTGTTTCCTTTGTAATTATCATGCCAGTTACTACTTAAAACATAGAGCCTGAGTTTCCTTAGAACCTTGCTTTTAGCCATCAGAGGAGGTTGCGTGCAGCACATGGAAGGCATGTCAAGAGTTAAATGATTCCTTTGTAAGGCATTAAGAAAAAACTTATTTTGTAGATCAACAGGAGAATAACTCGGTTTTTATTTAGAATCACTTTTGTTTAGAGTACTTTAAAATAAATACCTTAAACTGGTTTCTTTCTTGAGCATGGAAATCAGAGCTGCCATTTGCAGAGCAGGCCTGTGTGGGCGTCACCCACGCCTGCAGTGGCTGGTCTAGGGAGGTCTTCCTAGCGTTGCTCCCATAGTGAGACTCGCATCTGTGAGGGGTTGTTGAATGTGGTGGTGTAAGTTGCCAAATGGGGATTATTTTACAAAGAGAGCAAAACTTTCCTTCAGTTATCTTCTTTTGGGCTATTTTGTAGACATTCTAGCTGAACCAGAAATGGAGAAGAGTGTCCATTTGGGAATTCAGTCAGATGTCGGTGTCCTGTTCATAGCTTGAGGTTTCATTTCCTTTCTCTTACTTTCCTAGCGCCAGCCCGGAAGTCTGTTTTGACAGACCCAGATAAACTCAAGAAGCTCCAGCAGAGCGGAGAGGCCTTCGTTCAGGACGACTCCTGTGTGAACATCGTGGCGCAGCTGCCGAAGTGCCGGGAATGCCGGCTGGACAGCCTGCGCAAGGACAAGGAGCAGCAGAAGGACTCGCCCGTGTTCTGTCGGTTCTTTCACTTCAGGAGGTGAGGTTTCCGAGGGACGGCCAAGGTGCTCTGCTCGGCCTGTGTGTGCATTCTCCTACCAAAGGGGCCTAGAATGCAGACATTGTGTTTCCTGTGTGTTTGGCGATCCAGAGATTTCTGTATATTATCCTTTTTACACTCTTTTTCTCACGTATCCCAGGGTGGCCTCAGACTCCCTGTGCAGCCAAGGATGACTTTGGACTCCTGATCCTCCTGCCTCCACTTCCAGAGTGCTGGGATTCACAGGCATGCAAGGCCATGTTGGTTTATGTGGTGCTGGGGATGGAACTCAGTGCATGCATTCTACCTCAGCCCTCGTAACACACACACACGCAGCACGCACACTCACAGAGAAAAAGAACATTAAAAATATAGACTTTTCAGATAATTGTTATAAAAAATGCTGAAATTGTGGAAAATTACCACAGGTAACTTCACTTGACAGCATTTTTAGTGTTTGGTCAGAAAGTTTGTTCTGGTACACCTACCTTAGGTGATGTATTGCATAAACTGTTTTGAATCTTCCAAAGCATAAGAAGGAATATCTTGATCCTCTGCAAATGCTTTGGAATTTCTGTATTGCACGCATTAGAACTGATGGCAGTTTGTCTCAAGTGATCACCTTCTCTTCCACTCTTGACTTTGAAGGGATGTCTAGCAGTAGCGTAACTGGGTCAGGTGTATGTGAAGGCTGTTCTGCCAGGCTGCTCTGCAGGAGGGTGCGCCTTTGTGCATGCCCACTGGCAGGTCAAGCATGCCTGTTTGCTCCTTTGCCAGTATGGAAAGCTGTATGTATTAATTTCTTGTTTTCATTTTTTTCCTTTTATTCAGACTTGTTGCACTGTGTGCCACCTCTGTTCTGCTTCACTCTTCTTCGAATCAAATTAACTGCAGTTGAGCACATTTGTCAGATGGTGCTCCAGTGAGATAAATAGACATGCTCACTTGACAGTGTAAATTGATTGATGACCCTACAGTGACTAGAAGCAATGAGTCATTAATAAACTGATGTTTAAAAAGCAGACGACAGTAATAAAATTGCTGCTGCTTTTCCTAGCCCAGTATGTTAACAATGCTCTCCTCCCCCAGGTTGCTAACAATTAAAAAGTAGGATTTACAGAACTTCGCTAGAATGAGGAGTTTTATTACAGAGTGTCAGAAAAATTAATTGCCCTAAAACTATAGACAAAAATATCAATGTCTAACCGCTTGGTAGCTATTTATAATGTAGTCTTAAAGTCCTCTTAACTTTTAAAAATTCTTAATCATCACTTCTGGTTGATGCCTCTTACTCTGCCAGTAGTATTAGCTTATTTTTCCCATTAGCATGCATTCACTGGCTAAGCCAATGAATTTATAGTGGCATTTTTACACATGTGTGATATACTCTCCTTTATTTCCCGATGACTCCTTCAGATTCCCTTTTTTGGCCCCTCCCACTTCACAAATAATCCCCCTTGTGCTTTGATGTCTTTTTTTTCTTTTTCTTTTTTCAAATTTAGGTTTTGTATGTAAGAGAAAAACCTGTTTTGTTACTGTTTTATGTTTGCAATTTTATAGACAAACTTAGATATTTTTATTGTACTGTTTTAAAAAAAATCAGATTTGTTTTATTCAAATCCCCTTTTCCAAAGTTAAGCAACTTTATTTTCTGCTTTGTTAAGTCATGAATGAATGATGCTCTAGATGTAAATGTAAGTTAGATGCTGTAGTTCTCAAGTGTCAAGATACTTTGATGTGCGGCTAGTTCTCTTTGTAAGCAAGTGGTCCTTTCATCTCTTCCTGCTGTCTTAGTCTTTTAGTTTAAAATTTAAATGTAAGTTGAAAAATTAATTTCTGAGATGAATTAAATGTACTGGTCATTTAGACCACTTAGAGGTCTTACTGTGGTCTGGGAAAATGCTATTTAAAATAGTATGTGCAAGTAGCTTTCAGTCTGGCTTATCTAAGGAAGAGGGACATTTTAGACACTGGCTCGCCCCATTTGCTCCCGAGTAACTGCACAAATGTGATGTGTGTGTAGCATTTAGAGCTGCTATTACTTGCACATGGTGCATTTCTGAGTGACGCCTGGCCCAGAATATCTTCTTAATAAGCTTTAGTTATATTCTGTTTCCTCTCAGGAGAATTTTTTCTTATACAAGTAAGTGTTGATACACACACACATGCTTGTATATGCGTGTATTGTGGAGAAACCACAAAATGCTTTTTTTGTTAATTTGTTTTCCGTTTTTTAGTACTGGTGATTGAACCTAGAGCTTCATGTGCTAAGCAAGTACTCAAGCACGGAGCCACGTGCTTCATCCACTTTTTAATTCTTAATTTGAGCTGGACTAACCTGTGTGGGCTGGCCCCGTCTCAGCTCTAGCCAAGGCAGGGCCTCAGCCTACATGCTGGAGTTGAGGCGTGCGCCCGCATCCAGCAGCAGGCCACCTTTAGTGTAATGGCTGTTTCTGGTTTGGACTCTCATTAAACCTTGCATCTCCTTTGGATAAATGAATTTTGGATAAATCAATTTGCACTTGCTCTACAGCTCCTTGGGGCTTGTGTTTTCTTACTCGCTTTATACTCTCAAAGAAATTTTTTTTTCTTAGTGTAAAAATAACGGGTTTCGTTGTGACATTTTCATACATTCATATTAGTGTTCTTGACAAGTGGGTCTTCTAAAACGCACCTGTACATTTCATAGACTCAGAATTTGGATAGTTAATCAGTGCCCAGCAAGGAAATTGGAGTCCTCCAGGAAAATGTTGAAGGCTGTCAGTCAGTATTTGGCCCTAATTTACCTCGTCAGACTCTTGATCTCTGCATATGCAGATGAACCCTTAGTTTAACCTGACTTGCCCCTGGTTACCCGCTCTCCTTAGCACCTGTCCTCGCTTCTGCAGGGTACTTTGCTGAACTTAGCTTCTTTCCTAACGCCTCCCTGTTCTCACAAGTCAGGCTCAGTTACCAGCGCCACCTGGAGTAAGCTTTACGTTAGCCCTGCCAAATTCAGTCGCCACTTCTCCTGACTCTCGTGGTGTTCATCCCGTTCCGCTTCGCTGTGTGTTGTGTCGGTGTGCTTCCAGCTGGAGACAGATTCAGTCGCCACTATCAGAACTAATGCACAGCCCTCCGCCATCCAGATGTTGTGTCAGAGATGCGTTTGACAGTGCTTCTCGGCAGATCTAACCAGATCAGGGTCACCTTTTGTTGTTTGTCGGCTTGTTTTTTTCTTTTTATTTGTTGCTGTCTTTGCTGGTAAGATTCACGTCTAGTAGGCTGAGGTGATCTCTGGAGGCTATATGATAACTTGGTTTGAGTACAGAATGGAACTCTTTCTCACATGTCCCTTCTAGCTTTTTTTTTTTTTTTTTTTTTTTTAGCAGAAAAACTGATTTTTTTGTTTTATTTAAAAAATTTTTTCTCAAGTCCTTAGCAAATACTGGCTGTCATTCGCCATGGAGAGTACAGGAAACTAGGAAGGGCTTCGTCACTTTGAATAGTATTTACACAGTAATTAGTCGTTAAGTCAATCTCGAGTGTTCTCCCTCCTGTAGGCTGCAGTTCAACAAGCACGGTGTGCTGCGGGTAGAAGGCTTCCTAACCCCAAACAAGTACGACAGCGAGGCGATCGGCTTGTGGCTGCCTTTGACCAGAAGTGTTGTGGGGACTGATCTGGACACGGCCAAGTATATCCTGGCCAACATTGGAGACCACTTCTGCCAGATGGTGATTGCGGAGAAGGAGGCTATGTCAACTATTGAGCCACACAGTAAGAGCACCTCTTGTGGGCGGGATGTTTGGGTCCAGCGTGGTTTGTTTGTCCGTGACACCTAAGTCCCAGCTGCACAGATTGTGTTTTCACCAGAAGACAGTGGTGCAGCGATGTTGCAGCTTTCCTTTTCTGATGGTCTCTTCCGGGCTGTTCTGTCTGTGGGGTTTGCTGTGGGTCAGTCATCAAAGGAGCAGCATTCCTTGTGTGTTTGTGTTGGCGATGTTTGCACGGCCTCACCAGATGTGTAGGCTCAGCAGAGTAAGACCTCCGATGGTCGCGGACAAGATTCGCAGTTCCTTCCACGGACTGTGAGAGCGGATAGGCACCCTCAGCCCCCTGAGCTCCACTCTGAGGATGGGAGGGGCAGCTGCAGCTGCTAGCTCAGTAGACCATGTCTTCCACTCTGGTGGACACTCCTTCACTACCATGCAGCCTGGGAAGCTGCAGTGGTCGGCGTTGACGACAGATCTCGAGGTAGAGTGTCTGGGAGGATAACGCTTCTCTCCGTCTCCATGCTCTGGAGAAAGGAGCTATCCAGCCAGAAGGCATCATGGGAGTCCTGTTGGAGAAGTCTCGCATTCTCTTCAGGCGTTTTGTCTTCCCCGAGTGACGGTGAGAGACAGCAGTGTTGTCATCCCAGTCATTTTGGGTTTTGAATGACAGTGTGAGCCATTCTTAAGAATTTTGGTTGTACTTGCCATAAACAGACCGAAGCTAGCTTCATCACAAAATCCTGTTAATAAGTATAGATCCTGATACTTGTTTCTCGGGCTTTTAAAAAGACTTAAATATTCTTTTTTGTGTGTATGAGTGGCTTTGCCTACGTGTATGTGAATGTCTCTGCCTGGCATGTGTGTGTCCGGTGCTCATGGAGGCTGGAAGAGTGCATCAGCTCCCCTGGAACTGTGGTCAGTGGACGGCTGTAAGCTGCCGTGTGGGTGCTGGAACTGAAGCTGTCCTCTACAGGAGCAGCAAGTGGTCTAAACCCATGAGCCATCGTTCCAGGCCTATTTCTTAGATTTAAGGAAAAGAATCCTGGACATCAAGAGCTCCTGGGGCTGCTGGAGTTTTTCTGAAGGGAGAAGCAGCTTCAGGATTATGCTTCTATCTGTGTGTTCAGAACTTTGGGTCTTATTGAACTTTTTAAAACTCTGTGCTCCGTGTGGGATTCATGATGCAAGTTTCCCTGTGCACTGATGGGTCCCTTAAACAGATTTGGGTAAAAGCAGTGCCTGTAAGACAACTACTTACAGGACTGCCCTTGTGGCAGTCAGCGTCCGGCCGCAGGGTACACACACTTGTTTGCTTCCCTCCTGCTTCATCAGACCTGCCTCAGGTTTAAGTAAATGGTAATGATGTGTTCCCCTCCCCGCATACATTGAAAAGCAAAGGGAGTTGTCCTTAAGAATATAGTCAGGGAATTCTTTCTGAAGACCTGCATGTGGTGGACCTTTCTTTTACTTTTGTGCTCACCCGGTTCCTTTCTTTAACTGGCTGTGTTAGAGAAGGGAATGAAATCCCTGAGTGATAGTGAGGAATACCACTCTACCACGGAGTTCCTCCATCCTGATGGTGAGAGCAGGTGCCCACCATCAGACTTTTTCTCTAGCACATAGTGTCTAGGAGGACAAAGCCTGGCCTGTTGCATTATTAGTGCAGTAGTAGTTGTTTCTTCGTGGTTGGAATGGGTCAGTGTAAACTGAAATGTTATTTGGGATGTGTTCAGAGTAAAGAATTAAACCCCACAGCAGACTGGGTTATGAAAAGAGTGTGTCTCCATAGAACAGGAATGCAGCAGTGTTGGTCAGTGGTGTTGGAGACAGACAGACACTGACTTGAGTCTTGTTCAGCAGCATTGGGCCTCCTGCCATTCAAACAAGTGTTGCCCCTTGCTCCTACTACTTGGAGCTTTCTGATACGTGATGTGGCCAGTCACCTTATTAGATACGGCCTTTGGGGGCAGTTTTTCCATTGGTATGTGTGGTCCTGAAACCCCGTCCCACCAGAGGATCTGGGTTTGACTGCTGAAATGGAAATGTGGCTTTGTAGCGTCCTGAGCGGTTTTTGGTTAGTGTGGATCAGCCTTGTGTACCAGCAAGTGTCATTTTGGGCCCTGGCATGGTCAAGTTGCTGACTGGTAGCTGAAGGAAGTGACCTTAGTATACTGTGCTCCACAGTGACTTGCTGTGCCCTCAGGACCTTCCAGTGGGGCATCTTTGTGAATTGAGGGCATCTGTGCTAATGCTAATCATTGGTTTGTGAGTTGGACACATTTTCCCTCTTAGAGAAAGCATAGCTCATGCAGCCTTGAGATTCTAAAAGAATTTGTGAGGTTGGAACTTTTGGGAACTTTGGCTGAGTTCCAGCTGTGTAGTTGTTGCTTACGCACAGTGTGGCTTCCTGCACGAGGAAGAACTGTGTCTGAGTATGTCCAGTGCCAGTAGTCTTGAGTGGGTGATGCCAGCACCCTGGGACAGGCATGCTGGGGGTTCAGGAGAGCTTTATGGGACAGCAGCGTCTGTGATCAAATGGGAGCTAACTCTAGGCCCAGGGAGGACTCCTATCTTCACCCATGTTTGATTTCAGAAACCTTCTGTACCTCAGAACTAAATGGCTTATTGATTTTTTTTCAGGACAGGTTGCTTGGAAGAGAGCTGTCAAAGGTGTCAGAGAAATGTGTGATGTGTGTGACACAACTATTTTCAACCTGCACTGGGTGTGCCCTCGATGTGGGTTTGGAGTGTGTGTGGATTGCTACCGGATGAAGAGGAAGAATTGCCAACAGGGTGAGTGAGAACTGACTTGAGTATCTAGCTGCTGATACGCTGGACTTAAGTCTTTTGTTGGCTTGTGGCTGATGGGTTTCTGAAGGACTGGGGCTCTAAGCTTCATGGGAAACAGTTGCCACAAGTCCACTGTTCGCAGGTGCTGCCTACAAGACTTTCTCTTGGATAAGGTGTGTGAAGAGTCAGATACATGAGCCTGAGAACCTGATGCCCACACAGATCATCCCTGGCAAAGGTATGGCAGGGATTCCCCACCCCCACCCCCACCTTGAGTAACTTCAGGGGCTTTAGTTTGGTTTTTCTTTGTGTACTGTTGTTGCCTGATAACTTTTAGCATTGTCCTAAAAATAAGAAACATTTTAAATAATATCCCTGCATGTTTTGAGGTCTCAGCAACAGTTTTGTAGAAGGAAAGAAAGAGAGCATTGGGGAAGGCAGGACAAAAAGGGATGGGACACGATGCTGCTGAGAAAAGCATTCCTGTGGGAGAGTGATGTGTGCTGTGTGTGGCACCTGTCTTTAGCTACTTGCCTCTGTCCTTCGTTGCAGCCCTCTATGATGTTGGAGACATTGTTCATTCTGTCAGAGCAAAATGGGGTATAAAGGCCAATTGTCCCTGCTCCAGCAGGCAGTTCAAGTTCTTTTCCAAGCCAGCCTTAAAGGAAGACCTGAAACAGGTATTGATGCCAATGTTTAGTTCGCCATCCTTATGGTTTTTGTCTGTTTCTCACTAAGTCGCGGGTTTCTGTCCGTGTATTTGAAAGGAACACAAGGACCAGTTGGGAGAGGCTGTTCGTGTCTGACGGCTCAGCAGCCCAGGCTCACTCTTCACATTACTGTGTGTACTTTATCTGTGACTTCTTAGTATGCTTTACTTACATTTTTGCTCCTTGTAAAGCAAAAACATAAGGCTTAATTTTAAAAGGCTTAAATTTTAAAAATTTCTATATTTTGCCTATAAAATATCAAGAGTCAAAAAGAATTCTTGAAAATGAGCCCTTCTGTGCCCAATACTTGAGCTCTACATGCTTCTTCTGATGGCTTCCTTACCATCACACCTACTCCAGAGCCTGCTTTCCCCCTTTCCCAGTAGTCACCACCTATATGTTCGGGAATTGTGCGCTGTGCGTTTTCTAAAACTTTGACACTGAGAGGTGAAAGGCCTGGTGAACTTGAATTCTTAACTGCTGTTTTCTGGCTACGTCACCTTGCTCTCACACACTAGCTTTCAGATGCTTCAGCTTGCTTACCAGTAAGAACACAGTGGTAGACAGTACTGCTAACTGGATAGCTCTGAAGCATATCACAGAAAGGGAGGACCAGGACCACTACAGGAATCAGAATATTTCCTTTTTTTCCTTCTGATTATTTATGTAAACTCAGTACAACAGTAAGTAGTGCATTCTTCCTAATGGTTTGTGTTGGTGTTCTTTGAAGAGCAGCTCATGGAAAGCCTGAGTCAAACAAGCATCCTCCCTGCAGATTTCTGAACCCCTCACTTTACTATCCACCTCATTTGTTGACAGTAAGCATGATTTGAGTGCCTGCTCTGGGTGCTTCCTGAGTTCTCGGGGATAATAGGCACAAATCAATCATTTTAATGCCACTTGGTATTTGGGGTCTAGGGAGATGCACAAGCCTGCTGGCGAGTGAGTGAGGGCAATACAAAAGTATGCTTGTTACCGAGTCTTGCATTTTCATTGGTAATACTTGAAAGCTAAAAACAAAAATCTCCGTCCTGTCCTTGTTCTGTGTTACTACCAGAGGATTATTACAGTCATGATAGCTGAGCTGTCAACGTGGCTTTCTGTTAGTGAGTCTCTTGTTGGAGGGCTCTTAGGGAAGAAGGTATGAGAAAAGGAAAACATCAGGCTTCAGCTCCCACTTAATTCTCCTTTTACACTGACAGACATCCTTATCTGGAGAAAAACCAACTCTAGGGACTGTGCTCCAGCAAAGTTCCCCTGTGTTGGAGCCAGCAACTGCAGTTGGGGAAGCAGCCTCCAAGCCAGCCAGCAGCGTGAAGCCTGCCTGTCAGGCCAACACATCACCTTTAAACTGGCTGGCCGACCTGACCACTGGGAATGTCAACAAGGAAAACAAGGGTGAGTGTCTCCCAGCTTCCTGAGTAAGTGAGCATGTTCACAGAGAAACTTAGCAGCTAAACTTGCTGTGAGAGCAGGACTAGAGAACCCTGGAACATGGAAAGTACTGCCCGCTGTCGTCCAGGCACATGCCACTAGTAAACTGCTGGGGTGCAGCACCTGAGAGGGGAGCTTTACCTCCCCATAGATCTTCGCTGACGTTGGGATCGTGTTGGGCAAGAATGGAGTGGTGCTGACACTTGGTTACTGCCGACATGGCTGAACGTACACAAATAGTACACTCTGGTTACTTTTTCCTTGTTCTTTATCTTCCTCTTCCCCTGCCAGTCCTGCCTCTTCCCTACAAATTTCTTTCCTATACTCAATGACCTTGTTTTGTGTCCTACAAAGTTTGACTAGGACTATCTATATAATCGTGGGTTTAAAACCAGCCGTTAGAAGCTGGCGGGCTCTCTAGTGGATGCTCCACTGGGTACTGTGCCTCCTTCTTTACCAGAGTCTTTCAGTTCATCAGTGAGTGGCAGGGCCCAGTGAGCCCCCTACTCCATCCATATGTAATTGTTTGGTGGCCTGATCTGTGTGGCAGTGCCAGGAATAGATGTGGGCTGAGGTTGATGGCCATGGGCATGTGGTGCTTAGATGGCCTTCTTTCTGTTGCCCAGTTTTCTATTCATGCTCCCTCTTTCTTCAGTGCTCTCTGAGCCTTGAGGACGTGTTAGACTTGCTTTGAGTGATGTTCAATTTCTGCTGTCCTGTCATGTCTTAGTCTCAGTGTGCTGTCTTCTCTCACCCTTGTCTCAGAACAACTTGATGTAAAGACATGGACTTTGGAGTCAGATAAATTAGGCAAGATTTTAGGTCATCTTGCTTTCTGAAAAGAGAAAAATTGCAAGTTAATTCTTTCATGCAGACATCTTAATAATTTTCTGAATCAGATTTGGTACCATAAATAAAGGATTTGTATGAATGACCACTCCACTCTCAGATATATACATGTAATTGGACAACTAAAAGTTGAAGAGGAAAGTCCTGTGATGAGATGCAGAAAAACTGTAAAGCTTAACATTGATAATTTATATAAAACTCTGAAATTAAGACTCGAAGGGGACATCATTAAGAGTTTCTCTAGCAAAAAATGCTTACAGCAAGCATTATAAATAATGATTTTGGGGGTGGGGTGGGGACACTATATTGTCCAGTCTGGTCTAATATTCCTGAGCTTAGTTGATCCTCTGGCGTCGGCCTCCTGAGTAGCTGGGGCAGCATTACACCTGGCTTGACTTGTTTTTAAAGTTGATTTAAGGAAATCCTTCTGAATTGGGAGTAAGATGAGGGTTCTTTTCAAGCACTCTACTAGGAGTCCTGAGCAATGAGATAAGGCTATATACAAGTATAAATACATTTTTCAGAATACCATTTATAGTGCTAGAGAGATGGCTCAGGGGTTCAGACTGGTTGAACCCCTTTACCAGAGGGATTTTACCAGAGGACCTAGGTTCAATTCCTAGCATTCACGTGGCAGCTCACAACTGTCTGTAACTTTAGTTCCAGGGGATCCGACACGCTCTTCTGGCTTTCGTGGGCATCAGACATACGTGGAGGCAAAACATCAATATCTGTAAAATAAGAATAAAAGTAAAAACCACCATCCATTTTCCAGTTTCATGTGGGTTTTCGATGCTATTTTAACATCAACTGAGAATTCTTACATAACACACCTTAGTGTTTACCCTTACAGATTTTTTGGTTTAAGGAGAGGAAAGCTATACCCTGGAGTCACTTTGCTAACAGAGACTCACAAGGAATTTGCATTGAATGCACATCTTGATGTTTTGGTTTTGTTTTAGAAAAACAGCTGACTATGCCGATTTTAAAGAATGAAATCAAATGCCTTCCACCCCTGCCTCTGAACAAGTCCAGCACGGTCCTCCACACTTTTAACAGCACAATTTTGACACCTGTGAGCAACAATAATTCTGGTTTCCTTCGAAATCTCTTGAATTCCTCCACAGGAAAGGTATGTGCTTGTTTTATTATTTGTGCCCCTATGAAGCTGAGGAGGAGGAGAGACACAGATGGTGTCACTGAGGCGCTCTGCAGGCATTCAGGGACGGGTGGGGCGCCCTCCTCCAGCATGTGAGTGAGACTTGCCTGGGCCCTCGGGTGTGCACTCACCGTGCCATTGTAGAGACATGGCATACTTAAGATTTGTGTTCTTTATCAAATTCAGACGGAAAATGGACTAAAAAACACACCCAAAATCCTTGATGACATCTTTGCCTCTTTGGTGCAAAGCAAGACTTCTTCTGATTTACCCAAGAGGCCTCAAGGACTGACAATCAGGCCCAGTATTCTCGGCTTCGACACTCCCCACTACTGGCTGTGCGACAGCCGCCTACTGTGCTTGCAGGATCCCAACAACAAGAGCAACTGGAACGTGTTCAGGGAGTGCTGGAAGCAAGGGCAGGTAACACTGGCCTCCGCGCCTCTGCTTCCCTTCGGCAGGCTCTGGTAGCCCCGTCCCGCCTCGCTTTCTCCTCCTTAGTGCTGTTCACTTCACTTCTGTTTTTGTATTTGTCTGGGGTGGATGTAGTTAGGTCTGAGTTGGCTCTGTCTTACTCTGTATAAACTGTACTCTTCACCACTCAGAATTTAGTGCTTCCAGCCAGCCATTTCTTAAGGTTTGATGAGAGAGACAGGCCAACCTCAGCAGCACAAGCGAAAGTGACTCAGAAGCTGTTGGGATCTGAGGGATTTGACAAAATGCTGTATTTAAAGGAATCCAGATCCCGCTTTCATGGATAAACCTGACCGGGGGCTGGTGAGATGACTCCGTCCGTGGCTAAGAGCGCTTGCTGCTCTTGCAGGGCACCCACGTTGGTTCCCAGAACCCATGTTTGGCTTGCAAACTACCTGTATCTGTATCTCCAGTATATCTGACATCTTCTAGCCTTCATGCGCATTTGAACACAGATGGCAAGGCATGTACAGAGACACACGGGTATAAATATAAATGAAAACAAATTTTTTTTTTTTTTTTTTTTTTTTTTGTAAATACCCTATGCTGAAGGCAGTTCTGCATGGGCCATGTAGCGGCATCTTGGAATTGATGTGTCATCCCCAGCAGTGCCTGTTGTCAAGGGCAGCACTGTTGGCTCTTGAGTTGTGGTTGGTCCATTCAGTGCTTAGCCTTGTGGGCCCATCTCTGCCTGTAGGTAACACTTGTGGCCTGTATGTGATGCTCATACACACCTGGCCTGGTGCTGTTCTTGGAGGACGTCAGAAGAGCGACCCTTTCTCCTAGCAGCTTAATGATGTAGGTGTTATTACACACCCCGAGCGAGGTGTGTGCAGATGAGTAGAGAGCACACAGCACTGCGGGTGCTCAGAGAGCTTGGCTGTCACCTCACCAGCTGAAGCTGAGGACCAGCTGCCTGATGAGGGGCAGAGCCAGAGGAGGTCAGACTCACATCTCCTCCTCCTTCCTTTAGCCAGTGATGGTGTCAGGGGTGCACCATAAATTGAACTCCGAACTCTGGAAACCCGAGTCCTTCAGGAAAGAGTTTGGCGAGCAGGAAGTGGACCTAGTAAATTGTAGGACCAATGAAATCATCACAGGAGCCACAGTAGGAGACTTCTGGGATGGATTTGAAGATGTTCCAAGTATGTATTAAAGATCTTTCAAGAGAGTTGAGAATGTATAAAGAGGGACACAAGAATAGCAAAAAGCTTTGTCTTTACAAAGTTTATGCTTTTGGACTGACATATTGGCCTGCCACGGGTACTGCTTCCAGTATAGGAGAGTAGTCCTGACTAAACCAGATCTGTATAGTCCCGAAAATGGGAGCACAGAGAAGAGAACACCATGGTCTTCTTGTCCCTGTCAGAATAGGAGGTGGTCTCGACCTCTTTCTGTTGCACACCGGCCTTAGAAGATTCGGTTGGAGCCCCTGAGGGTTTTGATACTGAGGGGAGGCGGAGGGGAGTTGGGGTGGTGTTGGTACTTAAACAACACTGCAGGAGGCAAAGTCGGGTTCCCAGGACAAGTTTTGTGTACTCAAAAACAAGAACCCAGTAGACCTGGGTTAACATTCTTTATTTTGCTGTCTCTAAGGTACAGCTTCATTTCTTAATCGCCATAGAGTTGGCAGTTAGGAGGAGGTAGATGACTAAGTTGTCTTTGTATGCCAAGTGGATTTATTTGATCATGAAAATACTGTATTTGCAGTATTAAGGTATAAATTGTTTTTTGTTTCTGAATTGTGAATAACAAGAACTTCATTTATTCTGGTTAATCTCCAGACCGTTTGAAAAATGAAAAAGAAAAAGAACCCATGGTGTTGAAACTTAAGGACTGGCCACCAGGGGAAGACTTTCGAGATATGATGCCTTCCAGGTGTGCTTTCTAACGTGCATTGAGCTGATTCTCTTCTTCACTTGGGTAACATAAAGTCTTTCGGGTAACAGAAAGGTAGTTGTTTTGATTGTTTGGTTGGTTTTTTGAGACATGATTTCTCTGTTGTAACCCTGGCTGTCCTGGAGCTCACTCTGTAGACCAGGCTAGCCTCGAACTCACAGAGATCTGCCTAACTCTGCTTCCCGAGTGCTGGGATTAAAGATATGTGCCACCACCTCCTAGCTGAAAAGTAGTTTTTAAGAAAGTGTAAAACAGCTTCGTAGTTAATTGGTTCTGGGTTTTTTGTTTGTTTGTTTGTTTTTTCTACTTTGTATCTGTGCCTTTGGGAGATAAGTATATTTTTAAATGAGGTGGAAAAGGTAATGACTTTAGATCTGGCTAATGAATGGTCTGCACATTTAATATGGAAGTGCTCCCCTTGTGACTTACAGGAAGTCCTGGGATCAGACACAGCAGAGCTCACTTATTAACCACTAAGACATCTGTATTGTTGATCCATTTTCTCGAGTTAAGTTCAAAACCTTAAAAAGGAGCCTCATAACTAAGTAGTATGTTCCCTTGAGTGCTGGTACCCCTAATGAAGTACTTCTGAGCTCTGTTGCCTGGAATAGTCCTGATCATTTGGACACATTCATGTGGCACAGGGAAGAAGACATCCTTGTTTATGACTGCTGTTGTTATAAATAATAAGGCTAGCCATCTTTGTCCCAGATTTGCTCTGGCTTGAAGAGAAGGAACAAAATAAGTACTAGAGTAGAAAAGCAAGTTCTTGGTTTTTTGTTTTAGATTTGATGATCTCATGGCCAACATTCCGCTGCCCGAGTACACCAGGCGAGATGGCAAACTGAATCTGGCCTCTAGACTGCCGAACTACTTTGTACGGCCAGACCTGGGCCCCAAGATGTACAATGCGTATGGTAAGAAGGAGATGCTAATTGCGCATAATGGAAATAAAGCCAGGTGTTTGAAAACCAAGTAGATCAGAAACAGCTGCGCGTGCCTTCATTCCTGCACATTTCTGTTTTTTTGGTGGCATGCGTATGTATTTCCTTTCTCATAACTACAGCTTTAATGCAGATTGCAGTTTTATATTTTTCTGTATTCTACACCTAGCTTCTGTGTGGTCATCTCAACCTTGGTGGACTAGAGTCTAGGCCAGCTTTGCCAGCATTCTTGACACTGTAAACGAAAGGTGGTTTTAAAAAAATAGGTCTGTTCCTCGTAGATGCCAATAGATGGCAGTGTCTACAAAAGCTTTTCTTAGGAAAACTTGATGATTTGGTGGGGGTGTTGTATGATCCTGGCTCTGTCTGAGTTGAGGCATCCTCAGTTTAGAGTCTGATGTTTCAGTATACTAACTCATGACTGGAATGGATCGGTTGAGTGTGAGTCAGTTTATCCTTACTTTGTCACAACCCTGATTTCACCCAGGCTGGCCAGAACAGCCTGCAGTCCCTGCCTGCTGCTCTCTCTGGGCATCGTGTCCCAGCTCCGTCCCGGCCTCTTGTCCTTCTCACTCTCTTTGAGGTCTGCGTTTCTCCTTCTCTTGTAGCTATAATTTTATCATTGTATTTTTCTGGGGCTGGAGAGATGGCTCAGTGGTTAAGAGCGCTTGCTGTTCTTCCAGAGGACCTGGGCCAGTGCCCAGCACCCCTGTTAGCAGCTCACACTGCCTGTAACTCAGCTCCAGAGGATCTCCTGACCCCTGACCTCTGTGGGTATGTGCACACATGTGACATACACTCAACACAAACCCATATACACATTTAAAAAAAGTTTTAAAGATTGTGAATCTTTTTCTGCATAGTATTTTTTGTTGTTGTTTATAGCCTGCTTTTGAGGTTTATGTGTAGACACTGTCAGCTGTTTGTTAGAACACAGAAGTGTGTTCTCTTTAAATTATTCCTTTGCCATTTTAAAGCACTTCTCAAATTCCCAAGGCTTTACCTGTTCCTAGGGTGGGTGTTTCAGCAAGGTGGTATAGCTGGGTTCTAGGATCCTAGGTTGGCACATAAACCATCATCCCTCAGGGTAAACTCCTCATAGAGCAGCTATCAGCAAGCATTAACAAGACCTTCCTCCGGACAGTATAGGCCCCTTCCTGGGCCACTAGGCCTAGTGTCCTGCGCAGTACTAGAGGAGAAAGTCCTGGTGCTAAAGTAGTGCCAGGGTGGCCGCTGAGCAAGGCCCTTCTCCATGGACACACTCTGAACACTGGAGGGGCTCCGTGAACTGGACTGCACAGCACCCCCTGCTGAGTGGGCCGCCTGAGTGGTGGGAGCAGCTGCCAATGGCCTCCCTGAGTGAGCTTGGCTAATGTCTCTTCTCTCCATTGGTTATGAAGCCAAAGTCTGAACCTTGGCTCTTCTGCAAATGTCCTTTGAGCAAATTCTTCTGCAGACTGACTCCTTGCTTGTGTTCTTGGTTCCCAGTATCCTGGTACACTTGGGCATTTTATTTTCAACAGGATTGATCACTCCAGAAGATCGAAAATACGGGACCACAAATCTTCATTTAGATGTATCTGATGCAGCTAATGTCATGGTTTACGTGGGAATTCCCAAAGGACAGTGTGAGCAGGAAGAAGGTAGGGTCTGAAACATGGAAGCTGGGCTTACTGTCTGAGCTGGTACCTGCAGTTCATACTTGCTTTCTCCTGTTGTAGAAGTCCTAAGGACCATCCAAGATGGAGATTCTGATGAACTCACCATCAAGCGATTTATTGAAGGAAAAGAGAAGCCGGGAGCCCTCTGGCACATATATGCTGCTAAGGACACGGAGAAGATAAGAGAATTCCTTAAAAAGGTGTGCTTCCTACCCTGTGCCATGTGAGGGCACAAGAACAGCAATACTGTGAATCGCCACATGATGCAAATCCGTATTAATTAGACGGAGTGTCAGTGGTTGCTAAGAAACAGGGATTCTAAGGGGGGTAGGCCTTGTCTTCTGTGTTTGTTTTCTGTTATGATGCACTTGGAGATTCTTGCTCTGTCTTCACCCGAGTTTATCTGATCATCACCTTGCATCTTTTTTTTTAAATACTGCCGAGCATTTCACTAGCTCATGTATCAGTCCTTGGCTCCAAGCTCTCATGTCTGAGTAAGTCGCTAAAGTTCTGTTGGCTTTGTTCTCACTTGATGAGGGAGCCTGCCTTTCATTTAAAGGGGTAGCAGGAGTCGGGAGGACTTGAGTTCACTGTAGTTGCAGGATGTTATCTGGAGGTTCTGGGCACTAGAGAGGCAGAGCTTTCTTTCTCTAAACTTCAGTGTTCAGTGTTGATGCCGCTGGTGACAAACCAGGGATGTTTGGCTTACGTTCTCTAGTCATATCTGAGTCACAGGAACACTCCTAGCCTGTTTGTGGTCCTGACACCATGTAGGTCCTTTAATAGCCAACTGCTAGAAATCCAGTGTTTCTGGTTAAAGATTGACTTTTTGACCTGCTGGGTCACCATATCCCCTTGATAATGCCACTTTTCTGAGTATGTTTTCTTTCCAGATACTGAATGTGGAATAAAGAAGTTTCATCTTTGGGACTGTTTCATAACTCAGACTGTTGAGTGTGTACAGAACCTCAATAAGTACAAGACAACTTGATTCCTAAGGAGTCTGTTCACATTTTTAAATGAACCTAAAATGTTGTCGAGTAGCATACACAGACTGGGAAATGACGATAGCCAGCAGGCGAGGTTTTCTTTGTGATTCTCTTGATTCATTCTGCTAATGTGTTTGCTATTTTTGTCAATGGGAACACATAACTTGAAGGCAGCCTGATGTTTATTGACTGCTTGCATCTTGGGAAGGGAAAGCACTCTTGTTGATTCTTGGCATTTGCTAAGTTCTGTGCTGTTTTAATGTATTACAGGTCTCAGAAGAGCAGGGTCAAGAAAACCCTGCAGACCACGATCCTATTCATGATCAGAGCTGGTATTTAGACCGATCGCTAAGAAAACGCCTTTATCAGGAGTATGGGGTTCAAGGCTGGGCTATTGTACAGTTTCTTGGGGATGTAGTGTTTATCCCAGCAGGAGCTCCACATCAGGTCAGAACCAATTATTAGTTCCTGTTAATTGCCTTTCTGCTGTGAATTTGTGGGTTTGTTACAGATGTGGCTTGGTGTTTTTCAGGTTCATAATTTATACAGCTGTATCAAAGTGGCTGAAGACTTTGTGTCTCCAGAGCATGTTAAACACTGCTTCTGGCTTACTCAGGAATTCCGTTATCTGTCACAGACTCATACCAACCATGAAGATAAATTGCAGGTAAAAACAGCACCAGTTCCTGGGATTTGCTGCCTAGGCCTTTGTGACCCATTAGTGCAGTAGTTCTCAACCTGTGGGTCATGACTCTGAGGTTGCCTAAGACCATGTGCATATCAGATATTTACACTACAGTTCAGTTATTAAGTAGCAACAAAAATAATTTTCTGATGGGGGTCAGCACAGCTTACGGAACTGTACTAAAGAGTTGCTCTGCATTAGTGACCTCTACAGAGACTCAGGGTACTTGGCCAAATCACAGTTGCCATAGTGAGCTAGCTTTCTGTCTAGTCTTGCCATATACTTGAATGATGAAGCTACAAGCCCAAAGGAAACCTCACCGTGTCGTGTTGCTTAGGCACGGAGGCTCTTCAGTACTGAAATGAATAGACTTCTGATCCCTGGTGTAGCCACCAGCCAGGGTCTGGGACATGGCTTGGCCTGGAGTGCTGCAGTGTTTTTCTCTCACATGCAATAGAATGGGACCGAATGAACCGAACATTGGGATCAGAAGGGGATGCTGTTTTCAGAGACACACGTGTGGTGACACACCTGCAGTCCAAACTGCTCTAATCCAGTGGCTGAGAAGCTATCCTGAGCTACAAGATCACACAACTCAAAACAAATTAACAGGGAATTAATGTGGATTGTTTCATGTTTGAAAACTACAGGAGTAGCTAAAGTCTGATAGAACATTGTGTACTCACCATGACCAAAACTGGTAGGAGAAGGAACTTCATGAAGTTCTCTAGGCTACGTAAGTGTGCCGCACGAGTCTCCAGGAGTCGAAGACCCTTGGCAATATGTTCAGTATTGACTTAAGTTCTGAGAGAGAAAAGAAAGCTGATGTGTGTGGCGAGGGTATTCTTAGAGATTTTAGGTTTAATGAAGCAGTGGTTTTTTCTTCTGTCACTTCAGGTGAAGAACGTTATCTACCATGCAGTGAAAGATGCAGTTGCTATGCTGAAAGCCAGTGAATCCAGTTTGGGCAAACCTTAACTCCTCTCTGTACGTTGGAGATGAACATTGGCAGCTGATCAAACTCTTCAGGCAGGATTCCTGTGGACTTTGAGATTTCATGTTACCTCATCTTCTTTTTTAACGTACACCCTACTTGTGAGGGTGCTCTCTCTAATGTATATTTCTAGTGTTTACAGACACTAAGTGTGTATATGTAGTAACTATTTACAGACCACACATCCTTATACTGTGACTTCACCTAGTGCAGATCTCCCAAGCTGAAGATCTGTTGGCTCTGAAACAACACTTGCAGTTATTTCCCAGCTGTCTGTTTGGACAGCTCATTCAAATGGAATTTTAACTGTTAGGGATCACTTCGAAGTTTAATTGGATTTTATTTTATCTTATGTTGGTCGGAGCACCCTCCCCCACCCACTAGGGTCCAGAAGAGCAACGGAGGAAGTGACAGCTAATGGTGCAGTTCTAAATGTATTGCATAGGACTGGCATTATATAGCAGAAATAACTACTGTATAATTCTTGGGGTTAACCATCTTTAGTTAATGAAATTTTAATTTAAATGAAGCTTTGCTAATTTTAAGTGGTAAGCATTTTGCATTAAAATATTCATATAATATTTCCGCTCAGTTCACTGGCCTTTATTCTGTGCTTACACGGCTTCTAGACAATGTAGGCTTAACATATCGGTACAGTAGATGGCCGTCATTTCTTAGTGACTAGTAGAGTGCTGGTTTGTCCTGCATTTGTGAAACCACCAGTTTGGAAACGAGAACTAACCAGAACCCACATAGTGACTGGCAACTGCAGAGCCTGGATACACTGTCTTCTGGTCCTGAGTATATGAGGAGGAGGAGGCATGAATATGGGAAGGGTTAGGACAGTTGCATCTGAAATCCCCGTCTCAAGGGCTGGAGAGATGGCTCAGCAGCTAGGAGTCTCCTCTTCCAGAGGCCCTGAGTTCAGGTCCAGCAACCACATGGCGGCTCACAACATCTATAATGGGACCAGCTGCCCTCTTCTAGCATGTAGGTGTGCATGCAGATCACTCATAAATAAATAAATCTTCAAAACAAACCTTAAAAAAGAAAAAAAAAAACCTCGGTCTGCATGAAGGGGCAGTGTTGGTAAAGAAGGCACTTGGTGTGGTCCCTTTCTGGGCTGCTTGCTGTAACTGCAGAAAGAACTTGTTCACTTGTGATAAGTAGTCGAGGCCTAGAGGACAGGTGTCAGCTGTGTGCTGAGCGGGGTCAGCAGCAAATGTGAGTTGTAAGTCTATGGGAGATTTTTCTGAGGATTTTTTACAAGTTCCTTTTATAGATTTGGGTCTAGAATGTGCACTCTTGCTTATAAATCACCTATGCAAATGCTAGAGTGGGGAGGCCACCTTCAGGCCACTGCCAAGGCTCCCACACACCATCGCAGGGCTGTTCCTCAGAGCCAGGTTCATCTTAGTGACAGCTACGAGAACAGGAAGAGCCAGCAAGAGCTTTCACATCGCACCTTAACTCCGGAAATCTTGAGTGTGTTCAAAGAGTGTCGGGAATGTGTCCAAGAGACTGTCGGAATGAACAGGTTTGGGGGAAGATGGCTCAGTGGTCACATGGAGGAGGGAAACACTCCAGCAGCTGTCCTGACTCCTCACAAACCTGGCACACAAGCCCACGTCAGTTAAAACAGCAGCAGCAGCACACAAAAGTTCACAAGTTCTGCAGACCAGACGCTGACTAAAACGGAGGACACAGGAAAACGTCAGCGACAGACTGATGTGCGGAGCATCCGACGTCGCCACACAGAAAACCCAACTAAGTCAGCCAACACTGGCCTGGCTTCCACACAGGAACGTCCTGAGCACTACACAGAGTACCGTCTCTAGCGCCCAGGGTGCTTCTCAGCTTATGCTGCGAAAGTGACAACCGTTCGGTAAAACTGTCTCACGTTAGTAACGGCGTCCTGTGTGACCAAAGCCAGTGATTAAAAAAGAAGGGGAGCTAGGTGTTTGGAACTGATAAGTGAAAATACAACTCATGAAAAACAGTGATTCGGTTACAACGGCACTTGGAATTTATGTATGTTAGCTAGGGTTCTCCATTAAACAGAACTAACAGAATATGAAGATCAAAGGGGGACTTATTAGCTTGGTTCACAGGCTGGACTCCTGTAGTTCAACAATGGCTGTCTGTGACAGGCTGAGAATCCAGCAGTTCATCATGAGGCCGGATGCCTCTGTAGTCAGCATCTGGAGATGCAGACCTGCTGGTCCTCAGTCTGACTTGGAATTCCAAAGGAGTTAGATTAACACTGGCCTCAGCAAGAGGACAGATGAACTTGCCAGTGAGCGTGAGGGCAAGTACGCAGAAAACAAAGCTGCTTTCTACATCCTTCTTATCTGGGCGGCCACCAGACAGTGTGACCCAGATACAGGGTGAGCCTTCCTGCTTCAAATCTCAGGAAATTCTTCACCACAGGCTGGCCCAGCAGCTCTGGTTTTAGTTGACTTTAGGTGTATTCAAACTGACAACCAAGATTAGCCATATGAGAAGGCTTTAACTTTACCAAACTAAGCAAAACACTAATTATCAATGATGCAATAATGAATATTTAAAAGCAAGAAATGTGTTTGTAAAGATTAAAATTGTAAAATCTCTAAAAACCAGTTTGTATGGATAAAAGTTTGGAGATACTGGAGACAGCCTGATAGGCTTGCTTGCCTTGCACGGGGCCTTGGCCTTCCCTCCACGGAGCCTGCCAAACAGCTGCTGTCCATGGAGGTCTCTCCTGCTCGGTCACACCAGTGACCCAGAAGAACAGGGACTTGCTGGATCTGATGGATGAAGATGGAGCCACTCTACTGACCAAGTAATCTCAGGACTCAGAAGCCCCAAGAACGTGGCAGGTTAAGCTGATGCTCTGAACTGAGGGAAAATCCTGTAGAACATAGCTGAAGATTAGAATACATACAGGCCTAAACCCACTTATTTACTTTTGTAACGAGGCAGGGGAAATATTTGAAGAAATAACCCAGGAAAACAAAGTAATCCCATAATACAGAAAAAAATTGCCAAAACAGAGAAATGACTCGAAGCTGAGGAAATATGCCATCTTTTCGAAGATGGCCGTGATTGGTCTCTAACTCATCCACCACCTTTGCCTCCCAAGCGCTCACCTTCTATTGGGTAATGCTTTAATCTCCAGGTAGGATTTGATAAAGAAGAATTAGCCACCTCCGTTTTGGAGCTGAAGCCATGGATGTCTGGCCTCTGGTAGAGGTTTCATGGAAGGCGGCAGCTATGGAAGAGGGAGATGAGAACTGATACCAGGGAGAAAGACTAACGAAGCATACAAACCTCTTGGAAGCCTTCGGTATCAATCTCACACAAAAATGTAAAAAGAAAATCAAGTCAATGAATAATGAATACACATGGAAAAAATCCTAGCTGAGAAATACAAGTTCAAATGCTACAGGTTAAAAATGGGGTGGTGGAATAATAAAAGACATGCGAGGCCAGGTTGATGATTGAAATAGCAGTGAAAACCAGTGAAAAGTTATACTTCCGTTTGTATTTGAGACTGGGTTTCTCTGTGCAGCCCTGGCCATTCTGGAACTCATTCTATACCCATCAGGCTGGCTCAAGAGACCCACTTGCCTCTGCCTCTCAAGTGCGGGACCAAAGGCCTGCGCCAGCACCTCCTGGCTTTTACACTAATTTTGAGACAGTATCAAACTACATAGACACATACACACACACACACACACACACACCCACACACCAGGAGCTGGTGAGACGAGTCAGTGGGTAAAAACACTTGCCACCGAACCTGACAACCTGAATTCAATTCCCGGAACCCATTTGGTGGGTGGAGAGAACCAAGACCTTGACACGCCACGTGTGTGCACACATACACAAAATAAATGTAAAACTCCAGAAACATGTAACAAGATTTGCCACTTTAAACAGAAGTATGTAAGAGGCAGTACATCATTGGGATAAACACAAGTTAGTCATCACTCCACACAGAAGCTTGGTACCCGGCAATATCCCACCCCATCCCTCTTTCTGAGACATGGTCTCTCTGCAGCTCTGGCCACAGTGGCCTGGAGCTCACAAGGTGCTGGGATTAAAGGCGAGCCACAGGCCCAGTTTACTCCACCACAGCCCCTTAGAGCCTGTAGGACATCCCCGCCCCTCTCTTCTTCCTGCCCCCTCTCTTCTTCCTGCCCTCCTCCGCCTCTTAACTGATACTGTCTAGCATCATTTCAGTCTAAACATGTCTTGCGGAGGAAATGCAGAAGCTCCTTTGGCTTGTGTTTTCAAGGAAACGTTCCCTTTACTCTGAAGGGACTGTTTTGCTGGATGGATTTCTTCACCCTTTTTTCATCCTGCGGTCTCCTGGCCACAGTCACACCGTGGTCAGAAAGTGTGTAATCTGACTGAGGACCCCTTTACCTGTCACTTTTCCTTCTGGGGCCCCTACTGTCACATGTGCCCTGTGAGTCCCTCAGAGTTTAGCCCGCTGTTGCAGGAATCTTCGGGGAATGAGGACCCTGACGTCACCGATGCCAGGATGGCTCCCGAAAGAGCTCAGCGCTCCATCCAGTTTGAATTCTCATTTTATGCTCTAAAACCACAAGATGGGGGGGGGGGGGAGCAAGCAGTATTTGTCAGGCTGTTGAGGGCAATGACCCATGGTTTCAGCTATTTCTCCAGGTCATTCTGTTCCAGGTAGCAAGGGAAGCTAGGCTTGGTAAGAGGCAGTATGTTGTAGTTAGTTAATCACCAAGGGTCTAATAAAAACGAGGTATTTTCATAGACATAAGCCTACAGAACCTCAGCAGAGGGAACAGAGTCATGACAAGAGCCATCTTGGACTGCTGACCCCTACTGTCTCTGGAGATTTATTCAATCAAAGCCTCTCCTTTCTGATCCAAAGGTCTGTTCGCATGATGAAAGAAACCTCGCAGGTTAAACTCCCACAACCCTTCAGCAGCTGAACTATGTCAGTTTTATGGTGGGTCAGCTCAAGGCCAGTGGGAACGATCCACTCCCATTGTTGCCGAGGCTGGGGTGAGCGCCATGAGCCTTCCTCGACAACAGCTTGAGAGTGCAGCTTCAATTCCTCCGCTCACAACCTTTGGACAGGTATAGGAAGCAGTCCTTTAACAGACAGCAGCACCGTTCACACCCCCAAAGCAGGCCTTTTCGGTCACAGAAATCACACGTCCTGCCGGCCTTCAGGCTGCCGCACCATGATTATCTTTACAGGCGCAGGGGCGCGCACAGCCGTCAGTGCACACAGTCTCTGGAGATAGGTTCAAATATTAAATAGCAGTACGGCCAGCGCTTTAAGCGAATCACGGAATACACCGATAAATGAGTATCTAGGTCTTCCCTACTCAATGCCGAGACTTTGTGCTGCTTGAATGAGCTTCTTCACACTTGGGAGGGTTTCAGGCATTATTCCTTCAAATACCGCCTCTGTCCTTCTGAGACTGCCATAGTAATGATGGGCTCAGTGGGCACACACTCTAGACTGTTGGCCTTTCTTCACTGTCTTTTATGCAGAATACCTGATAGAAAACAGGACAGTAAAAGTTTGTTTTTTCTTTCATCTGCCTCTGTAACAGATAAGAGGAGGCCCTGACATGACGGAGAGGCTGGGGCAGGGGTACAGGGAAGGTCATTACTACCTGCCTAGTTGTTTCAGAGTAGACTGTTTACAAAGTGAGTGGGCTGGGGGTGTACAATGGTAATTTAGGTACCCTTTGATGGAATAATTTTATTGGGTCAATATTTTTGTTGCTGGACCTACTTTAAGGACCTGGGATAGAGGGACAAGCTGTACGTAGATCGACTGTTTTGTGTGATGCTACCAAAGCATGCAGACAGGAACATAAAAACATGGCCTGCTCGTTGAGTGCTTGGGAGAAAGGCTGACACTGTCATCTACCTGGCTGAAGTTTGATTCTCTGCCCAGGGATGTGGGCAAGGAATGCCAGTGTCCTTCTCTGGAGAAACTTGCTGGCTCACTATAAAGCACTGTGTCGCCGCTGCGACACGGCGGTTCTTCCCGTGAGATCCATGGGTTCGGTGCGATCCCGTGAGCACTAGCCAAGTGTTTTCTGAGTCTTAGTCGTTGGTGTGTATTTGAACTCTCAAATATTAAGCTGTTCGTCCAGTGGCCTCAACCACAGCCAGAAGGTCACCTTCCTTAGCTGTCGGAAACAGCGTCTCAGGAGCGGACTCTGGATGCAGAAGGCGTGCTGGTTTGGAGCCCTTGATTGGAGCAAGTGTTGCTCTAATGTTGTCTGCCCATGAGAACAGCATCCGACTGTATTAAATTGTATCAATGCTAATGGAGGGACTTTCCAGGGCTCTCCCTGAACCTAAGCACCAAATAAAGACGACCTTACGTGGGGGGCTTGACTGGCCAGCTGAAGAGGGCTGGAGCACTGTGAAGGTTCTAGTCATTAAACATTAAGGCCTGTGTGTTGGTGGGCGGTGACACCCTTCAATAAAATACCTGGAGGTCATGTGCTGGGGGAAGGGCTGAAGAAGCAGATCGGAGGGGGAAGCGGAGCTTGGAAGTCAGTATGTGAGGCTAGACCCGTGCCTTGGCCATCCAGGTTTTCCATCTCAGAAAGTGTCATGGCTCTTTATTGATACCCAATAATAATAATAATAATAATTACTATTATTATTATTACTAATTATCCTACTTCAACACTCAGTAAATTAATTCTAAAGTTTATAAGAGGCAAGAAACCCAGAATCACCAACACGACTTTTCAAAGAGTCCCAGACGTGGTGGTGGTGCACATCTTTAATCCCAGCACTCAGGAGGCAGAGGCAAGTGAACCTCTGTGAATTTGGGCCAGCCTGGGCTACACAGCAAAATCTAGGACAGCCAGGGCTGCACAGTGAGACCGTGTCAAGCCAAAGGGTGATAGGAGAATTACTGAAAGGCTGCTCTGGCCACCGAGACACTCAAGTTTTTCTTGTGTGGTACTGGGGTTGGTCTGCGACAGGCACTGCTCTACCACGGAGCTATCATCTGTCTTTGGTTGGATGATTGGTGTTTGTCTGTGTGACACTCAACTGTGTAGCCCAGGCAACCCTCCTGTCTTTGCCTCCCAAATGCCAGGATGGTCTGTGCACATCTGTTCTCTCTCATCTGGCTTGGGGTGGAAGAGTAGACAACAGGAAGCCTAGAAGCAGATGAACACAGTACAGTTGATAGATTTTGGCAAAACAAACAGCATGTGTTACTTCTGTCATTTGAGACCAAACACCTGACAAAACCAACTCAAAGGAGGAAGACCCTTCTCAGCCAAGTTGAGCCCAGGACTGTGAGCCTTCTCTTTTTCCCTCTCATTCCGCCTGTGCCCCCAGCGATGGGAGGCACTTCTCCCTGGAAATGCCCAGTGGTGTCTCTAAGCCCAAGTAGACAGGATGATCATATATGTCACACATACGTTAGTGGCAGAAAGCCTTTCGCCAGATGATCTGACCAACTGGATACCCACATGCAAAAAGACAGAACAAACCTGTACACAGACTTTTAACATCCTTCATAAAAATTAAACTGGATTATAGACCCAATGTAAGACACAATACAAGGGCCAGTAAACTGGCTCAGTGAAAACATGCTTACCTCCAAGCCAGACCGTCCGCGTCTGATCCCTGGAGCCCAGTGGAAAGAGAACCAACTCTTGCCAGTTGTTTTCTGACCTCCGGAGTACACTGTGGCACACACACACACCACCACAGTAAATGCATGTAGCTAAAGCAAGACAAACACTAGCTAACACAGACAACTGGAATGGCTTCGTGTGTGTGTGTGCATGTGTGTGCATGTGTGTGCATGTGTGTGTGCGCGCGCGCGCGCGCGCGCGTGTGTGTGTGTGTGTGCGTGTGTGCGTACCTGAGGATTAAACTCAGGACCTTGTGCATGCCAGGCCATACTCTACCACTGAACTACATACATCCCTGGGAGTGGTAATTTTTTTTTTTAAACACCAAAGGCATGATATACAAAATAAGTAATTCAGAAGCAAGGTTTTATTAAGAGTAAAAAACTTCAGCTCTGAGCAACTGTCAACAATGACAGAACAGCGACCAGAGAATAAGATAAAATCTGATTAACTGGTCCAAAACATGTAGGACCTGAAAATTGAATAATCAGAAAGCAATACAGTTTATAAAATGAACAAATGCCAACAATGAATTCAGGTGGCAAGCTGGGCATGGTGGTGGAGCAGAGAAGTCATGAGTTCAAGGCCACTATTTCAACATTTTCAAACAAGATACAGAAAAGGCGAGTGTACCAACAGAGAGCCGGCGCACTTCACCAGGCATTACAGATTATGACAAGGTACCAACACAACAGAGTCCCTCGTGACAATGACAGGCAGAGTTCCTCCTGGGAGGGAGACCGCCTGTGCCCTGCAAGACTGCTGCGACCTCTGACAGCACTGAGCATGTGCTGGCCACACGACCCTGTGGTTGAACTCCCTGGCAGCCATGGGAATTGAAGGCTCCAACACAGGGCAACTGCTGCGGACACTGCTTCAGGGTTAGTTACAATCCCCAAACTCCGAAGCAGTCCACACGTCCTTCAGGACGAGCTGTGGTACAGCCAGACAACGGAATGCTGCTCAAGGAGGTCAGGACCCACACAGAGAAAGCTTAAACGCCTATTACCACGCGAGGGAGAAGTTTGAAAGGCTGGAAAAGGAAAACCCATGGAGACAGTAAACGGGCCAGTGGATACCAAGGGGTTGGAGGGATGAACAGAGTACAAGGGTGTTTTGGGCAGCGAAGCCATTCTGACCACAATAATGGTGGACACGGGCCATTGCACATTAGGGTATGTATGTGACTTCGGCAAACAGCTGTTCTCATCTGAGAAGACTGCAGGAGACTGCATGCCAGAGAGCTTCAAACTGTCACACACAGTGCTACTACTGCCTGGCTATTTCTCCAAGCGTCTAAAGCATGTCCTGGTGTGTTTCGATGCACCGCCAAGGCCTCTGACTGGTTAGCTCTTGGTTCACAGGGCTATGTCCCTGTGCACAAGACACTCAGCTCCCAGCAGGGATGGGGAAGAGTCCTGATCCTAGGCCTGTCTGTTCTGCATGACATGCAGTCGGGAGGAATGACTAACTGCTGCAGAGACAGCCATGCCCACACCAGTGTGTGATGCAGTCACCCAGCCAACATGCACATTACCAGCGTCCGTTGGTTAAACGGATGACAAAATGCACCACGTTGGTGAAGACCAGGACCAGCAGCTCCTCAGCAGAATGCACATCAGCTGAGCTCCATGCCCGATGCCCCCGGCAGCACTTCCTCTTTCCGGGGCCAACACTGAGACAATCTGGGAGAGCAACACCTTGAATTCATCGCATGTGCATTTACAATGAGACCAAGAGCTAAAAAGAAGTTTATTGATGTCCACTTAGTGTTTCACACATACACACCAGCAGAGTCCTCAACATTCAACTGACTTCTCAGGATTGCTTTTCGAGAAAATGGGCTTTTTTCTTTGCCCTCCCCCAAGGAAGATACTTCTGATGTTTATGCTCTTGAAAAGGATGCATCGATTATACCACCTCCATTAAAACAATCCTTAAGACCTCTGCAGACAGTGAAGACATATTAGCATAGAACCCTCTCCAAATGCAAGGCTTCACAACAGAGGTGTAGTGCAAGAGACACAGGAAAGAGCGGCTCCTTGGAGGCTGTGCACACACCTAGCGGACAGAGCTGAGGCCCCAGCTGGGTGGCCCTAGCTGCGGAGTGTGGCCAGCCGGGACTGCATGGCTTCCAGGTCCTCTTCTTCCTCCTCCTCCTCCCCTTCTTCCAAGGCAGCTGTCGCCCCTGCAGGTTCAGGCTCAGGAAGGGCGTCGGTAACTTTACTGGGTGCTTTGCCCAAGGCTCCTGGAGAGACAGAGAGAGAGCAGCTTAACACAGTGTGTAAGGGACAAGGGCCTTGGTCTCTCTGGCCTCCTCTCCTTCCTGGACCAAGGCAGTGGAGCATCTGTCCAGAGTGGAAATGTGCTCATCTGACAAATGTGCACATCTCAGCTAAGAGAACAGGGGGCGGGGCAGACGGACTTCTATAGGAACATTACCTATTTTCTCCAAAATCATCAGAATTTTAATTTCTAGAATATTGGGCATGGTGGTGTATACTTGAGTCAACATACTTAGGAGCAGAAGGGTCACTGAGACAGAAGGACAGAAATCAAGGTTTACCTGGGCTACAGAGTGAGTTCAAGGCCAGCATGAGCAACTTAATGAGTCCCCTACTCAAAATGAAGGCTGGGAATATAGCAGTAGAGTGCTTTTTTCATGTGTGTGGAACCCCAGGTTCAAACAACAGCACCACAGGAAACACAGCCAAGTAACATATCATTAGCCAAGGGTGGGGTGCACGCCTATAATCCAGTACTAACCCAGAGTGGGGGTATACACCTGCAATCCAGTACTAGCCAGGGGTGGGGGTGCACGCCTGTAATCCAGCACTAACCCAGGGTGGGGGTGCACGCCTGTAATCCAGTACTAGTCAGGGGTGGGGGTGCACACCTGTAATCCAGTACTAGCCAGGGGTGGGGGTGCACGCTGTAATCCAGTACTAGTCAGGGGTGGGGGTGCACGCCTGTAATCCAGTACTAACCCAGGGTGGGGGTATACACCTGCAATCCAGTACTAGCCAGGGGTGGGGGTGCACGCCTGTAATCCAGCACTAACCCGGGGTGGGGGTGCACGCCTGTAATCCAGTACTAGCCAGGGGTGGGTGGGGTGCACGCCTGTAGTCCAGTACTAACCCAGGGTGGGGGTGCACGCCTGTAATCCAGTACTAGCCAGGGGTGGGTGGGGTGCACGTCTGTAATCCAGTACTAGCCAGGGGTGGGTGGGGTGCACGCCTGTAGTCCAGTACTAGCCAGGGGTGGGGGTGCACGCCTGTAGTCCAGCATTCCAGATGAGGCAAGAAGAGTGTCTGAGGCCACTGTAGTCTATACAGCGAGACACTTCAAATACCAAAACCAATAAATAAATAAATAAGTAACAAACAGAAAAACCTAAACTGTTTCCAAATTTTCACAAAATGTCTTCTTTCTCCCAATTAAAAAAAAAAAAAAAATCCACCATTTTATTAAACATAAAACTCAGAAAACCCAGGATTAAAAATAAAAGTTAAAAACTCCCAGAAAAAAAGAACTATTTTAATTTGCTCCCACTTAACACACAAGTTTCACACTAAAGTCAGGCCTATGCCAACTCAAACCCTTTGTTTCGTGAAAACGGCTATAGCTCTACGGTGCTCATTCCTCAAGAAGTATCTCGCATGCTCCAGTGTAGGAAACTGCGGACCCAGCCGCTGCCGACTGGCCGTGGAGAAGGGAGGGCTGGGCTCTCCTGCTCATACCTGCTGTGATTTCAAAGAGGATCCTGTCAATCTCCATCTCCGCCGCTTCCTCCATCTCCTCCTGGTCCTCCATGCTTTCAAACGTGTCCTCTAGCATCTCCTCTATGATTCCAGCCTGAGAACAAACGCACCTCCTCAGCGTGGCGGCTGTTCCCGACCACACCCAGGCACCACCCAGGGGAGCTCTACTCTCTCCCAGTCTGGTCCACCTTTCCCCGCTGACAAGGAAACACTGGAAGACAGACTCTGCAGACAAAGACCCAAAGGCAACAGTGCTCTAAAGCGCAGGAGGGTTGGAGAGTGCAGCTCCTGGCAGTGGTTCCTGCATAACCCTCTGCCAGCAGTCCTGGGGAGCGTGCTGACCAGGTGAACGGACACCATGACAGCTTGGAAAGCAATGGCCCCAACACTGCAAACATGACCTGAGAGGGCAAGGGTGAAACACAGGGCAAGAACTGGCTGGACCCACAGGAGACACCAGGATAAAAAGGCATGAGCAGGGAATCTAAACAATGCCAAAAACACCCGAGCATGTCAGTTCACAGCTGCTGGGGTCGTGTTGATCTGGTGGGTGTGCTGAGTATCAATCAGTCCCCAGTGCCTGACACTTCTCTTAAGAGCAGTCAAGGGCTCCTGAGCCTGCAAGGCCAGTGGCTTTAAGGAAGCCTGTGCCTGCCACCTGCACTCGACCGTCTTTTTCAGAAGGTAGCAAGTTGGTGGGGACAAGGCTCAGTTGGTAAAATGCCACAAAGCCTTGAGGACCTTTTCAAATCTGCAGAACCCACTTAACAGCTTGGCACTGACAGCCAAGTCTGCCCCAGCACTGCGGAGGGAGGGGGTTCACAGAGGCAGGGTGGTCTCTGAAGCTGACTGGTCGGCCACCTTTGCCGGCTTCCAGTTCAGGGAGATTCTGCCTCAAAGAAAGAGGTGGAGAGCGGCAGGAAGACATGGTGTTCATCTCTGCTTCCACACAAACACACTCACACGAATGTGTGTGTATCATGCCACAGCGCTCACACATGCATGCACACGCACACACACCATTTTTATAAAGAAGAAAACAAGGGACCATTATGGGGCACAAACAAATGGCTCTCCAAAGCCTGCTCAGCAGTGTCCCCAGCTCCAGATGAGGCCACTCAGTGTCTGTCAGTGGATCTAAGGGTCAGAAAAGTACCCTCCCTTCTCAAAAAGGAGCCCCAGACAAGTGGCCAGAGAAGAGAATCCTAGTGGCCTTGCAAACCGAGAGGCATTGCTCCTCTGCACAGCCTGGAGCAGGTGGCAGCGACAGCGCTGGCCTCTGCTCGTATCCCAATAATCCCCAGTCCAGTCTCTGTGCTTCCCAACCCCCAGGTGACTCCATGCCATGGATTTAGCTAGTACCTATTTTGCCTAGTTTTAGTCCCTTTCTTAACCCAAATTAACAAATAAACTCAGATTCATGGTCACCAAGGTCACCCTACAGCCTGGCTAACTGGAAGTTACTTCAATGTTGGAGTCTATTGCTCAGCAAACAGGACTTGAGAGGCTGCAGCAGGAAGACTGTTTATAGCCTGGGCTACACAGAACTTTTAGGACAGCCTCAGCTAATACAATGAGATTCCGTCTCAAAAAAACAAACAAAAAAACTCACCACAGAAAACAAAAACTCAACCAAACAAAGAAGAGGGCCAACAAGTACTTGTTAGTTGGTTAAAAGAACTTATCAGAATCCAAACTGTGGCAGCTCTTCTCATTCTGGAGAGACATGTTTTCATTTATCCATTTATTCATTTCATCAGCAGCCATTTATCAAATCCCTGGCCTATGCCTCAGAGACAGGCACCGGGACAGATTCCATGTCTAAGAACGTGTCACCGTTCTTTCAGAGCTGGGTCACCATGGACAGCCTCATATGCACCTGGCCATGTGTCATGACTGACAGTCCCTAAAATCTACAGTAAACAAGCTCCCTCCACACCATACTTTTAGTGTTCACAAACTACTATGGAAAAGAGCTTAGGGGTTTGTTTAATAAACTCGCTCCCTCACATCTTGGTGGCTACCTAAGTTAAAACGTGAGGCCTGGAATCACCCGAAGAATTACTCCATCATCCACTTCTACATGCATAATGATCTCTAGCCTGGGTGCACACCAACTATAAAGGACACACCCAGCCAATCCACTCCCTGCTGCCAATGCCCAAGCATTTTCTTTCTAAAGAACTGGGCCTGGCCTTGTACGGTATTTTCCTATCTGTTCTTCCCCAGCCCCTCCGCCTGCCCCCAGTGTATGGTTCATGTTCACAAATAAAACACTCTGGGAGGCAGGAGGAGATCCACACACAGGAATTTGAGTTGTATACTCTTGGTTACAAAACAACAGTCATGTAAGATGCCAGCGCAGATGATAAGGGCAGACACACCAGTGCTCCAGCTCTGGACTAACAAGCCGAGAAACCTTAGGGTGGCGGGCAGCTTCAAGACACACAGCCTTACGTAAAATACCTGCCCCGACAGAGCAGCTAGAGACCAAGACAGGCCAAAAGTCGTGAGCTATCAGTTGTGGTCCAGTAACAATGCCTCCTCTCATCCCTGGCCTTGTCTGGAGGTCACCAGTGTAGCTCCTGCCACACCTCATCCTGAGAACAGCAGGTACCTAGTGCTTTCCATTTGGCTCTCAGTCTCTCCTTTTTTTTGTAGTTAAAAAGCCCCAGTAGCTACAGCCTGCAGGCCAGATCTGGGGTTTCTTAAACAAAGGATTTTAGCCACAGTCATTCTGTTTAAAAGGCACCTAGGAACTCTTCTACACTGACAGGCAGGTTGAGCTGTTACAAGCTGGCCGTCCAAGCATGACACATACTTGCTATCTAGCACCTGAGAGAACACCATCACCTCCCTTGCCAGCTTCACAAACACCCTCAGAGCTGACAGTGAAGTGAATGCTTGTTCCTTCCCTCCTGCTGGAGCCCACCCCCCATCACTGGGTGTCCCCTCTGGAGCTCTGGCACGCTTGCACTTCTCAATGCTTATAATTCCAGCCAGCTAATGCCATGCTCTGCACAAAATGGTTTCAACCAGGTAACATCTGCTCCTCTCCTCAATACCAGTGGCGGCACTCTCTCCAATCATGCCCACACAGCCCCAGCCCCAGGTCAGAGAGCTCTCAGTGGTTAGGGGGGAATGGAGAACTGGCCCAATCACCTTCATCATCTCTTTAGACAGCTCCCGCATGGTGGCCTGGATTTCTGGGATCTTCACAAGACTCTGCATAGCCTTCATTACTTCTGTGCTCTTCTGCAGAGAACCAGCTACTCTTAGGACCGCTGAAAAGGAAAGGCTGTGTCACCCTGAACTGTTCAAAAGACAGGCTGTGGAATGAGCCCAGCTTGGGGCTGCCCATCATCAGGGAGGGAAACATAGTATGATACCTGGGGACAAGTCACAAAGAGGCAGGGTTCTAGACTAAGGTCAGGACCAGGAGGAAAGCAAAAGGCTTCCAGCGACCCCAGCAGAGTCTCCTACCCACTAGATGACAGACAGTGCCTGCTCTGTGAAGAGCCTGTTGCTGGTCCTCAAATTTAAGAGAGAGAGAGGGAGAGATGAATGGAGGTAGAACAGAGTAAGCTTATGTGGTCCCATGGGTATGATTCCGCCAGGAAGGTGGAAACACACTGAGACAAAGCGGACTGCACTGTGGCATATGCTGACAGAACTGTGATTTCTCACAGGTCTATTTCAAGATCATACAGGAAATGGAGAGCTGACTTTCTAGGACAGTCCATGCCAGAAGCACAGCCACAGTGAGGCTGTGATCTTCCCAGGGCCAAGGACACTATGGGCCTGGATTATGTATGCGCTGCCTCACGATTTCTCCTCAGAGTGACCCCACCTTCCTCTCCTGGAACAACTGCCAGGTTCTGTGTACACAGAAAGGGGGGCTGGTGCCCAAGCAAGGCACGAACATTCCATTTTATATATTTCTGCTGTATTTTTAAGTAAAAGGCCATACTCTAAGTACTTAAGACAGTTCTCTAACCTTTGTTAGGAGGTGTTTTAAGGCTCATCCACTGTAGTTCACGTCAGTTTTCCCCTGTTTAAGAATGAGTGTTACTTTGTATGTGCATGGTGTATTACAAGTCTGCGCGTGCGTGCATGTTGTGTGCGTGTGAGTGTATGTGTGCGTGCGCGTGCATGTGCCCTAAATACATGAGGAAGTCAGAGGACACTGGGTTTTTGTTGTGGAAGTTTATTTTTAATTGTATTTAAAATAATTGTTTTATGCACTGTTGGGTAAGGGGCTGTCTAGGGAGTTTTGTAGTGTCTGCAGGTGCTGGGTTTCTGTGGGGTGCTTAATTGCTAATGATCTGTATGTGCTATCAGTAGAGCACCTAAGGAATTCTGAAAGAATAAATACACCTGAGCTCAAATGCTCGGGGTTCAACTGTCCAGGCTGGCACTTGCCATGGCGGTGGTTCCCTCTGCTGAGGTCTGGCAGAGTTTACACCTATGAAAGCACCTCCCTGTCTTCCTTGCTGAGTCCGCACAGCAGCATACTACTACAGGTTTTGACTTGTTACTCACTTATTTCTGAGACAGTCTCTCGCTGAACATGAAGCTTGATGTTTTAGCTGGCCGGTCAGGGAGTTGCTGGAGTCTGTCTCTGAGCACCCTCCAGCCCATGCCAGCATCACAGGCATGAGTCTTAATGCTCAGCTAGTGGGCACTAGGAATTTAAACTCATGTCTTCCTGTTTGCACAGCAAGTGCTTTTACCCATTGAGCCCTCTCCCCAGCCCCAAGGCTGAATAATATTCTAGCTTGTGTGTAACATTTTATTTACCCTTCCATCCACCAATGGGCACTTGTATTGCTCCCACCCTTTGGCTACTATGACTCACTAGGAACATGATGCTACGCATACCTGTTGGAGCCTCTGCTTCCAACTCTCGAGTACACACCCAGAGGCAGAACTGCCAGAGTATATGGTGATCTGTTCCTGCTCCACCTTTGGACCTCTTCCTTAACCCTCGCCCCCAATCAAAACATGCTCATCATCTGTCTTTTTCTACAAGCAGCTGCTGTCAGGAAACTGTTGCTTGCCAAGTATCTAATCATGACAATATATTAATAGCTGACAAGATTTAATATCACCCACCTGGGTTCAGCTACATTTTAACAGAACATCTTAAGGAAAAAAATGACTTCAGAACAGTCACAGGCTGGAGCCAGGATGAGAGACATTGGAGCCAAGACTGACAAGCTGTGCTGGGGAGCTCTGAGTATACTATTTCCTTATTTCTGCTCCTAGAACAGAGACTTCCCTTTGCTTCCTTCTCAGGTTCTAGCCCGTTCCCCTCAGCTGTATTAAGTCTCCCAGCATACGACAGGCTACCATAGCCACTGATCTCAAGGAGCTAGCTTGGTCAGTCCAAGTAGAACATTTCTGTCGTAGGCACGCTCCTCTCCTGAGTCCTCGGCCTTCCATTATTGCTCTGCAGTCTCGCCAGGCTCTGAAGCTCACATCTCCACCCTGTTTACCCTTCGCTAAGGCCTTTTCACTCTGCTCCAGATTCGTTCTTCCAGTCCATTTACTGATTCAGACTCTCATTCAGCCCACTTCCTCTCAGGCCTGAAGGCCTCCATCGTTGGCATCAGACTTCCCTGCACCTGCAGTCTGGACTCACAATGGCCTGGGGTTTTCCATACCCACAAAATGAAGTTAAAATCCCTCAACCTAACTCTGAGAACTCTGACTTCAACGTTCCTTTGCAGCCCCACTTTGCAACTTTTTCCTTAGAGCAATGCTGTCACACTGTCTCCTGAACAGAGCCTGAGATACTTCAGCTGTCTTGTGCACTCAATCCTTCCACTCAGACACCTCCCTCAATCTCCCCAAAATATCTCACGTCTCAACTCCCACTGACCTTTATCTGCAGTGTCATTGCAACTTGTTTCACTTTGAGCTTGTCTTTAAAAGCCAGTCTAACAGCTGTAAAAATACTGTTCTGCAGGGCCATCCTCTGCAGACACCTCTGCACCCTGCTCAAAGTCCCAGTCTCCCAGGCTCTCTTTCAGTGTGGCAAACACCCTGTTCTCTCTAGCCCCAGGGCCTTTGCATATACAGCCCTCTCAGTGTGGAATAAGCACTGCACCTCCACCACACACACTCAGCCTCATATCCTGCTTCAGACTTCATCAGTGCCTGAAAGACACCTCCTTGACTCTCTGTCCCTTTCACAGCCTTCTGGTGTCTATCAGTTTGTGATTATAAACATATACTGATTTGATCAAGCTTATTGTTTTATTACATTTATTCAATTTATTCACTGTCTATTCCATTCATAAAATAATTGTGCTCGTACTAGTCACAATTTTAATCCCAGTACAAAAGAGAGAGGGGAGAAAGAGGACCAGCAAGATGGCTCCATGTGCCAACGTAGTCTACCAACAAACCTGATGACCTGAATTCCATCCCTGAGAGCCACATGACAGGAGAACTGTCGGTTGTCCTGACTTCACACATGTGTTGTGGCATGCAACATGCACAGTAAGTAAATACGTAAGTAAGTAAATGTAATACTTTTTTGTTTAAGGAAAGAGGACTGGACAGACAGCTCAGCAGGTAAGAGCGCTGGCTGCTCTTGAAGAGACATGGGTTTGGTTCCCAGCACCTGCGCAGTGGCTCACAGTTGTCTTTAACTCTAGTTCCAGGGGACCACATACCCTCCGCAGGCCTCCATGACATCAGGCATGCCGTGGTGTGCACATGTACATACAGGCAGGCAAAACATTCACGGAGATCATAAATAAATTAAATACAATCGTTCTTTAAAAGAAGAACACGAAAGGAAGGAATGCAGGAAGATAAGGAAGAGGGAACTTTGCCTTTCAGCCCATCTGCATGAAAAGGCTGAGCAAGGCAATCATGAAGTCTACACTTAAGCCAGCCTGAGCCGTCTCTCCCCACTCTCGCCCACTTCTCACCTACTTCTTTTCTATTTATTTATCTGTTTACTTATTTATTTGAGACAGAGTCTTTCTATGTAGTCCTGGCTGGCCTCAAACTGACAGAGATCCTCCTGCCTCTGCCTCCCGAGTGCTGAGATTAAAAGCGTGTGCCACCATGAATCTGAATATAACTGTCTTTGAAATTAAAAAAAGAAAATTAAAATATCAGTCTGAAAAATCCAACAAATGACTAAAGCCTGCTTTCAGAAGCCAGGCCAGTGAAAAGGAAACACACACAAGAACTGAAAGGGTCATTTCCCAATCGGGAATGACCACCAAGGAGTAACAACAGAACCCTCCCCTTAGAAACCCATGGGAGCACACATGCAGTGATGTCTTAGATCCCCAGAGACAATGCAGGAGCTAGCTGACTTGACACGAGTCCAGTAAAACCAGACAGATGCATTTTTAAGCTAAATGACAGATTTCTACTAATCTATCCGGCTATTATTCTAGTTTTGCAGAGACTTAAAATTTACCATAATAAAGAAATGAACAGAAAATAACTCAGAAAGACCAAATACCCAAGTACTTATTAGAATACGTGGAACTCTTCTTCCCTTAATCCAACCCCTCAGTTTGGAGCATCTTTTCCAGTGTGTGCTGCCCCACTTACGCTTATTCACACACCTCAGAATATGTGCTACCCAGACTGCCCGCGATGGAAAGGCCACCTCCAGCATCTTCCTATCGACTGAGTACTGTATCTGGACTGAATATGTCATAATTTATCAGTTCAAGCCCTCACTCAGGAAGTTCCCCTACATGCCTTTCCACTGTTGGCTTAAACACCTGCATTTTACTAATTGAGTAATTTTTTCTGGTGCTTACAAATATGTATAATTACAAAATTAATGCAAAACAAATGAAACATCAAAAAATTTCAAAATCAAAAATCCACATGAATAACATTTTATGTAATGCTTCACTGAAACTGTTACTTTAAAGGAGGTGATAATGTGGCTAAAACTGAAAACTCGTGTCTGGATGAGGTCTTGCATTTTGACAACAAGTTTTCTCTATTAAGACTATTGAAAATTCTTGCATTCAATGAGACTTACTTGGCAAGGCCATTTATACAGTAGATTAAACTTTACTTTTTTCTTTTTAATTGTTTTGAAATAGGATCTTACTATGTAACCCTGGCTGTCCTGGAACTGGCTATGTAGACCAGGTGACCATCATCTACCTGTCTCTGAAGTGGGGGTTAAAGATGTGCAACATCATGCCTGGACTTTGCTCTTTTCACCTTATACTGCTAGGATTAAATCTGGCAGTGAGTCAGAAATGCAAATATGGAATCTCATGAAAAAATCTCCTGAGTTAAAATCTCATGAGAGTAAATGATATAACACGACTCATAGATACATATATCAAATTTATAAACAATAATGAAAGAACAAAGAAAGACTATACTCTTTGATACCTTTGGAAAATCTGCCAGAATGAAAATGGCTGGCCTTCCTGGGTGGTGGTGCGCACCTTTGATCCCAGCACTCAGGAGGCAGAGACAGGCAGATTTCTATGAGTTTGAAGCTGGCCTGGCCTACAGAGTGAGTTCCAGGACAGCCAGAAAACCTGTCTCGAAAAAACAAAACAAAGCAAACAAACAACAACAACAACAAAAAAAAGAAGAGTTACAAGGAAATTAAAAGCACGGTAATAATGTGTTGCTGAGAGAAGCTTTAGAAAAGGCTCTCCTGTGTCGCTAACATCTGAACCAAGACCCGTAGGACAAGGATCAATCATTTCAAGAGATGGGCAGCATGTACTTGCAGAGAGACTACCAAACATGAAGGTTCTGAGATAAGAACAAGCTGGTCTGGTTCCAGGAACAGAAAGAACAGTGCAGATGGATGCTGAGAAGAAAGGAGACCAGGAAGAAATGAGGTCAGAGCACACAGGCCCTCCAAGATCAACCGAGAATCTGAATGTTAATCAAATGCAATGAGAAGAATGGTATTTTGAGTAGAATACTCAGGATCACATGCTCGTTTTATGAAGAGCATTCGAGTGTTGGGTGGAGTACAGACTGCAGGTGAACACATACAGTCATTATATTCTAACTTCTAAACAAAGACTTCTATGTAGATTGTCATTATTTCAAAATCGTTGGCAAAAAAAGTGAGTAATAAAATGATAGTGACAATTATATTTTATATTAGTACAGTACCCTAGTTAGGACACTGTAAAAAGGAAAAGAACAGTCTTGAGCCTATTCTTCCTATGCAAGGAAACCAATATTGACAATAGGAACAGCAGCATTGTTACAGGATATAAGGTACCTGAGCCTTACCAAGCTGGTTCTTCATCCCCATGAGCACAGAGTTCATGTGTGCTTTGGATGCATAGAGCTTGCTCACAGTCTTCCTGGACCTGATCATCTCCTTGGCCAGAACCACACAGACATCCTTCTGGCCCTTTTTTGCTGCATCTTTCACAGACCGTTTTACTTTCTCTTCTTCTCTTTGGATATCTAAATTTAAAACAGAACATCAAAACCCGTGGATAGGGGCTGGAGAGATGTCTCTGCAACTTCTTGCTGCTCAATCTTGAAATCAGAGTTCAGAACACAGGACCTACAGCAGGGGGCTCACAATTCCTATTAACTCCTGTGCCAGGGAATCTGACACCCTCTTTGGGCCTCTTTGGCCACCCACATACATGTGTGTAAACAAGCAAATTTAGAGACAGACAAGACACACACACACACACACACACACAGGAGTCAGGTACGGTAGCACTCAGACTGTTTTTATTATAAACTAAATATATCTTAAGTAGAGAATTATCAGAGGGTATAAATGAAATAAAAATAATATATTGGTATTATTTCCAAAAACAAGACTAATATAGTTTAACAATAAACAGAAGTATAATCCTATTGTACCTGAAAACCTTTTTAAAGCCTCTTCTGAGCCTGTCTACCATTCCTTGGTACCTATCTATACTAAGGAGCTTTAGAACGTACTGTATGTGCATCCCAGAGCTTATTCTGACAATCAGTTTGTGAGCACAATCTCTGAACAATAATTGTCATAAAAACATATGTAAGGAAAACCTGGACATATTAGAGCATTCTATCAGCATCAATTAGAGTTTAGACATGTTTGTATTGTTATACATTTTATAAACAGTAAAAATTTTGAATTTTAAAAACTGTGGCAAAAATATACACAATACAATTTACCATCTTCACTATCCATAATTGCACATTTAAATAGGGACCCGCCCCAGCAGGTCATTCTTTGTTGACAGGGCCCTGAGAGGCAGAAAGGACCAGCAGATAAGAACAAAAAGACAGAAGACAGAGAATACAGTAAAGTTTGTGATCAGGAGGTCATGTACAAGCTATGTCTTACGCCAAGTAAACATATTAAGAAGTAGAGCATCTTATATACTATTTTTAGGGGAAAAATGAAACAGTCAGTGGAATCTATAATACAGCAGGACCAAGTCAGCAAGCCGCTAATCAAACAATATTGCACAAAGGGAACTGAGGGTATCTCAAGAACTTTACAGACTCAGCACACAATGCCATTGGGAATGATAACCATAGCCCCCTGTGGTAGAAAAGTTGGTTTCTCAGAATCTGAACAGAAGCTCCTGGCCCCAGGCCATTACCAACTCTGCCAATTCCTGGTTTTGAGAAGGAGCTATGTTCCTTCTCAATACATCAGGGCCTCAGGGGAAGCCTTGGCTCATCAGTCAAACTCTTAACAAAATAGCAGAACATCATATGGCTATACAACCACTACTGCCTTCCATCCTTAGAACACAAACTCTACATCCATTAACCAGAAACGCTCTATTCTCCCCTCTCCCCAGTCCCTGCAAAGTACCATTCTACTGTCTTATAAAGTGACTATTCTTAGTTACCTTGTGTATGTGGAATAGAGCAACATTAGTACTTTTCTGGTTTTACTTAGCACATGTTCTCATTTTATCCACAATACAGCATATAACTACTTTCTGTTAGGTAACATACTTTTGAAAAAAAATCTATTCATAAAAACTGCAGCCATTATGACTAATTCTGTCAAGGATATTTATTACAAGTGTCTCTTTAAGACTCTGCTTTCAGTTGTTTGTGTATAAATCCCAAAGTAGAATTTTGGATCATGTGATTCTGTTTTTTTTTTTTTTTTTTGAGGGGTCAGGGGAACACAGGGTCTAATGTAGCCCTGGCTGTCCAAGCTCTCTATATAGACCAGGCTGGCCTCAAACTCACATAGATCCACCTGCCTCTGCTTCCCTGCTGGGATTAAAGATGTGTGCCACCACGCCCAGCCTAGTAATTCTGTTTTTATTTCCTCAGGAGCTACTCTATATTTTCCAAGGCAGTTGCATTGTTTCATGTTCCAACTAATGGTACACAAGAGTTCCAATTTTGCCAAATCCTTTTTTTGGTAACAGTTATCCTGTTGGGTCTGCAGTAGTAAGTATCTCATTTCGGTTGCCTTACAGTTCCTAAATGACTAGTGACCCTGAGTGGTTTCTCTCCTTGGAGAATCGTCTCTTCAAGGGCTTTCTGTATTTCGGAATTGTGTTGGTTTTTAGGATTTTTGCATTGTGTTTTGTTTTAGATTACTGTATACTCGTAGCAATATACACTTTACAAATATTTTCTCCCATTGTACTGGCTACTTTTTATTTATTTATTATTTTTGTTGTTGCTGTTGTTTGAGACAGGGTCTCTTTACATAGCCCTGGGTATCCTGGACTCACTATGTAGACCAGACTGGCTCAAACTCACAGGGATCCCCCTGCTTCTGCCTTAAGAGCATTGGGATTAAAGGCATGGACCACCATGCCCCATTTCATGCTTACTTTCTATTATGCTGATTAGCATCTCTTGATGTACAAAAGTTATGAAGCTCGATTTAGTTGTTTTTTCTTACTTGCTTATACTTTGTGTTCCAAAAACTGCAAAATCCAATCATGAAGTTTTACCGTTATGATTTTAGTTCTAATGTTTGGGACTTTGACCCATATTAATTCTTGTGGATGGTTGGTTACAGGACTGGGAGTTAGGTAGGCTTGCTATTAGGCAGATGGAGAGAGAGGGGCCATGGCTAGGTAATAAAGGTGGTGAGCTTCCAAGACGGCCGGCTTCTTTCTCACCCTCCTGATCTGAGACAAACGCCTGGCAGCTTAAGACAAGGCATTGTAGGTTTTCCCCCTCCAGTCGGCCCCTTACTGACAGACTGGCTCAACAACCTCAAGGCTGGATCAGGACATGTCACACAGATTGGGCCCATCAACCATTCTATCTTTCTTCAGACTGACTAAACCCTAAATTGGGGGGGGAGGATGGGCTCTTGAGAGATTTAAAAAATCTCAGCACCTGAGAAGAGACTGGGTATTTTGGCTTCCTATGTCTTTTTCTGTGTGTCTGCTGCATACCTGTGTCTGTTGGCTGCTATCTGTAGTGTTTGCAATTTCTCCACTGCTACCTGTCATTTTCCAGATTTTCCTGCATTTTGATTCTTTAACAGGCAGAGAAAATGAACCTGATCAAGACCTCTAGATTGTTATCAGTGTTAGCTAAGGAGATCCAACTCCACTTTGAAGGCGGAAGTACCAAAAATTACATATTTTTATACTGGAAAAGGGTTGGGAAAAAAAAAAAAGCAGCTCCTACACTGTGCACCATTCAGCAGCAACTTCCTATTCCATAGCACTGAGAAAGACCTGAAGGAAATCCAAGTTGTTTGCAGGGTTTAAGTACAGTGGTATTGCAAAGGTTTTTTTCTTTTAAAATGTGTGTTGCTGTTTTCTGCCATTTGAGCCTGGGCTCTTAAAGGCTGCATCCATTGCTAAATGCTTTATCTAAGCTTTGAAGCCTTTTGTAACTGTTACTTTTTCACTCATAACTGGACTCCACCTCCTCAGGTTCAGCTTCTCCTGCTAGTTACAAAGATCCTAAAATGTAACCTTTTTTAAAACCTCAGTTAGTTCAAAGGATTAAGAAGGAAAAAGAAAGGGAACCCTTTACAGCTCCTTCTGGCTCCCTTCATCTGTGTTCGAGGCTTGCCAGCAACTTCTTTCTTATTCTCTAGAACTACCTGTATTTATCTGAGCCTTGTTTCTGCCTGCTTTCCCTATCACAGCTTTTGGAGCTGACACCAACTCTGTGCTCACTCTTCCCTGACACCACCCAACCTGGTGCTCACTCTTTCCCTGTTTCCACCCTAACTGAACTATTCAATGGACACACTCTCTCTTACATACCTCCCTCCAAGCTGTTCCCAGAAGTCCAAGCAGCATGTAACCATAAGGAAGGCTGCACAGCACAAAATCCTCCTGGTAAAGCATTCCTTTACACGATATACACCTACAATCTCAGCACTCAAGAGACAGATGTAGGAGGATCATGATTCTAAATCATCTTGGGTTAACCTTTGCCAAAATGTAAAGGATGTATTTTTTTTTTTTTAAAGAATGTATTTAAAATGTATCTAAAATGTAACAGTTTTCTCTCGCTGGCTACATGACTCCTCTCCTCTGTTCCCGGATGCTAGATTTCTAACTTGTAACTTTTAAACCTCAGTTAGCTCACAGGGTTAGGGAGGAAATGAAAGGACAGGAAGGAAAGAGAAACCTTTTCTGGCTGTCTTGATCTGCCTGTGTCTGGGGAGCTGAACTAACTCTGTCCCACTCTGGTTCAGCGTCTCCCAGCACGGCAGTTACTGAGACCTAAATTGTAACTTTTCTAAATCCCCAGTTAGTTCAATTTATCTGAGCCTTATTTCTGCCTGCTTCTTCTTTCATCAATTTTTGTATGCTCTCTTTTCCTATCCTGCAGCAACTCTGCTGTAATTCTTAACTTCCAACTGTCAAACCGCCTTCAACGACCCCTCTTTTATCCCCCTCCAAGCTGTTCCCAGAAGTCCAAGCAGCATGCAACCACAAGGGGGAGGGGCTTTTCCCTGGCAAAGCTTCACTCTACACAGTTGTTTTGTATGTTGGGAAAAGTAGAAAGACAGGTAGTATAAAGGACCCCTCCTCTCCATATTCAGACTCTGCCCTAGAACCCTGGGGTCAAGAAGCACTGTTTCATTCTTGCTTCCTGAGATTGTTAACTAATACAAAGAGACTAAGAAATATGAAGTCATATTCTCTAAGGTAAATCTCACATGGCCATCAAGTATGGCCTTTAAGATGGTATTGAATTTGACTTCTTAGTACTGTATTATGTATTTTTACACATTGTTCACAAGGTTTATCAGATGACAGTTTTCTTATAACTACCTTTGGCTTTGATATAAGATATGCTGGTTTACAGAGTGAGTCAGAAAGTCCTCTGCACATTTTTTTAAGTTCAAGAAATGGTATTAGCACTTCCTAAAATGTTTGATAGAATTCATCAGTGAAGCCATGCAGTCCAAAGATAATTTTTTCGTTGAAAGAGTCTTTGATCATTGACTCAGTGATCAAGGTTGATTGTGACTTGATTTAGTAGTAAATGTGCAGTCTCTCTGGAGAATGTTCCATGTACACCCGAAGAAAATGCATATTCTGCTGTCTCTGGCAACTCTGTTTGAGTCTAGATATAGCTGACTTCTTTCATTGTTCTAATATGTTTCTTTACTTAATCATTCAGTAGAACACTGAAGTCTCCAAGTATTATTGAAATCCTCCTAATTCCTTTAATTCTTTTTCCCTTTTATACTTTAAGGGTATATAGATATATGATGTTATATTGGAATTTTTATTAATAGAATATGCTCTTTGTCTCAGTAGGTTCCTTCTGTTTTAAAGTCTGGTTTACTTGTCATTCGTATAGTTGTACCCATTCTCTTGGTTAGTATACTGTGATATGGTATCTTTTTCTACCCTTTCACTCGCTATCTATTTGTGTCTTTGGATTAAAGTGAGTTTCCTGTAGACAACATACAGTTCAACAGTGTTCTTTAATGCACTCTGACAATCTCTTTTCATTAAAGAGTTTAGCCCATTTATATTTAAAGTAGCTGCTAATAAAGGAATTAAATCCAAGCACTGTGATTCATGCCTGTAATACCAATACTCTGGAGGGTGAGACAGAAGCCAGATAGGCAAGCATAGGGAAAACCAGCAAGCTGGGTCTCTACTTAGCTTGGGCTATGCACATAACCACTCTCCTAACAAAGCATTTAGCAACTTAGGACCCTTACCTGCATGAAGCTGCACAAACACACCACTCCTAACAATAAGTCACACCTTCTTAGCAATCATTAATAACTTCCCTTTTGTGAATAGCTTCCATTCAACTATATTCTAGGACATAGCTGGGCATTGAAGGCAGGGTCCTGAACTAGTTTTGGGTGCAAAAATAGTAAGGTAAACTGTCTTCCGAGTGAATTGTTAGGGAAAAAATTCCCATGTCTATGCATGTTGGGCATACATATAATTAAAATCAGCTGCATTACAGACTACATTATAGTTCATGTATCAATGAACTATTTGTGCTAACATACATTGTATTCCTGCATGTTACATGCCGTAATACATTATTACACTTAAACAAGTTGTAAAGAAATAATGAAAGAGGGAAATATTATTAACTAGCATATCACTGTATCCAAAATGCTTCCTCTCTTGTGTATATCTAGATTTATATATGGCATGACTTCCTTAGCTCACAATCTCTAAAGATGTATTTACATTATGTACGTATGTGTTTGCCTAATAAGTTCATGTGCACTGTGTATGTGCAGACATCCTTGGAGGTGAGAAAAGGGCATCAGACCCCCGGGTTAGAGTTCCTGACCACTGCAGGGGCTGAGGACCAATCTTCTGCAGGAGCAGTAAGTGCTTTTAATCTCTGAGCCATCTCTCCAGCCTACAGTTTCTTTAGCATTTCTTAAACTGGCAAGAGGTTCAGCTTTTGTTTAAACATATTTAACTTCACTTCTACCTTTGAATGCCATTTTCTCTGAATACAGAAATTTAGGATAAAACTCTTTCTTCACCATATTAAAGATGATCTAGTTTATGTCATTTCTGATAAGTAAGCTTTAACTATTTCTATTGCTCTCTTTTTTTACTTAGCAGTGTTGCAGATTGAATCCAGGGCCTCACATACTCCAGGCAGATCCTACAGCTTCTTATAACTAATGTTCCTCTTTTTAGTCTGTTTGCTGTCTGTTTCAGTAAACTACACAATGCTGCGCCTCGGTGTGGTCTTCTCTAACTGATTCTGCTTGGGGATGTGTGTTTTGGCTCTGTGGGTTTACTGGAAAACATCAGCTACAACAATTTCACCTAATCTCGACTCAGATTATACACACAAGACAACATCACTCCACAGGTCACAGTAGCTCTGTTAGTCTTGTTGTCTTCTTTTTTAAGCTGAGTTTGGATAGCTTGTGTTTTTATCTTTAATTTCTTTGATCTCCCTTTTTATAGTCCAATCTGCTGCTGTATCCATTTAGTGAAGTATTTCTTTATCTTAGGAGTTACGTTTTCTTTTCTGCATCTTCTATTTAGCTCATTTTGTTTATGGCTTTGTTTTAAGTTCTTCAACACATTCCTATCTGTTTTTTTTTTTTTTTTTTTTGTCTACTTCCCTGAAGTGGCCTTTTCTCCAGATTCTCGTCACTGAGAACGCACTGTTGGTTGTCATAATTCTGTCGTCCTTTACAGAGCATTAAGCTTTGTTTGGACTGGGAGCTAAGGCACTTGCAGATCAATTTCAAGACTTGTTCCTAAGCTTTCCTCATGTGGTGCCCTCATTCTCCCTTAAAACTAAATGTGGCCCTTCTCCAGTCTGTAGTGAGTGTTCCAGATCTTAACAAAGTCTCTTTACTATGTTTGCAAAATGAACCATCTTCCAGCCCTTCGTTAGCTTTAGGATTGTTCAGCTTAAAATTCCCTGGAAGTTGTTCTGTTCCCAGCGATAGTTTGTCCAGCTCTGCAAATGTCACTCTATGTGATAAGCACAGCTCAGTGTTCAGCCACAGACCTAGACCCCGTAGAGACATCTACAGTCCCTTCCCTAGTTATTCCTCCTCTCTATTACTCTGTACCATGGATTTTAGCCCCTCACCCCCGGTCTCCATCTCCAACCCCTCCCACAGGCCACATTCAAGAAAATATCTCTAGACAGAAAGATGGGACTATGAGGGTTCTCTGTCTGGTTTCTTTCAACGTACACAGTCTCTGTCCAGTGTGGAAAACAGTTGTTTCGTAGCTGCCTTGTTTGAAACGTTCATTTACAACTGAAGCAGAAGTGCAAGACCAAAATCAATTATCACAGCAGGGAATAGAATTCTTGTCTCTAATTCTTTTTTACAGTTGTGATACTCTAATATGGGGACACTTTTCTGGTATTAATCTTTTCTATTCATGAAGGTGTTTAAAACAAAACTACTTTAAGGGGGACGATTTTTAAGAAGTTTAAATGCGGCTAGCCTGTATAGATGGACAATACTTCTCACAGAACACTGGGATTATTAAATAAAAACCTCAGTGCCAGACTTGCTCACGATACCTTCCCATAAACTATTGTTCAGGGAAACCCCAGAAGCACTAGAAATAACACAGGCTATTGCCGTTACCTTTGGTGCCCACCAGAGCTAGATGGGTAAGACCCAACATATGTTGGCTGCAAGACATAGAGGAATCAAACTAGAACTGACGTGAAAACTTCCTCCCTGCTGAGGCTAGCTTCACAGTGCTGGAAAGTGTTATGCAGGCCGCTGTGGGGTAGGAGGAAGCCATCAGTATTATTACCCAGCAGCAAATCCTGCATCTTATAACACTGACCTTTCAGGCAAGATGTATTCACTGGTTTAACAGTGGCACCAAGGGTACTGGGGTAACCAACAGCTTTGGGATTGGCTTTGACATCTGATCCATAGGAGGGAATTTATACCTGGTACTTTACACCTGGTCAGAAGTCCACGGCGTAGGATGTCAAGGCCCAACACAGTAACCTACTACTGGTGGCTAAATGGTCATGTTGATAGATCAATGTTGCTCTCTACCTTGGCCTCATAACTTGGGACTCAGAACTGGTCAAAGCGCTGAGAATAAATGACTATGGCGTGCTCAGCCCTAAGTGGGACAGCTGTGTCAACACCCTATCAAAGCTCAGAAGAGGGGTGGAAGGAACATAAGCATGCGGAGAACACTGTGAAACGTCTGGACAGGACGTGGCCATTGCACACAGGAACTCACTACAGCTACACCACCCAGATCTGCAGAGATCAAGCCAACAAGACCAGTGAACACTCCAACAGACAGCACTAATCGGACTCCATGGATTACAGGAGGCTGGGAGTGTGGACATGAATGTGAAGTTGGGAAATGACATGGACGAGGGGAATGGGAGGGGATCTGGAGCTGGTATAATCAAGATACATTACTTATATATATATAAAATTGTCAAAAAATAAGTGTAACTTATAAAAAAAAACTTAGTTTAAGTGTTACTGTTTCTTGGCCACTTTCGTTAATTTCAAATGGTGCTTAAAAGAATAACTTTTATTTAGAAATATAGTGTTCCCAATCTAAAGTCATGTTAAAATATGCAGAGAGTAGAAACAATGGAATTGTATTGTTTTCTTATGCACAACTGATTTAATTAAAACTCCATAAATGACATTTCTTTGCAAGCATCAAGAACTTTCTTTGTTCTTACAGTGTTTCAATCATTACCCTTTTTACACTGAATATAGAATTAGAAAACAAAATAATGCAAATACATACATAATTCGTATGAGAATAAACTGTGTCTTATAATGTAGTGGTAAGTTTATTTTTATGCACTGAAATGAAATATAGCATTAGAGTATAGCATTGAAACATAAAATAGCAATTTACCTCTTATTTGTCGGTCAACAACTCTCATTTCCTTTCTTATCTTCAATGACCATTCGTTGACCTGGGGAAATTTTAGATAAGGAATCGTCAGAGACGCAAACACTCATAGCCAATTTTGCACATTTTTAAGAATTCTATATTAATTCTACATTGATGTTAAACACAATTTTTGTTTTTTAATTTTGAAGAAAGACCTTTAGGGCTATTTTTTATACCAACTCTTATTTACAGTGCACAGGCACACCAAACTGCTGAAAGGCTGGCAGGCAGGGAGGACGCTTTGAGAAAACTCTGCAGGCACACAGTATTTTTCACATAGTACACGGACAGACGTCTTAGGGTATCAGAAGATTTTCATCTTTGCCTGTTTGTCTGTCTGTTTTCTGAGACAGGGTTTCTCTGTTGTAGCTCTGGCTGTCCTGGAACTCACTCTGTAGACCAGGCTGGCCTTGAACTCACAGAGATCCCCCTGCCTCTGGCTCCTGAGTGCTGGGATTAGAGGCGTGTGCCACCACCATCACCCAGTGATTTTCATCTTTTACACATAATTATTTTAAAAACTACACTGCCTATATACGAAGAACTCACATTATATGTTATTTTTCTTCCTGTTAGGTTAAAACCTCTGAGGTGCTAAATGTAGCCAACTGGAGTTACTGGCGTTGGTAACTCTAATAATTCTCATGCAAATGAGCTGTTTTCCAATTCTTCATTTTTTTCAAAAGTACTGAAGGAAAAGCTGAGGTTGTCATCTGATTGATCATTAAAAGTAAAATTTATATTAAATTATTGTGTGCTTTTTGGCACATGGCTCAGAAGAACTGAGTGACATTACTACTTCCCTTCCATTACCAGCTACTTACAGAAAGGTTTTTTAAATACTTAAGTCTAATCAAAATACTCTATATTAATTCTACAGGAACAGAACTCTGACCCCTGTAACATTCATCCACAGAAACATGAATTAAACTGCGTTTCAAAACTCCTATCATTAGAACATGTATTTCTATTAAATTTCAAGTTTAACATTTAATAATTACTTACAAAATCTGCAAAATATTTACAACAATGATGCCACTAAGAAATACTCCAACACATCAAGGCCAAGCATGGCACCAGCGTCTATAGCCCCAGGGCTGGGGCACAGACAGCGAATCCCTGGAGTTCATGGGCCACGCCAGTCTAGCCACAAGGGAGCGCTCCAGGGAATAGAACAGGACACTTGACGCTCTCTCCTGGCATATGCACAGGCATGCGTCTCTATACACACACAAATTAAAAACGTAACACTATAAGGTAATACAATGTTTATATTACTAATCAGGCAAGACACGTACATTTTAAGTGAAAGTCATATAACATGCAACTAATCGTGTTAAAGTATATACTGGATGGTGAGATTTAGTGCAAACTTGCCAACAACCCTTAAGACCACTCATCATCTCTGAGCACAGTACACACCTTAAATGATTCCTTATGTCCCCATCTACCAATCCCTTGGCTATCAATAACTTGCTCTGTCTTTACAGAACTGGTTATTCCGAGTATTTCATATAAAGGTATGCATACAATGTGTGACCTCTGGTTCCAGGTTCTTTCATTTCACAGCGTGTTTTCGCGGCTCGCCCATACTGTGGCGTGTGAGCACTTCAACCTTTTTACGCCTCACTTTCACCCCATTATGTATGTATACACCGCAAACTTGCTTCTCTCCTGTTGAAGGCCTCATGAGTTTGCTGCTGCCTTTCCGAAAAAAACATCAATTTAACTGGACTTGGGCAGCCTAAATAACACTTAGCATTTTACATGTTTCCAGATAATTCTAGTATTATTTTAAGGTTATGAAACACAGTCCAAGACCAGGAGCTCCATAAAATGAATCGAACAAGTCTCATAACTATAAAGATAGAATGAAAAAATTCAAAACAGATATAAAGAAGCTCAGTAAATATTTACTCAGTTTCAACAGTATCTTACTAACAAAATCAAACATATTCAAGTAAAAGAGAAAATAAGAAATGAAGTAATTAATTTTTAAAGTCAATATGTAAGTTAGACTTTGCTGTGAAAACCATAAGGAACCTACAGAAGTTTCAGGCCATCGAGATAAGTACTTTATTCAGATTCATTTGCTGAGTCTATTACATGCCAGGCACAAACTAGGTGAAGGAAACAAGCCATCAAGAAGGCATCACCTACAACCAGTGCCAAGACAAAAGCCCCGCAGAAACCGATTGTCCAAATTTCTGTTCCGCCAATCCCTGAAGTTAACTTCTGGTGGATTGAAAATACAAATATGAAATGAGAAATTGTTACACCAGAGATAATTAGAAAGCTGGTGATGCAGCTCAGTGGCAGAAAGCTCACAGTGCACACACCATGGCCCTCTGTTCAAGCCCCAGGTCTACAGAAGGGAATATATTCATAATGCCAAGATAGAGTAGGATTCCTTAAGACCCAAGAAACAGGACAGGAGAGCTGGCCCAGTAATTAGGATGCATACTGCTCTTGCTGAGGCCTTGGGATTCCCAGCACCCTTGTAACTCCAGCTCTAGGAGATCCAATGCTACAGTCACCTGACTCACATGTATACACCCACACCCAGATACACACCCTAACTTAAAAATATTTTTTTTTGGTTTTTTGAAACAGGGTTTCTTTGTGTAGCCAGGCTGTTTTGGAACTTGCTCAATAGACCAGGCTGGCCTCAAACTCAGAGATCCTCCTGCCTCTGCCTCCTGAGTGCTGGGATTAAAGGCATGGTACGTCCAGTTCAAAATAAATCTTTAAAATTAAGTTTTAAAAGACACAAGCAATAGCTAGAAAGCAAAAGGGCTGGCATTTTTATTTAAATTAAAATTACACATTTTTATCTTGCAGAAGACTGTAATTAAAGAAGAATATAACAACTGGGAAGAAGATACCAATAATAAATAAAAAACCATTTATTTAATTTTTGAAAAAAAATTAGATGTATTTATGTGTATGGGTGTTTTGTTTAGATGTCTGTGGACTGCATGTATGTCTAGAGTCCAAGGAGTTCAGAAGAGGGCATCAGATCCCCTGGGCCCAGAGTTAGGAATGGTTATAAGCTACCATGTGAGGGCTGGGAACCAGTCTATACACACACACACATACATATAATATAGTTTCAAAATAATTTTCTTTTCTTTTCTCCCTTTCATTAAAAGTATTCTTTTCTCATACAATATATCTTGATTACAGTTTCCCCTCCCTATTCCTTCCCAACCCATCCCCCAATATGGATCCACTCCCGTTCTCTCATTAGAAAAGAACAAGCTTCGAAGAAATAACAAAATAAAATGTAAGATAAAACAAGAACCATCACATCAAAATTGGATTTGGCAAACCAACAGAAAAGAGAAGGCACAAGAATCCGAAATCCACTCATTCACACACTCAGGAGCCCAATAGAAGTACTATGCTGAAAGCTGTACTACACAGAGAACCTGGTGCAGGCCCGTGCAGGCCCTTGCAGGCCCTGTGCGTGCTGCTTCAGTCTCTGTGAGCTTTGCTTAGTTGATGTAGAGGACCTTGGTCTGGTGTCCTCGACCCCCACACTCATTCCACCTCCTCTTTCACAAGGTTCCCTGAGTTTTGAGGGGAGGGATTGAATAGAGACATTCCATTTAGAGCTGTGTGCCCAAGAATTTGCAACCAGGATATAAGAAGATCTACACATAAATGTCTCCTTTTAAAAAATCAATTCTGAACATTAAGTGCGAAAATTTGCAGGAACAGGCCTGTTGCAATTCTCAGTTTCTTGGCCAGTGGTCAAGCATTACAGGTCCTGTAACTGGGCATCCCAATGCTTTGGGATCTTGACTGTGAGGTCTCACTTCAGTGACTTCAAACAGTTGTACTTTATGTTTATCGCTGCTATTTTGGGCAAAATTGTTTGATACAATTTATAATCACCATCACAATTTTTTAAATTAATATATACCCTACTCATGTTTCATAAAGTCCTACACCTGAGGACAGTCCAGTAGCAAGAAACATCATGTGCACCCAAACTTTGGGTTCCAAACAACACTACCATTATAAGAAAAACGGCTGATTTGGGGTTCCAGGACAGGAACAAACAAATCACACGGAGAAATGTATCATGCTAGAAAGCACTCAAAGACCATTAATATTATTATGTTAAAAGGAGACTGAAACTGTTTAGCACCATTGTCCAAACTTGCATTTCAACATCACACGGGATAAGGGTGAAAAGTGATGTGACACACAGAACATATTGAAGTCTACGAGACAAAAACAGCACAGGAGAGAAGCCTTCCACACCTCTGGAGACCATTATGTCAATCTCTTGTTCTAAATGTTAATGATTAAAGCAAAAGCAATTAGGCACTCACTCCTCTTGCCCTTTCAGCAGAAAATACATGCCCAGGTCACCAAACATGCCTAGTAAGAGGAAGGTCTTTATTGAAGACTGACAGCTAACAACTAAGAAAAGAATGATAAAATTAGAAGAGTATCACCAATCAGAAAACCATTAAAAAAGCCAGGTGATTCAGAAAAGAAGTACAAATAGATGCTAAGTTATTTAAGAGAAAGGCTTAATGAGAAACTGCATAGCTGATCCATGTAGCACCAAGGTAGCACCCCTTATACTACCTTTTAGTGCTAAAAGGAAAATCCCTTAGATCAATCATTGAGTTTATTAGAACAAAGCAGAACAAAACCTAGTCACAAACCAGGCAACTCCCAGAACCAGAGCAAGTTCTGAGAAATCCAAACAATGTGATCAGATGGCATTTGTAGGAAAATGGGAGAGAGCTAGAAAGCAAGACAAGTACTACAGCCTCGTTAGCTAGTCAGCTGGTTACCACTTTGCTAGTTAACTGGTTGCAATGCCTCTTACAATAATTAAATGTGATTGAATTGCATTGGTTTGGTAGACTCTAACAGATCTGATTCAATCCAAGTCCATGGCCTCTCACAAAATTTTACTGAATAGCAGCAAAAAGAAAACTACAGCATAGTCATCTGGCTGACATGACCTCAAGCAGGTAACCAAAACTACTAGCAACATTATAAATGAGGTAAGCAGCAAAGCACAGTGTGACACACCTGTAACACCAGCACTTAGAAGGATAACCAGTTCCACCAGCCTCGGTTACAAAGTGTTTTAGTTTAGTTTCTATTGCTGTGATAAATATCATGACCAAAAGCAACTTGGGGAGAAAGGGTACATTTCAGCTTTCAGTTATAGTAATTCATGAGAAGTCAAGGGACCTGGAGACAGGAACTGAAACAGAGGCCATGGAGGACCTTCCAGGACCACTTGTCTAGGGGCGGCACAGCCCAGAGAGCTAGGTCCTCCTACGTGAATACACTACCTCCTACAATCAAGACAATACCCCACAGGCTTGATGGCAGGCAATTCCCCAATTGTGATTCCCTCCACCCACATATGTCTAGGTTTGTGTGACGTTGACTAAAAACATCTAGCACACACAGCAAGACTCTGTCTACAGAAAAACAAACAAACAAAATGAGACTACTCATATGCCTTCTGGTGTAATGTGCTAGAAATATCAAATGAGTCTTTTCTACCAAATACTTGTGTTTAGGACAAGGAATTCAAACCTTTTCACCTTCCCCACCTTGTAAGACTTTTACACAAATGTTTCAGACCTCCCTACCCCTACCCGGCAAAACCTTTGTTTGCATTCCAGGAATTAGGGGAGCAGGCACCCTCTTCCCCTTCCTCCTTCATTTCTTGTGAGGCAACTCTTTTTTGGACTGTGAGAATGTGGAAGAGACAGTCACCACCTAGGTTAGAGTAAAAACCAAGTGCAGCTTCCCTGTCTCTGTGGATTTGACATTCTGAGCACACTTTCTCTACCAAGAATAAAGTCTGCCTTGACCTGACACAGCCAACTTCAGCTGGAGTGGTGGTCTCTTTTCCATCCAGAACTTACTTTTAACAAGTTCATAGCTACTTTATGAGGCATCCTGTCTAGAATTGTCTAACCTGGATCTCGTCAAGTTTACATATAACTTCCATTTCATAGAAAGTGACACAGAGGAAAAAGCTAAACACAAGACTTGGGCCATGCAGAACGACAGACTGCCAACTCTCTGAAGCCTTTACTTTTACAATGTATGTATGTATGTATGTATTTATTTATTGGCTGTCCTAGAACTCACTCTGTAGACCAAGCTGGCCTCAAACTCAACAAAGATCTGCCTGCCTCTGCCTCCCGAGAGCTGGGATTAAAGGTGTGTGCCACCATTAAAAATAAATGCATTGGTAATATCTCAGAACACACAGACTTTTCCATAAAATCTTTGCTTTCTGAGTCATTGCTCAGGCTGACCTTGAACTCTTGCCTTCAGGAATATTCCTTCCCCAATCACCCATGTAACTGAACTATGAGCATATCCCATTGTACCTCTTAAAACTTTTTCTTATTAAGAGCACTCATCTGTACATTCTGCTCACTGGTATAAAATTGAATTTGTGGAGCTTAAATGAGGTAAGCACGTGATTTCACTTTAGAACACTATGTAGATACCCATTTTGTGGTATTTGTTATTACAATCCTTAATGATAAGGAAATCATTACTAGCGTGTGGTCTTAGCTTTGTTATCCATAAACTGAGATAGAGTCTACAGAAAACGGTCTCGTGACTATTTAAATGTATGTCCGCTGTGTGTATTACCTGTAAAACCCTTTTGTTATTTTGAATGATAAACGTGATTGCTAAGAACGCGATGTCAATTTCTCTTCCAGTAGGGTAACCATCTAAGAAATAAAACGCGCACCAGAAAATGGCTGAGTAGGTGAATGAGACTGGCTCCACAGCTACACTTCCGTAACTGAACAGGTAAAGCCACATACAGAAGGATTTGAAGGACAAGCTTGAGTGCTGAAGACAGTATGCTTCTCAAACGTCAGGGCACCTACTAACCACCAGGGATAGTCAGCATTCAAAATCTGATTCAGGTCTGGAATGGGACCCTATAAATCTAATCTGCTCGGGGTGGGGGTGGGGGGTGCTGCTGCTGCTGCTGGTCTATGTCACAAGGCTGGGTATGTAAAGGACGCGCCCTCACTACCACTACGAGCTCAAACTCCATGTAATTTGACCATTCCTTCAGTAGAGCTATTCTTACTCGACAAGTGACAAGGCTCGGACAACTTTCTCGCGGTCACAGAGCTGAGCTTCCTGAAAGCAGGCCTCCAACTTTAGACGGCTGATTCCTGGTTCCCGCAGTCATTAAACGTATAAGCCGATGGAAGAGTTCCGAGCAATTGCGGAGCTATTTTCGGTAGCACCCTTACGGGCAGGGTCCTGGTGGCACTGCGCGAACACAGTGGGCTTCCCTGCACACCAGGGGGAGCGAGGAGGACTGCGGGTGCAGGGACCTTCCGGGGTTCCGGACCCGGCGCAACACGCAGAACCTTCCGGGCTGGGGCGGGGCCTGCGCGCGAGAAAGGTTCCGGGCGGCCGGTACCACCGCGAGCCGGGGGGAGTGGCGCCTCCGGGCCCGGCTCCCTCGCGCGTCCGCGCCGGGCGGCGAGGCTGAGGAGCTCCTGAGCCGGCCGTCGCAGCTGGTCCGGCTCCGAGCACCGAGGCTCTCCCTCGCAGCCCGCTCGCGAGCTCTTCCCTCGGCCCCTCGACCGAGTGGAAGGCCCCGGAAATGGGGGCCAGCCTGAGCGCGCAGCCCGCTCGCCGAGCTCCGCCGCCCGGCGCGCAGCCTCCCCGGTCGCTCGCCCTTACCAGCTCTTTGGGAGGCTTCTCCTGAGTTTTTCCAAACAGCCCCATGACGAACTGAACTCCTCTCACCCCTTCCGACTTTCCCTTCCCTGCGCCCAGGCAGGTCACGGGCAGCCGCCTGGGCGGGGCCGTGAGGAAGGGAGTCCGGACGCCCGGAGAAGGGCGCGGCGGCAGCGGGGGGAGTACGCACGCGCGCCGCGCAGGCTCAGACTTGAGCTGGGCGGGGTTCTACCGGCCGGGTGACGCCGTTGCGCATGTTCTGTATGGGAGTAACTCAGTAATGTCTTGGAAACCCTACAACACCCAGACTTTTCCCTAAAGTCTTTGTTTTCTAAGTCATTATCCAGGCTGGCACTTTAAAGAAAAAAACTTAAATTATTGCTTATTTGCTGGGGAAGGTCCGAGGGGTAGCGGATTCCCTGGAGCAGCCTGATGAGGGTGATGGGAATCAAACTCGGGTCCTCTGCAAGAACAGTGCGTGCTCTTGACCCCCGAGCCATCTCCGCAGACCCGTGTGTCAAATCTTCTTGCTTTTCACTGCTTTCGTAATTGTCTCATTATTCAATATCATTGGGATGCTCAAGTCTAGTTTCTAAATTGGCAAAAATCTATTTTAACCTATCTTACCCCTGACATCATTTTTAGTTACCTCCATTCAGTTGTTCATGTGTGATTAGTGTGTGTTTGTGTTCATGTGTTATCTCTTTTCCTTTCTTGTGCAGAAGCCGATTCCATTGTATGCAATCCGTTTGTCAACACTTATATTGCTCTGCATCTCCTTCAATTTTTTTTACATAAGTTCTCATCAATGCCAATATTAATACCTATATGATTCTATAAAGAAAGTATAATAATTTTCCTGCTATGTGACATTATTTGCATTTTTCCCTGACTACTGTTCAAAATGTAGACACAGCTAAAATTTTAAGATATACTGCCTTTTCTTCCAGGGTTCAACAAGGGGTCACCATTACAAATTTGTTTGGACGTGGAAGTGGCCTGAACATATGCATTATACTATTTTGAACAATAGTGTTTGGAATGCCTTCTCCTCTGAATCCTTGTTAACAATGAAGAGAATCAGTTGTCTGTTAATCGGAGGTTGGAGAGGTGGTTCAGCAGTTCAGAGCATGGGCTTTTCTTCCAGAGGATCCAGGTTCAATTCCTTGCAACCACATGGTGGTTCACAACCATCTTCGAGTCCAATCCCAGGGAATCTGATGCCCTTTCCTGGCCTCCAGGGTACCAAGCACACATGTGTTACACAGACACAGATGCAAATAAAACATCCATTCACATAAAATAAAAATGAAACCTCAAAAACATTTTAATGTTTGCTAATCTGTGGCATAAATTTATTATTTTTTGTGCCCCTCCCCCTTTTTATGACAGGGTTTCTCTGTGTAGCCCTAGCTGTTCTGGAACTCTCTCTGTAAACCAGGCTGGCCTTGAACTCACAGAACTCCAGGCCTGCATCTGCCTCCTGAGTGCTGGGATTAAAGGCATGGGCCACCAGCACCCCCTGCTACATTTTTAAATTAGTGTATATTCATTTTACAATTGGGTCTCACTATGATGTTTCCATGAATAAACTACATAACTTGTTCATATTCACCCCATTATCCTTCCTTGTCTTTTCTCTCCAGTGGTTCCTTTATACCCCTAAATAGACTCACATGGAGGTAGTTTCATGTCATGTATGCACATGCACACACACACACACACACACACACACACACATGAACTAGATTCTACACATAAGAGAGGAGGTGATAACTTGTTTTCTGGGTTTTTAACTGCTTAAGATGGGGTTCTCCCATTCTACATATTTTCCCTGAAATTATTTAATTTTGTTTTTCTTTATCGTTGGATAAAACTATACTGAGCATCTATGCCACGTTTTCTTTGTCCACTGGTCTGTTGGTGGACATCTACACTGACTCTGTAAACTAGCTGTTGGAATGTTGCCACAGTAAATATAGGCGTGCAGGTAACTTGTGGTAGGCTGACTTAGATTGCTCTGCATTACGTCTAAAAGTAGTGAAGCTGGATCTGTGGTACTTGTACGGTTTTTTGTTTTTGTCTTGTTTTGTTTTCCCCCTGGGTTTCCTTAATACTGATGTCAATAGTGGATACTCTGTTTCATTCCCCACAATGCTGTGAAAGCGTTCCTCCCCAGACAGTGTTTGTTTTGTGGAGGAGGGCCTCCCAGCTGCGGTGAAATGGAAGCTCAGCATAGTTTTAATTTGCAATTCATTAATGTCCAGGGGTGTTGACATTTTTCTTCTGTTTGAGAACTCTGTGTTCAATTCATCCACCCATTTGTTAACTGAGTGGTGTTTGTTTCCCTTGGGTTGGCATGTGTGTTTAATTCTTTGAATTCCTGTTTTTGTTTGTTGAAATAGAGTTTCACCATAACCCTGGCTGACCTGGAACTCACTGTATGAACCAGACTGGCCTCAAACTCACAGAGGTTTGCCTGCCTCTGCCTCCCCACTGCTGGGATTAAAGGCTGATGTCACCATCCCTGAACTAATTTTTTGAGTTCTTTATTTATTCTTATGTAGAAATGGCGAAGACAGTAGGCTGTCTCTTTGATCTGTGTTTCCTTTGTTATACAAAAGCCTTTTCATTTCGTGTAACTCCATCTGTCAATTATTTCGATTATTTCCTGGGTGACTGGAGTCTTTTTCAAGACTTTGCTTATGGCCATGCCATGTCTTGAAGTGTTTTTCTGTATTTTCCTCTAGAACAGTGCTTAATGCTGTGACCCTTTAATACAATTCCTTAAGTTGCGGGGACCCCAACCATACAATTACTTTCGTTGCCACTTTATAACTAATTTTGCTACTGTTATGAATCATAATGTAAATATCTGATATGCAGGTGGTCTCAGGCGACCCCTGTGAGGTTTTTGTTGTTGTTGTTGTTTTGTTTTTTTTTTGTTTTTCCAAGGGAAGGTTTCTCTGTTGAAACTCTAGCTGCCCTGGAACTCATTCTGTAGACCAGAATGATCTCGAACTCACAGAGATCTGCCTGCCTCTGTCCCCTAAGAGCTGGGATTAAAAGTGTGTGCCACCACTACCTGGCCAGTTTCAAGTCTTATAATAAAGTCCTTGATTCATTTTGAATTGAATTTTGTGCAAGGCAAGAGATAGAGATCTTGCTTTATTTCTCTGCACGTGGCTATCCATGGTTAGGTTTCTTCCTAGACATTTGTCTTCAATTTTTCTGAAGCTGTTGTCAATTGGAACTTTCCCCTAAGATACTTCTCAGCGTGTTCATTATTGGTGTAGAGAAAAGGTACTGATTTTTTTGAGGTGTTAATTTTGTATCCATCTGCTTTTCTGAAAGTGTTAACCGGATATAAAGGTTTTTTAATAGTCTTTAGGGTCTTCAAATGTAAGATGTTATATCAGCAACTAGGAATAATTTGACTGTTGTGGAGTCCTAATGATCCAATTATACCAGCACACAACTTGTTGAAAGAAAAGAAAATTTTATTGAGTTCAAGTGTAAAAATGAAAAAAAAAAAGAAAAGAAAAGGAGAAAGAAAGAAAGTGGGACTGGCCAGGGACGTGGTCTGAAATGAAAGTTCGGAGCTACAATGACGACTCAAATATTTACAAACTATTTAAACTTGAAAACCATAAAAATTCTGTGCCAACATAAACAAAGGTTAGCCATAATTTTTAACCAATCAGAAACTCACAATCATGGTCAGGGTGACCATAACCCAGAAATGACACATCTCAGTTCACAAAACAAGTACCTGACAATCATTTTGTTTGGCTTTATTAGTGGACTCTGAAGGCTAAGGACTTTTCTCATTTTCCTGAGAGCCTGACTCTGTCCCTGTTTTAAAATGGGCTTTACAGTTTAAGATGGTGCTGGTCCTGCTCTCTCGTGACCTTTATGTCTCTTTTGTTGCTTTCTCCTGCTTATTGCTCAAGCACCACATGGAATAAGAGCAGAGAAAATACTTTCCTGTTGCTGACTTTAAATGAAAGGCTTTTGGCTTTCTCCCATTTAGTATAATACTGGCTACAGGTTTGTCATGTTTAGCCTTTACTATGTTTCTAATCTCTTCAGGACTTTTATTATGAAGACATGCTAACCTTTGCTGAAGGCATCCTCTACATCAGTTGAGATGACCATGCGCTCTCTAACCTCCAGCCTATCTATGTGCTCAGTTTTACTAACTGATTTGCATATGTTGAAATTTCGTTGTTTCCCTGGAATAAAATCAACTTGATCATGATGTAGGCCCTTTTTAATGTATCGTTGAATTTAGGTTGCAAGTATTTTCTGGGGAATTTTTTCATCTACATCCATCAGGGAAGTTGGTCTATAGTTTTGTTTTTGTTTTTGCTTTGTTTTGTTTTGTCTTTATCTGGATTTGTTATTAGGGTGGCACTGGTTTTGTAGAATGAGTTCAGTGGAAATCATTCTCTTTCTAATTTATGAAGTAGGAAGGATCATGAATGTTAATTCTTCTTTAAAGGCCAAGTAGAATTTAGCACTGAACCCATCTGGTCTTTGGCTTATCTTGGATGGGGAATTCTTAATTATTGCTTCCATCTTCTCATTCATTTTAAATCTATTTAAGTTGTTTATATCCTCTTGATTTAATTTTGCATTTGTGCTTAGGAATTTATCTATTTCTTCTAGATTTTCCTGATGTCCGTGGGAAGGAATATACATTTTCAGCAAATTCCCTAATGACCTGCTGGATGTGTTTTTCTTTTTCAATATTTATTTTAATCATGTGTGTTCGTGTGTCTGTGGAGGGGGTGTGCATGTGAGTGCCAGAAGAGTGTCAGAACTACTAGAGCTGGAGTTACAGCTGCCCAGTGTGGGTGCTGGGAACCGAATTCAGTTCCTCTGCAAAAGCAATATGTGCCCTTCACCACCAAGCCATCTCTCTAATGCAGATAACCCTCTGGATTTCCTTGCTATATTACATCCTGTTTTATTTATAATTTTATCAGCTTGGGTCTTCTCGATTACATTTGATTGTTTTGGATATGGATTTGTTGATCTTGGTCATCTCTTCAGAGAACCAGCTCTTTGCTTCTCTGATTTCTTATAATGTTCTTTTATTCTCCATTTCATCATTTGTGTGCCCTGGTGTTTATTGTTTCTTTCCATCTCTTGATTTTGGATTTATTTTGTCTGCGTTTTTCTAAGACTTTGAGGTGCATTATTGTTTCTTGGTATTATGTCTGATTTTTAAAGTAAGCACTCAGGATATCAAGGATGCCCTCTTAGACTTCTGTTTTCTGTATCCCAACGTTTCTGATAAGCTGTATTTTTATTTTTATCTTATTCTATGAATTCTAAAATTCTCTCCCGTGTGTTTTGTGTGACCCACAGAATATATTCAAGATGTATTGTTCATGATCTAAGTTTGGGTAGTTTCTTTTGTTTGTGATTTCTAATTTTAAAGGATTCAATTTAATTATGTCTGTGTCTGTGTATGTTTGTTCACAGGAGCACAGATGCCCTTGGAAGCCAGAGAAAGGCATCAGACCACTTGGAATGGAGTTAGAGGCCTTTGTGAACTGGCCAACACTGGTGCTGGGAGCGAAACTTGGGCCCTCTGCATGAGCCGTACACACTCTTAACTGCTAAGCCGTTTCTCCATCCCCAGTGTCTAGTTTTAGCCTATTATCTGGCAAGATACAACATATCACTTTAGCTTTTTAAAAAATTTGTCGAGACTTACTTTGTGCCCTTAAATGTGACTAACTTTAAGTTCCATGGGATACTGAGAAGAATTTGTGCCACTCAGCTTTTGGATAAAACATGCTATAGATGTTTGTTAAGCCCATTTGATCTATAGACAGTTTAATGTTTCTCTGTTGGTGTTTCTTTAAGGTTTATTTATGTCTGTGTGTCTGTATCTGCATGTGCTCGCAGAGGCCAGAAGAGGACACTGGATTTACTGAAGTTAGAATTTGCAAGTGTTTGTGACCCACCAGATACGGGTGCTGGGGTCTGAATTCTGGTCATCTGACAGAGACGTAGACGTTCTTAACCACGTAGCAGTCCCTCCAGTCTCTCACTGTTAACTGATGAGAGTGTGGTGCTGAAATCACCCACTCTTGTTGTATTTGGACCTTGCTGTCCCTTTATGTCCAATGGCATTTACTGAAACTGGATATACCAATGTTTGGTGCTTATATATTTATAATCATCACAACGCATTGATGAGACTTTCTCTTTGTCGATACGTAGCAGCCTTCTTGTCTCTTCCGACTGAACTCGCCTTGGCGTCTGCTTCGCCAGGCTGAGATCATCGTTCTTGCCTGTTTCTGCTTCTGCTTACCTATTACACCAACTTCTTTTGAAAAGTGCAGATCGGCCCTGAGTATGTGTCCTGAAGACAAACACTTGGATCTTTTCTTCACTCTAGTCAGCTAATCTGTATCTTTCAATTGGAAAGGCGGAACCATTTACATCTCGTCTAATATCTAGAAGCATTTGCCGATACCCGTCATTTTGGTCGTTTTCCTGGTTGGCTGAGAGTTATTGTTCTCTCCATACAACTGGCGATTTGCTGGACATGTTTGATTCTTTCGTAGTTTTAAATTTTGCATCTATGTCTCCTGTGAAGTTTGCTCTTATCTGAGCTCCTGTGTCTGTGGCTTTCTTCCTCCAGTGTGTGCAGGAATCCTTTCAGTATCTTCCGTGACTGGCTTATGCCTTGTTTTAGTTTGTCCTTATCTTGTGTGCTGGCTACTTTTTATGTCTACCTGATACAAGGTAGTCATCTAGGAAGAACGATAAGGCCTGCTCACCAGATCGGTCGGTGCTGGGTAGGGAGTCAGGCTGAAAACTGGAACTGGAACAGACACACACACCCTGTATCTTGAGCTCACTCAGGCCGAACCACCCAAATGATTTCTCAGTTTTTTGTACCCTTTAAATCCTCATCAGAGGTTTGCGTGCAGTTTCTAAGGCAAGGATCACAAGGGGCGAATCAGGTGTGCATGCAAGCACGCGGTTGATGATCACAAGGTCGAAGGCATAGGTACAGTCATGTGGTCACAATCAATCAAGGTTAATTAACCACGAAACAACCATCCTGCTTCCTGAGACTAAGAAGGAGATCTCTTTAAGCAATCTTTGACTTCCCTGAAACGAGCTGTCTCCAGGAAGGTCTTTTTTACAACATAGCCCTGCTCCACAGCTGTCCCAAATGAGATAAAGGCATACAGCCGAAGGCACACAGCAGAATTTGAGCTCCAGGTCAGGGGAGGCTCTCCACAGCAGAAGGTATCTTAAATTGAGAAAATACCTTCATAAGATTGGCCTGTAAGCAAGTCTGTATGGCATTTTCTTGATTCATGATTGGTGTGGGAAGGCCCAGTTCACCATGGGCGGCGCCAACCCCTGGGCAAACTTAGCAAGCATGGAACAAGACAGTAGGTAGCACTCCTCCATGGCTTCTGCATTGGTTTCAACATCTAAGTTCCTGTCTTGAGTTCCTGCCCAGACTTCCCTGAATGATAGACCGTTACTTGGGATAATTGCAAGGTGGAAGCCTGGGGACACTGCTAGAGTGACTGAGGGAATGACAGTCCTACAAGGCGGGGTGGGGGGGAGGAGGAGGAGGAGGAGGAGGAGGAGGAGGGGGAGGTTTGGACACCAACACTCATGCAATTGTCCTGTGTCTTCAGAATGTGTAGGAATATGTGAAAACAGGCCCTCTCTCAGAAAAGACACCGAGAGTGACAAAGCGGCCTGCCACACAGAAGAACTCGCTGTCACAAGTCCCCCACAGGATTGAAGACTCAAGTGAGCCGAACTCATCCCACGGCCTAGGCTGCCAATCTAAGTACCCTGGATGGCTGCACAGTGGGCGCTCCCCACCAGTCTGTTGTGACTACGGCTGCCTGGCCCTCCTCCTGGCTAAGGCTTCCATTTCTCTCTGCCCATAGGAGCTGAGGCTGGAGCAGCCACTGGATCCAGAGACTTTCCCCTACGGTTTGTAGCGGCCTTTCTGTTTCTCTGTGCTTTTCTATCTTCCTTTTCTTGGTTGCCAATGTCCTTCTCTTTCCTTTTTGGGATAACCTGCCCTTTGTCACCAGGATTCTCACTCACGGAATCACTTGGAGGAAGGTCCTAGTTTGCTGTCTTACCTAGAAGTCCATGAATATTATTTACAACTAAGTTTCCCTGTTTACTAGTGTGATGACCATCTCTTTCTTGTTTGTTGAGCGCCTGGATTGCTTTGACAAATCACCTCTTCGTACCCACCCTCACTTTCTGTTGAACTGCCTTCCTCCTTCCCCTCCTTCCCTCTTCTTATCTTACATGGGAAGGGTGTGGGTTTTAAAAGTGATCTCTACTGGGAGCTGGAGAGACCTGGGTTCAATTCCTAGCACCCACGTGGTGGTTCACAGCCATCTGTAACTCCAGTTCCAGGGGATCCAGTGCTCTCTTCTGGCCTCCATGGGCGCCAGGCGTGCACATGGTACACAGACATGCAGGCAAACAAAACCCTGCATACATAAAATAAAAACAAATCAATCCTTAGATAAAGTGAAACCCGAGGAAATGGTTGCTTTCTTTTTTCAATTCCATATTTACCTATTTTGTGTGCGCCTGTGGGGATGTGCACACCACAGCACGTGTGTGGCGGTCACGGGACGACTTGTAGGAGCTGGTTCTCTTCTCTCTTCACATGGGACCTGGCGGTTGAACTTAAGTTGAAAGACTCGGAGACAAGTGCCTTCACCTGCTGAGCCCACTCATCAGCCCCTAAAGTCTTTCTCTTTTGAAACTCACTCTTTTTCTTTTGGGTCTCACTCTGTGGCCCTGGCTGACCTGGAACTTGGTATGTAGATCAGACTGGCTTCCAACTCACAGAGTTCTGCCTGCCTTTGCCTCCCTTGTGCTGGGATTGAAGGTGTGCGACACCACACTCATATAAAAAAAAAAATAGCTGTTTCTTCTTTTCAATAAACCATTTTCAAAAGAAAAAAGAGAGAATAAACCATAAGCCAATAATGCTCCAAGCAGGATAATACTGGATTGCCAAACAGTCAACAAAACATAACAAATCCTAGGCACAGGCATTCCTATGGGCTTCAAGAAGATGACAGCGAACCCTCAAAAGCCTCACATAGTCTGGTGAGGAAAGTATTAAACAGCTACAATAAACAAAGAGAGTGAAATATTCTAGACTTTTTTTTTAACAATAAGAACCATAAGGACATGGAAATTGGAACCAGTGAGATGGCTCAGTGAGCACTTGCTGCCAAGTCTGATGACCTGAGTTCAATCCCCAGGAGAGACCTGATTCCTGCAATCCTCTAACTTCCACACCTACATCATAATGCATGTACACACACACACACAAATATAAACACATAGGGGACAAAGGGAATCAGTGACTATTCCCTGGACAGGTGATACATAACCTGAGACCTACCGCCTGAGCCAGCAGAGAGAAGAGCAGCTCAGCAAAAGGAAGAGCCTCCCCTATTTCTGACATTAAATCTAAAGCCACACTCCAGTCGGTCATCAAGAGCAGAGGGTATGGAAGAGGGTCGAATTTGGTACTTGGCTCTCAATGGAATGGAAAGATTACAGAGCCCACCAGCTGCTCCTGCGTGACTGGAAGGAGACTGTGAAGCTTCCTCAGAGCATGTTTTGGGCACCCCCTCAGAAACACGACTCCCTACATGCCCTGATACTGTCTCCGTTCCCAGCTACCACTGTGGTTTGTCCGTCCTATGTGAACTTCAGGAAGCATGCCAAGTATCCTCCCCACTAACACTCGCCATCTGAGGGGGTGGGAAGAGCTAAGTGAGCAGACATTCTAGCTCTTTCCTCCTGCCAAGCACAGCACATGTTTAACGGGGCTGCACTCCCCTGCCATATGTTCTCGCAGACATTCAGTCACACACATTTTCAAAGGCTTTATATGCACTTCCCTCTCAATCCCTAAAGATATTATAAAGAGATGAGTGTCCCCATACTTCAAGGATTGTGCTTTTAATCCTTCTCTGAACTTAACATGAAAAACGGAGAAAGTGCTAAGTAAAAAGAACCATTTTTTCTTTTGCTTCTCTGTTTGACTTTGCTCACTTTGTGATGCACACCATCCGTCTTAGGAGCCTCTTGGCCTCGGTCACCCTGTTTATGAGGTGAACTTGTTAAATTAAATGCTTTGGACAAGCGAACCACGGTCTAACAGCCAGCAGGAATTTTTTCCTGATAAAAAACCAAAATATACCACGTAGATAGATTTTGTTATAATGTATGCATGTCAGGTATACGCCAATCTTGGGAAAAAGAATTTTCCTTGTTGACATATAATAATTTTGAAATGGATTTATCTTTGTTCCTTAGAATTTTACCCGTATGTACTCAGGGGGTGGGGGTGTGGCTGTGCCATGGAACGTGCGTAGGGGTTAGAGGACAGGCCTCAGGATTCAGTTCTCTTCTTCCACCATGTGGAGTCTGGAAATGAACGTAGATCTTTAGGCTTGGCAGTGTGCACCATTTTCCACTGAGCCACCTTGTCAGGCCCCAAATTATCTTTATTTCTGACCAATCTTCAGGTCTAAGGGGTTCTTACCCATAGCTTGTGTCAAGACAAGACATTGAGAGACAACCCTCAAAACATCGAGAGAAGGCAAAAATAGACCTGGAACCACCTCCTGACCATTTCCAGCCTCCTACCACCACCTTCTACCACCAATCCAATAATGACCTTGAAATATTATTTTATTTTTTTAAAGTTCTTTTAATTAGCATGCAAAGAATTAGATTTCATTGCAGCATTTTCTCTTCTCCTCCATTTCCCTCCTTCCCTTGTACCCCCCCACCTATAGCCTCCCCCCCCACTTTACATGAACCCTTTGACTCCACTCCCGACACCTGTTGTTTCCCTCCTATGGCCCTCTAGCTAGTTTCTTAGACTTCTCCAACTCTTTTTTTTCTTTCATATAATACAGTCAAACCCCCTCCTCCCTCCCTGTACCTCCCAGATCCTCCATCTACCTTCTCCTCTAGGTCTACCCTCTCTCCACCCCCCACTTCTCCCCAGATAAGAGCAGTCCTCCCAGGGTCATTGCTCCACAGGGCCTAACAAGATGGAACAAGGCCAGTACTAATCCCTGCACCAACGGTGGACTAGACAACCCAGCAGGAGGAAAAGGATCCTAAGGGCAGGCAAAAGGGTCAGAGACACCCCCCACCTGCCCCCACTCTCCAGCCCGTAGGAGCTTCCCAAGAACACCAAGCCAGACAACCCTTTTATTTACATGCACAAATATTAAAAGTTAGGATCTGCATATGAGACAGAATGTGATTTTTTGTCTTTCTGAGTCACCTCGTTTGATCTGGTACTGTCCAGATCCATCCATTTTCCTGCAAATTTCATAATTTTACTTCTTATAGCTGAGTCAAATTCCATCTACAGATATGGGAAAAATATATATCACGTTTTCATTATCTATCCCCTCGGTGGACATAGTAGTAATAATTTCCTCGCTATTGTGAACAGAGCAGCACTAAATACGGGTGCAAGTGCCACTGTGGTGAGATGCGGCGTCTTTGGGTGTGCGCCCAGGAAATCCTAGCTGGGTCATTTGGTACTTCTATTTTTCATTTTTTGGGAAAACTCCATATTAATTTCCATAACGACTGCACTCCTACCAGCAGTGAAAGGAAAGCTCCTCTTCCTCCCCAATCCTCACCAGCATTTGTTGTCACTTTCTCCCTCCCTCCCCCCTCTCTTGGAGTTTATTTTTAGTTATATATAAAACAATTGTTTTAGGCACTGTTGGGTGAGGGGTGTCTAGGGCATTTTGTATGTTTGTGGGTGTTGGATTTCTGTGGGGATGTTTAATTGCTTATGATCTGCACGTGCTATCAGTAGAACACCTGAGGAGTTCTGAATCAATAAAAACACCTGTGCTCAGAAGCTTGGGGTTCCACTGTCGAGTATGGAATTGGCCATGATGGTGGTTCCCTCTGCTGAGGTCTGGCAGGGCTTCCAGGCGTGAAAATGTCTCCTCGCCTCTCTTAGTGAGACCACATAGCAGCCTATTACACTCTCTCTTTTGGCTTTTTTGAAACAGGTTATGTGTAGTCCTGGATAGTTTAGAATTCACTCACTTTGTAGACCAGGCTGGTCTCAAACTTTCTTCCTCCCAAGCCCTGGGATTAAAGGTGTGCAACACTATGCCCAGCTCTTTAAAGAAATCTTTGTATGTATATGAATATTTTGCTTACATGTCTGTGTACCATGTGCATGCCTGGTCCCTGCAGAGTCCAGGAGAGGATTCCCTGGGACTGGAGTTACAGGTGGTTATGAGCCACCACATGGGTACTGGGGACAGAACCTCAGTCCTCTGGAAGAACATCCAGTGCGCTTCACCACTAGCCATTTCTTTAGCACCATTACTTGCTTTCTTGATCTTAGGCTATTCTGAGATGAGATGGGATCTTGGTGCAGTTTTAACTTACATTTCCCTGATGTACGGTGACAATCAATAAAATATTTAATGGCATTTGTGGTTCTTCTTCTGAGAACCGTCTGTTCATTTCATTTGCCCTTTTTTGTTGGTCTTGTTCGTGGTGTTTATTTTTTTACAACTCTTTATATATTCTGGATGTCAACCCCTTACCTGAGGTATGCCTGGAAAAGATCTCCCCCTATTCTGTAGGCTATTTGCCATGCTGGTTTTGCTTGCCATGCAGAAGTTTTTTAATTTCATGAAGTCCTATTTGTTGGTTCTCAGAACTATTTTCTGTGTTAGTTCTCGCCAGACTCCATAACTGGAAGTGTATCTCTGGCATTTTCCTCTAGTAGGTTTCAGTGTTTTGTGTTTTCAGTTATGGTCTTTGATCAGTTTTGAACTGATTTTTGTGCAGGGTTTGAGATGTGGATCTAATTTCATTCTTCTGCAGGTAGACATCTTGGTTTGCCAGATGTAGTAGTAAACCAAAATCTTTTACACTTAATTTAGGGAAAGAGAAAGGAAGGATAGAAAGAAAAGTGCACTGCTTTTACAGGCAGCCTTGATAGAGAAAGACAGAAAGGTAGAAATCTTCGCAGCCCTTTTTAGGCTGTCCTAAGCTTGGAGAGGACTAGCTGACAGACTAGCGACTCAGATCACTATCTGCAACCCATCTCTCCAACTGATGTTCTTCTGTGCATGAATCAATGCACTAATGACAGACAAACCAAACAATGAACCACTAACCAACACCTACCCCGGCTTTCAGAGCTTCAAACCTTTTATACGCTAAGCAAGTGTTCCCATAAGCTCAAGCGGCACGCAATCTCACGGACAAGCTACATGTGGCAAAACAGCTGTGCCTAACCAAATTATAGCCACCAGCATCCGGCATTCCAAATCAAACTCATAATCATCCACCACACCTGGGATGGGAACTTAAACCCAGTTGAAAGGTCATTTTGCATTTTTAAAGAAACCAAAATAACTAAACTTCTTCTAAATATTCTACTGTATTTCCCCCTTCTTACTAAGCTATAAATTGTGTGATATCAGTTACTTTTCTCTGGTCTCCAGGAGTTTATTAAATGAAAAACTCCTCCGACTCACAAAATAGTCTAATTGGCCTTCCCCCCCCCCCCATAGTCACGCTTTCCTGGTTCGGCTGTCAGGGTATTCGGGAGATCTTTCTGGCTCATATCTAATCTTTATCATCTTTGAAGATACCCACAACTGATCATTTCCACTGAAAATTTGGGCATACCCCCTGGCTCAGTGCAAAATTTGTCCTGATTTCCACCCAGATTTTTAATGCATCTTTATAATACATGGGTTGATTTAACCCTTCAGATTCTTTCTATCGTCCAGTGTCTCTCAGCCACTGTTGCTCCTGTCTCATTAACATTTAGAGAATTTGAAGTTAGCAATGCACTAGGTAGTCTATTTCTGGAGGTCTTGTTATTCCTTTTTGTCTTGCAAGCATTTCCTTTAATGTATTATTAGACCTTTAAATAACTGCTTGTCCTGTGGGATTATGTTATATACTCACAATATGTTTTATGCTAAAATATGCAAAAATCATTTCATTTTACTGGACACATACGTGGGAGCATTACCAGGCTTGATTTGTAAAGGACTGCCCGTAATAGACAGCCATTACTTGCAGTAAATGTGTAATTACAGAGTCAGCCTTTTCAGAACTCAAGGCAGAAGCTCACTGAAATCCTGAATAAATATCGATAGTATGGTGCACAAACTTTAGTTTCCCAAATTCTGCAACAAAGAAAACTGTGAAACGGGTCAAACCTATCATCACCGGTGGAGGGCGCTAAGTCACCATTTGCTTTTGGAGTGGACAGAGCAATGGCTCCTCCCCGCTGCGTGAATCAGGGTCTACTGTCTCAGCCCCTTCGAGAGGGCCACCTTCCATTGCTGCCATTGCCAAAATTGCATACCTGTCTTAAACCTATGCATTCTCCCGCTCCTGTGCCCCAATAAATATGCCTTAGTCCTTGCATTACATGACCTTAGCCACCACTGCCTGGAAGTCCCAGAAGTTCTTAATGCTGTTGGCCCTTAATCCTGACCGAGGTTTTGGCTAGGACCCTCAGACCCCTGCGCCTCTCTTGTGCGCTCCCCCGCAGCCCCCGCTGTTTGCTGAAATAGCCCGGTCACATGTCCCGTGTCCCAGTTACTTAGGGTGAGAGGGTAGCAAGATCCGCTGCAGACAGACTAGGCCCACCAAGAGAACTGACAACTGACAGAAAACATCCGTTTGCCAGATGTCTTCTCTTTGAGTACCCTTAGGGTTACTTCCAGCAGGCAATGGGACTTGATTATACAATGAACATATTGGACAATTCTTTATAATTTCCTTGGCTTGTCACCAAGTAATGGAGATATTCCTTTTTAAACTTTTGCTGTTTATGTGGTGTTTTTCATGAAAATTTGAGGCATCTAACATATTACCTATTAATAATTGATCAATCTCATCGTTCCCTTGTGCCAATGGGCCTGGCAACCCTATTGACATCTAATATGAGTAATATATAATGGAAATTTTCTGTCTCAAGTTGCTTGTTGCAGCTGCATAAATAATGATATTAATTCTGAATTATCAGGAATAAATTCAGCAGTTTCTATATGCAAAACAACCCCGTCTGCAAGCTGAGAATCAGTGATGATATTAAGAGATTCAGGAACGTCTAACAATATCATAAGAATAGCATACAACTCTGATTTTTTTTAACTGAAGCATATGGGCTTTGATTGACTTTACTTATTTTTTCTGACTTGTAACCTGCCATTCCTAATTTATTTGCATCAATATAAAATGTAGATACTCCAGAAACAGATTCTTCTCTCACTACATGGGGGAGTATCCAGTCAGTCCTTTTGATAAACTGAATTTGCTTACCTCTAGGATATTTGTTATTAATTTCTCCCAAATAATTGCTACAGGGTCTTTGCCAGTCTTGATTGCTCATAATATCATAATCTCAGCATTTGTGTAAGACACCTCTGTTTCTGCTGGATCTCTTCCTGACAGCTGATGAAGTCTTATTCTTCCCTTTATAATTAAATCAGCAACTTTTTCTACATAGATCTTTAATTTTTTCTCTGCTTATGTGCCATAAATATCCATCCTAAGATGCTATCATCTCTCTGCATAAGAATTCCAGTGGGGAAATGTTTTGAATGAATGATGACCAAAATACAACTCAGATGAGGATCTGTGCGATCCACATATGCCTCTTGTGGTGTCTTTTCTACCAGAGTTAACTCCTGCTCTGCTGCAGCAAGACTATCTTGGTTGGATCCTCCTTGTAACATCTGAAACAAATTGCTCAGCTCTCGCCTAGTTAATCCGATTGTGGGTCTGACCCGATTGATATCTCCCAGTTGTTTTTGGCAATCATTAAGAGTACGCAACTGATCTCTTCAGATCAGTACCTTTTGCGGTTGAATTTTTTGCTGACTTATCTTATAACCTGGATAGTTAATCGAATCTCCTCTTTGTATTCTTTCAGGAGCAATTTGCAAACCTCAACAGTTTAAGATTCTTTTTGTTTCATCAAACAATTTTTCTAAACTATCTTCATCAGAATCAGCTAACAAAATATCGTCCATGTAACAGTAAATAATAGATTGGTTATTAATATATAAAAATATATATTAGTATATAAAATCAGCTCTAATGGTTGTTGCACACAATATTGACATAATGTCAGGCTGTTTAACATTCCCTGGGGAAGGACTTTCCATGATATCTTTTGACAGGTTGAGCATTGCTATAGGTAGGCACTGTGAAAGCAAACTTTTCCTTGTCCTGCTCTTGCAAGGGGATAGTAAAAACAAACAAACAAACAAACAAAAAGTCTTTTAAATCAATCGCTATCAGATGCCATTCTTTAGGTAATAAGGCAGGTAAAGGAATCCCACACTATAGTGGACCCATGGGCTGGCTCTCCCATACGCTGAGTCTTTAACTGCTCCTCTGGCAGCAGTTCGAGGGTCTATAACCTTTCTTTTGTGAAGGGCCACTGCTCTATCCACACAGGCTTCTTAACCATTTTAAGGGTAGGACAGTGGCATCTTTTCAACAGTGACCCCCTTTTGTAAATTTGGAAACTCACTACCTGTTGTGTCTGGCTTTTGGACAGCTTGTACAGCCTGTGCATCCCCTTTATTAAGAGCATCATCCCCGTGACCTTATTTTATGTGCCTTTTCTGGGAAAGAAGGGATATGAATCTGAGTTCCCCATTGTTACAATAAATCTCTCCCCCATAAGCTTATAGCTATGTCAGCAACATAAGGTCTTAACTTTCTGTTCTGCCCTTCTGGTCCCAAACATTTAACTCAATTCATGCTTTGCTTTATGTGGGATAGTTTCCCAATCTCTATTGTGTGGATACTTCCTGAAGGGGCCAATTTGAATTCCATGACTCTTGGGAGATTATTGTTACATCTGCACTTGTGTCCACCAACCCTTCTATTTCAATACTATTTATTTGCATTTTAAATTTTGACCTTTTATCATTAATGAAAGCCTGCCAGAACACGTTTCCCGGCACTTCCAAATCTGCCTGGTCTCTCTACAGGAGTGGCCTCTGTTTTGATATGAGGAAACAGTAACAGCTGTGCAATCCTACCTCTTGCATTGACTTGCAGGTCTCTTGTTCCACAAGCCATAGCTTTAATTTCTCCTTTAAAATCTCCATCTATAATTCCAGGATGCACAATAAGCTCCTTTAGTGTCAAACTGCTCCTTCCTAGGATCATTCCTACTGTCCCTGGGGGAAGAGGACCATAAACTCCAGTAGCAATCTTATAGCATTGGACTTTTGGATAAGGGAAGCTGTCTGTCTTACAGCCAGATCTAGTGAAACACTTCCTTCAGTGACCATGTCTCAGATCTCCAGCACCAAGTTTGGGTTTTTCAGTTTGTATGCTACCCCAGTGCTGAGAGGACAGCTTTGTTCTCCAGGGACCTGAGCTTAGTCTCCCGTGGCTTTTCCCAACTGCAAGGAATTTCTCTGTATATCTCTCTTGGATCTACACTCATTTGCCCAGTGTCAACCCTTTCCACACCGTCTGCATGCCCTGATATTTAAAGAAACCATTGCCTTTCACCATCTCTTTGCAAGTGGCTGTGTCTTCCACAGTTAAAGCATCAGACATTTGGGTATTTCAGCCCTCTAACTATAGCTTGTCCCATTACATCAGTTGCGTAAGCATTGGAACCAATATCTGCAGTAACATGGATCCATTGATCCAATGGTACAGAATTTGTTTTAACGGCCTTAAAATGTTCTTACACTCTTATGTTTGCATTTTCAGATGCCATGGTCTCAATCAGCACCTGTCTTGCTTCAGGGTCTGAGATGGCTCTATTTATTGCTGCAGTCAACTTTTGCAAAAAAGCCGGTAAAGTCTTCACTTGAGCCTTGTATGATTTTTGTGAAGGAGGTGGACTTTTTTCTGGTTCTTCTACTTTTTCCCAAGCTGATAAAGCTGCTAGATGACATTGTTCTATGGTCAAGTCATCAAATATAATCTGTTCTTGTAATTCAGCATACTGACCCTCCCCAAGGAGCTGATTTCAGTTTATATCTATTCCTTTAGCCCTATTCTGCTGTTCCCTATAGCTGAGGTTACCCATTGTAGCTGAGGACCTGCCTCTAGTATACCTGATATTAACCCTTACCAATCAAATGGGACCATCCAGTGCTGCGGTGCCATTATTGAGGACCTCCTTTACACAAGGTGAGTGCATGCCATGCAAGACTACAACTTCTTGCAATCTTTTAAAATCACTCATTTCTATTGGATGCTATCTTGTTTCATTAAAACCTTGGGGATCATCTTCATCAGCTGGAATATGCTGGATCACTCCTGGAAATGCTGAAGGTGGTTTGGTGACCCTAGGCTGATTTTTTCTGACTCTCCTGTGCAGACTCTTCCCTTATTTTCCTAACAGGACCATCATCCTGAGCTAACAATATCTTTCTGTCTCGTAGATGGTTGTGTTGCCTTTCTCAAAATTTAGGTGGCCATGGCTACGTGGGCTTATTTCTGGGTCTGATATTCTATTCTATTGGTCTACATGTTTGTTTTTGTTAGTGTCATGCTATCTTTGCAACTATAGCTCTCTTGTATAATTTGAGATCAAGTATTGCAGTGCCTCCAATAGTGTTCTTCTTGTTCAGGAATGCTTTGACTGTGTGGGGTCCTTTGTGTTTCCATATGAATTTTTTGATTGTTTTTCTACTTTTGTGAAGAAAGTCATTGGAATTTTGGTGAGAGTTCCAACAACTCTGTATAGGACATTTGGTAACGTACCCATTAACTCTGCCAGTCTGCGAGTATAGAAAACTTCTCCATCATCTGTTACCTTCTTTCATTTCTTTTCAGTGACAATAACCCTTCCTTGTGGTTTGATAATACTCTTCCTATAAAATTCATGCTGGCAGTTAGTTCCTATTGTGAAGCATCACGAAGGGCTTTAGGAGATAATCAGGATTAAATAAGTCTGGTGGTCCCATGATTGAACATGGGTATTGTGAGAATTTCTTCCCTGAGAGACATAAATAGTATCATTTGTTGAATAGGCTTTCTTTTCCCCAATATATGTTTCTGCCTCCTTTGTCAAAAATTAAGTGGCCATAGCTTTGTTGTTTTATTGCTAGGTCCTCTATTCTATTCCATTGGCCTACCTATTTTTATGACAGTACTAGGCTGTTTTTATCATAACTCTGTAATATGACTTGAAGTTGGGTATTATAATGCCTCCAACAGTGTTCTGATTCCTTAGATTGCTTGGCTGTCTGAAGTCTTTTGAGTTTATATATGCATACATGCATTCTTGCATTTTTTTTCTAAACCTGTGAAATACACCATCAGAAGTTGGATAGCTATTGCATTAAACATGTAAATTAATCTTGGTGCCCATTTTCACAGTATTAATTCTGCCAATCCAGGATCATGGAACGGGGTCTTTCAATCATCTAGTACCTTCTATGACTTCCTTCTTCAATGCCTTGATTTTTTTTTTTTTTTTGTAGAGATATTTCTCTTCTTTGGTTAGATCTAGTCCTAAATACTTAACCTTTGGGGGGAGTTATTCTAAACAGGATATGTTTCCTAATTTCTTTCTCTGAGAGTACACAGTGGCAATCTTAAAAATAACCAGAGAGAAAATACGGTTACACACATAGGTGAACAATCAGAAAGGCAGCAACGTGGAAACAGAAAGAAAGGAAAGGAAGCCTTCAGAGTGCCGTGGAAAACCCCAAAGGGTGGCTAGCCCATGGCCATACCCCCTGCCAAATGGCCATCTGTGCAACTGCAGTGACAGCCACAGTGACTGCTGCTCTGAGCGATCCTGGCCAGTTTCCCCCCTTGTTATTTCCAAGCGTATCAGAAACACGTAATCTGTGGAGATTTAGCAAGGATCCCTGGGGCCAGAGTGCGCCTGCATTTTGGTGGTAATTTGAGAAGGACTGGGTCTATTCCAGCTTGGAGGAGGTGACTTTTGTCTAGGCCACACTAAGCTCTCTTCCGACCACATGTCAGAGCCGCCTCTTGCCACCAGGACCCTGCCTCTGTTAGTACAAGGCCTGCGAATGGCTCTCTGTGCAACCTCAGGTCTGTCTGCACTTCTTGAGTTTCTTAACATCCTGCAGCTGGTCTTGACACACTGGAATTGAGTCATTCTAGAAAACTATCTCCAAATGCATGATGATGAAGAAAATAAAGATACGTTTGAAAGAGAGAAAAACCTAACAAGAGACCAAAAGGGTCCCATAAGCCACAGATCAATACCAAGTGAAATCCCAGAGTATACTTTAAAAATCCTCACAATGATCTCAAAAGAGGGCTCTGTAAGCATGGCCTCCTCTGGTCTTCACTACCCTACTAGAAGGCTGTTCTTCAGATACGGCTGTATTACGGGGCTAGGGCTTCAGCATCTGAGGTTTAGGGGAAAAACTCGGCCTATAATCTCCACCATTACAGATGGAAGAACTAGGAGTTTTCTTTTGATACCTGATAGATCGGGAATACATATATTTAGGATAAAGAATACAATACCTACTTGATGTATCATGTCTTGTACACAGCAAGTAGGAAGTTATCACACACGAAACGTGAAAGTGAACCATGTACTGGACTATAAAGAGGGTAACACACATCACATTATATGACCACATTTCAGCAGGGTTAGAAACCAGCAAAACAAGATAGTGGTGTACACTGAATCTCAAGTTCTAGGTTACCTTGGCTACAGAGTGAGTCAGAGACCAACCTGTCTCAAAAAAAAAAAACAAAAACAAAAAAAATCCAAAAGAGAAATCAATGAAGGCTCAAGCTTTTGGCACATCCCTGCATTCCCAGCACTTGGGAGACTGAGGCAGGAGGATCCTGAATTTGAGGTCAGCTTAGCTACATAAAGATACTATCTGAACAAAACCAGACAAAACAAATACCCCTCCTTCACCCGAAGAAATCAGTGTTTAGAAAGAGAAGACAAAATGGAAATGTAAGACCCTGTTTCCAAATCACAGAAGCCTGAGCGCTTATCACAGGGCCCAAAACCCCTGACAGGAGCCGAAGCTGCGGGGGCGAACGCTACACACTCGTCTCCCCGTATCTGCGGTCCACCTTCTACACAGTCGCAGTGTCTGCTGCCAATGGCAATCTGAAATTATAAAGTGGAATAGTCTAGAAATACACAGTTGGTTGTTCTGAGTCTCAGACCATTCAGAGTCCAGTGATGAAATCGTGTGCCATCCTGCCCGCAACAGGAATTGTCCTTTTGTCCAGTGTATCCGTGTGGCAAATGTTACATGCTGTCTTGGCTTTCCACTTGTCATCTCAGAGTTTGGTTCCAAGTGACACTTATCTATGGCGTAGT